>JAWWEU010000163.1:31697817-31808718 GCA_035583155.1 Acropternis orthonyx | reverse complement strand
CGCCCGACCACAGGCCGATCGTGCCCCTGGCCCTCCCCGTCCCTCCCGTCCCTCCGCCGCGGCCCCACCTTTCGGCAGCCCCCGAGGAGCCGGAGCGCGGCGCGGACCGCCGGCCGCAGGTACAGCCCGCGGAGCCGGTGGGCAGGGCCGGGCCAGGGCCGAGCACGGGCCGGGAAGGGGCCGGTCAGGGCCCGCACCGCCCCCGCAGGAGGCGCAGCCGCGGGGCCGCCTCCCTGGGCAGGGCCGGGCCGGGCCCGCCACGGCGAGCGACGCCGGGAGGGAGCCGGCCCCGCCTCTCGGAGCTGCGGAGCGGCCCTGTGGCTTGGGGTAAACGCGAGCGACCGTAGGGTTTGTCTGCAGCGTGTTGGCTTCCCCCCTGAGGAGGGGGCTGTGGGGCGGGAGCGTGAGGGGCAGGGGGGGATTGCTCCCGGTGCTCCTGAGGCCGCGGGGGTGTCGCAGTCGGTGTGGAGGGGCCGCACACGGAAAACGCGGGGCGCAGTTTGGTCGGGGGTGATGTGGCTTGAGCTGAAATGTGTGTCTTTTAGCTAAAAGCCATCAGAGGTTGGATACACTCCCATAGGTGGGAAGGCCCAGAGGTGCCTCCCTCCCTCCCTCCTAGCAGGTGTTCCCAGCGCTGCAGCCCTGGGTTTGCGTCCAGGGAAGGGGAGGGCACACCGGGAGATGCTTCCTCTCTCTCATCAGTCACGCCTCATGGAAAATTTGTCTTTGGGATCTGCAGCGTTTCTGCTTTAACACCCTCCCGCCTATCTTTTGATGGAGATTCTCGGCTGCCATCTGGCCCTTGCCATGAGTAAATCACGAAGCACTTGACACAGGAGTCCTGTATAACGTGTGAATGCGTGAGGAAACCTGCCTCAAAACTTGCCTCTCTGAACATGTGTACATGATTAATACTGGCCCATCTTCAGCAGCACGTGTCTTCCCATGCTCCCTTTCCAGTTTGTGGAAAACCAATTTGTTGGATCTTTTTTGCTCCATCTGAAAGGGAAGCTCCCTTTGCAATGTAAATAACAGTATAAAGAGAAAACCCTTTGTAGCTGTTCTTAGAAAAGTTTTAATGGCACTTCCTATTCTTAACACTGGGGTTTGGGGTTTTTTTCTCTAAGTAACTGCATTTTTGCTTTGTCTTTTATGTTTAAAGAGTGTCAGTCTTTAGAAGGATGTCGAGGCACAGAAGTGTCCTCTAATTGTTGTATCAGCTGCAGATACCGTGCAGGGTAGTGATGCTCAAGGGTGTTGGCTGCAATCCCTTACCAGGTCCTGACTGTGTCAGAAGGAAGTCTGGGTTTGTTCCATTCCTCCACGTGTGCTCATACCCTTGGGACAGGTGCTGAGTGTGCGGTCTGTGCTCTTCAGCATATACCTTGGACTGAATCAATGGGGAAGCCAAGAGTGCCAGGATTGTTTGCTTTCAGTATAAATAACATTACATAACATAACCCAGAGGAGAGAAGCCTGTTTGGACCATTCTTGAGGTTCAGAGAGCTGTCTAGCAATGCTCTTTCCCACCCCTTTCTCATATGCATGAAAAACTGGGGCTGCGTTCTTTGTGTCAGGCTAGGAGGATCAATAAAATATTTTTCCTGGGGCTTGGTTAGTTGTATGTATTTGTGTACTTAAACAGAAATGTATACTAAAATTCACAGATTTGCTTGCAATCCCTTCATGTTAGAGTGTCTCTATCATACAGCAAAAATTTCGTAATGCTTTGTGTTTCCAGTAATTAAAAAAAGAAACCTTCACTTGTTGATTATGCAAGGCATCCTCATTTTCAAGTGAGAGATAGAGTGACATAAAAATAAACCGACCTGCCTGAGAACACATGTTATATCAGATCAGAGAGGCAAGGTTGTTATTAAGCTTTTTGGCTTGGTTTTCATTTTTGCCAGTGGATCACATTGCCATTGGATATCGCTTTTCCCTCAGCACTGCTGGGTTGCCTCCCCACTTTTTTCCCAACATGTACTGACTGCAGAGGAAGTTGGGACCTACTATAACTTGAAAATTTTACTCTCCAGCCATAATGTTGTGCTTTGTCTACATTTAGAAGTTGCAGTGAAACACTTACTTAGAAATGTGTATTTGTAGTGTTCCTTGTACACTGTTTTTCTGCTATTTTCTCTGCAGCTTCTATGAATCTTGTTCCACTATGAAGCAGCTGCCAGGAGAGACTATTCGTCTCCTTTCAAGTTCTCAGGTGATTACTTCAGTTGTCAGTGTGGTGAAGGAGCTGATAGAAAATTCCTTGGATGCCAGTGCCACAAGTATTGATATTAAACTGGTAAGTCCTCTTTCTTTCTCGTAGAAAGAATTGCATGTAAAATAAGATGCAAGGAAAGTTCTTCCACTATGAATGTACTTTTTAGGCTATTGTGATTTTGGAATGGCAGGGTATTAATAGTATTTATACATATATATTTTCACCTCAAATAAAAATGGTCCAAAATTAGTTTCCATTAGCATTTTTGAGTCCCTGCTGAAACAATAGGGTATATTTATTTCTGCTTTTGAGTGTATCTTGGGGAAAAACCTGTCAACTTCCTTAATATTCCTTTTCCTGCTTAAAATTTACTTTTTCTGACTAATAGCTTGTTTTATGAGATGTTGAACTTAAGTTTACTGCTGGACTGGCAGATTTAATGCTCACTACAAAATACTGTAAGGTGAAAATGGAAACAGTGGAAAAGGTTGGTGGCCGTACTAGATGTTTTTGTAATATAAATTACCACGTGGTCCCTAATTAGCATAAATAACTCTGGCTCCTTCTAACACTTTATTTTTATAAACTGTTAAAAAAAGTTGGCATGTTACTCAAGGATAGTTTCTGAGAAAACAAAATACTACTTATGGTAAAGAATCTGATCTTTTTTTTTTTTCCCGTATGGGGCAAAATGGCCAGTTGATTAGCTACTCTTGCTAGCATATTTCTGGTTTTACAGTGTTTTGTCAACAGCTGTGTAGTATCAGTGTCTCCTGCTTAGTAAGAAAGAAGTGGTGTAACATCCTGTATAAATGGATGTATCCAGAACTGCATCCAGTTTCTCACAGCAAGTGTATAAGGTATTATTGAATTAAGCATTAGACAAATACGCTTAATTAGGAGGACAATTAAATTTCTGCTTATTTCTTTGTCCATGTCTCTGCTATCTTTCTGAATGAATCTTGTTTTCCATCTGAGAGTGCTTTCCTACAGATGTCAAGGAGTAGGCTTGACTTAAGTGAGCTGAAGATACTCTGTCTTCACTATGGTCTGTCAGGGCCTCTATCTTAATATTTACACTGCATAGTATCTTGCTTCATGAGTACTCCAAAGTGAGTAGTGTTGCACAGTTGTGGGGGTAAGGGTGTTGGAATTAGATTCTATGAGCTGATCAATAACTGCAGGAAGTCAACAGAAGGTTTTGGAGCCTTCCAGAAAGGTTAGAACAAACCTTGTCTCATGTACTGGCATGCTGTTACAAATATGCAGATAGCTGGAGAAGAAAGCTCTCTCTCTAGTCAGCGTGGCTTTCACAGCACAGCAACCAGCTGTTTTCACAGTGATAAGTCCCAAATCAATTAAAAAGAGCATTTTCAACTATTTTCAGTGCATGAGTCATATGCACTACTCTTACATTCTTTGTCAGTCCATCCCAGTCCAAATCACTGTAGTTCTAAAGAAACAAACCTGGTTTTACACAGGTTGTCAGTTTGCTGATAGTTCTCCTGTGGGTACTAGGGAAGAAGAGAAAATCTGCAGTCTGTACAACTCTAGACAGTAATACTGTAAAACAGTGGTGGGTTTTTTTTCTGGTATTCTTTTATGTGAAATTTAAATAACTGACCATGTAATAGAGGTCAATGACCACATTAACTCTGGGTTAGTTCAAAATCATAATAGAGAAGGGAAACTTTGAAATTCCATTTTACAGCTTGATGGGTTTTGCAAAACTGCAGCATTTCATTGTTTTAACCTTTTTCAGATGTATTAAGAAGGCTAGCTGGTTCCTTCAGTCTTCTTTACCCAATTTACCTGAGCTAACATAGGAATGATGTTTTTTGAGAGAGACAGACGGGAGTTAACCTGCAGGTGGAATGGTTCTCATGTAGAAATTGTGGCAGTGGTCAGCTGTAGTTGGAAGCTTTGGGTGATACTTTATTGTTGTTACCTTCTTGATTAACTAGACTCCCATAGGTGATGTTATTGAGCGTCTTTGCACTGTATATCAAAGTTGATTCATACTGTTTGACATCAGTGATCTGGCAGAACAACTTAAACAGCTTATGGGATCATAACCTCAGTAGTATGTAGGTCATGGAGCATGAAGGAAGGTGTGTTACAGAATACAAAGTTTAAGCACTGTAGTATCTACATAAAATGTGTGCAAGTAAAAATGAATAACATTAGAAAAGAAATAAAGAATTGTTCATATAACATTTTGATTGAAGATAAATCTCACTTTTCCTAAGCAGGTAAGTGGTGTGGAAGTGAAGATTAGAATAGAAAATAGACTCTCCCTGTAAAATTCCCAAACCTTTCACTAGCACATACAGTAGCAGGTTTAGAAAGCTTCCTGCCTATATCTCCTTTTGTGTTTTTGTGTTCAGTGGAGGTGTATTGCTTAGGTTCTGTTTTGCTTCCCAGTAGGAGGTTGACTCAAAGATGATCAAAAGCAGTTTTTTCACCTGAAGGCAACTTTTGCAGTGTTCATTAATACTGAAAGTGAAATGTAGCCACATTTCTACTGTGTTAATTAAATGTATATGGTTCTGTGCCTACCTCAGAGGCTTTTGATGTTTCCTAAAGCAGATTATGTGTGAATCCAGGTAATATCTTTAGATACCTTCCTTTTGTTTTTAAACTGCATCTTTTTTTTTACTTCAAGAAGTAACTGTGGGAGTACATTATACGTTTGCATAACTGTTTGCAGTATAGGCCCAGATGAGACAGCAAAGTTTGTTCTGTTTCGTCAGTCATCTTTCAGTGTTCAACTATTGCATGCTCTGTCCAGCATCAGTGGTGGTAGCCACTACTGAAGATACTCTTTCTAAGCAAAACCAGTTTTAAGGCAGCTTGGATGTATTGCATGACAGCACATTTTTCTGTGTGTTGAATCATATCTTTTCAAAGAGCCAGTCGTGCTTCTGTAAAAGAAGCTCAGTTAGTGATCCTGCAGCTCTAATTACTTTCTCCTCCTGGCCTATGGTTCTTTTGGTTGTGATTCACATGTGCACATTATAATGTAGCTGGAAGGAAGCATTTTTCAGCTGCATCTCTTTGAGATGTTATAGAACCTGAATTCCATCTTTTGTTTAGCTGTTGTAAATATCTGGGGTTTCAGAGTTTTGTCATGTTTTTGCTGGTGCTTATTGAAATGATGGATTTAAATTGGAATTCAGTAAAATATGTATTGCGTATATGTAAAGGTAAATCACAAAGATTGAACTTTGCTTCCTTGAAAGCTGTTTTAAGAGTCTCTAGGAACCTTTACTTCTTTCTGTAAAATATTATGTCTCTTTGCAAGCTTATTACTGTCACCCATTAGAAGTTTGCTTCTGTATATTGAGACAGAACACAGAACCTGGAAAACTATGAAGTAATGAAATTGCATAAATCAAGGCTGAAATTGAAAATGGTTCTAAGTGAGGGCCTGCTGACTCTAATGGGTGCAGGGTTGCGTTTGGGTGATTTCAAAGAAATTGATACCAAGTAGGTAAGAGAAGTGGAAAGGGGTGAAAAAGTCTTTAACCTTTCAGCTATAGGTCTCTTTTTGAGCTTAGGTTTTGCAAATGTCATCATAGCTTAAAATCTTTTTTAATTAATCGCTGTTTTAATTTTACTGTATTTATATTAACATGCTGTTTCAAATCCACAGGGTATGAGTTACGTTACTTAATTAGAGAAACCATCACTATTATCCTTCATGTTGTGTTTTTTTCTTTTTTTTTTTTTTTTCCTTAAACATAGACATTTAATGTTTACTTAGTTCCTCCCACTAAGCAAATCTCCCACTTCTGTGTGGTTGACTGGAAGGTGCAACTTTGCCTGCTCAAACTTGTGTCTTAATTTGGTTGCTCCATTGTGTTTTTTTCTCTTTTCAGGAAAATTATGGATTTAACAAAATAGAAGTAAGAGACAATGGCAATGGAATCCAGGTTGAGGATGTTCCAGTTATGGCCATTAAACACTACACCTCAAAAATAAGCTCTTCTGAGGACCTTGAAAGATTGACAACATATGGTTTCCGTGGGGAAGCTCTGGGATCGATTTGCAGCATATCAGAGGTGAGCAGTTGCTATAAATGTGTTTAGTCTTCGATTTATGACTTCTTTTGTCTGTGTGTGCTTGTGAAAGTTTTATTGTAATACCAATGCAAACACTTTGAATGTTCCAGCAGCCTGCCTGGGATATGCTTTCCAAGCCTTTCCCCCCAGCCCCAGAAGCCATATCATAGGAATTTCTTGTCAATGTCAGTCCTTACCTTCTGTCACACTGGTCACAGCAGTGCTCTGTTTATCTTCCACAATCAGAACAGGTCAGAGATAGGTTGTGTTGTGTTTTCTTTTTTGTATCAGGGAATATAATGTCAAAGACTATGGCTGAGTTTGCTGCTTAAATTAGGGTAAATCAAAATGAGGAGCAGCAGGTGGTGGCCAGGAGAAATAATTTCAGGTAACTGATGGCCCACATAGCTACCATTCCAGTAACCGTTTCTGCCTTCTTATCTAGGTGATCAGCAGTCATGGGATCTTACTGGGCTCTTATTGCTCTTTGACATGTATGTGACTGCAGTTGAACAAACTTTGTCCCCATGAGTAAACAGGAACCTGCTACCTTGCCTGTCTGAGTCTGATCCATGTTTGTGTTAAGAGGATTGGCACTGTACTGATATTTATGATTTAACTTGTTGGCTAAAAGTAAGTAAATTTGTTCAAAGCCATCTGAAAAGTGTTCAGGCTGTTAAAGGCACAGCACCTGACAGTTCTGTTGTGCTCTGCCTTTCAGTATTCATGCTACACTGAAGTCAAGTTTTGGATTCTTTAAGTCTTCCAAGGATTAGATCCTGCAAGGGGATACTGACCTTTGTGTGTGATTGGAACCATCAACTGTTGAGGTCAGGAGAGATGATGTTAGAGCTTGACTCCTTGCTACCTTGGGCTACATTCAAATTACACTAGGCAGAAGTGGGTTGTGTGTTTGGATGGAGAGTTCCAAAGATGCTTTCAAAAATGTTGGTGTTTTGATAGATGATGACAGACCTCAGTCATTGGTTCCTTCTAATGCATTGTCAGAGCAGAATGCCATCTGCTCTGAGTGTCTAATCAGCTCTCTGGTACATTTCATAAGAGATGGGAGGTGGCCTGATTGTATGAAATGCTTTAATAGGTATTACTTAAATCCTTGTATCAGTAATTATATTAATTAAACACTTCTGTCATTCATTGCATTCTGCCTACCCAAATTGCCCCCCTGAAGTTTCAGTTTGGAGTTATTTACTATTGGCCCTTAAGTAGGTCTGTAATGCTGTCATTTCCAGTTAACCAATTACTTTTTTCTCTCCAGAGGCATGACTGAACTCTAAATGATTCATAAGAGACACTAAAATAAACCAAAATATCCTGAAGCACTGTATGTGTGATAAACTTTGTCTTTCAGGTGGTTAAAGTGCAGTGGCTCTGTTGTTCAAAATGTTGGTAACTGAACTCTGGTTTACAGCTGCTCTTGCTAAAGCCATCTGTGTATTACCTTAATAGCTTACAAAATATGCAGTGAGTGATTGCCAGATATGTTTGGGTGTGGAAAGATAATACACTGTCTGAGAGTAGTCCTTAGGTTTGTTGAATCTCACATAAATTTAAGACGTTGTCATAGTCTGCCTTCTCTCACAGAGGATAAAAATGCCAAGTTGTCAATTGATTTAGTTGTTTATTTAATCTGTGTTTAGAATAGAAGACAGTGCAGTGCCTATTGTAGGAAGTAGGAATTGCTGTGCTTTGTGTAGTAGCGTGATAGGAATGCAATTATTTAAATGGATGGAAACATGAATAATAAAAAATGCAGAATGTTTCTGTGCCTGTAAGAAACACCTTTAGAAGAAAATTTTATAAATTAATTAAATGTAATTATGGTGACTAAAGTTATGCAGTGGTGAGAGTGGTAGCAAAGCTTATCTGACTCATTCTGAACTTTGTCTATCCCTGGTTAACAAATTTTTTTTAAAATCACTCTCTTCAGGTTTTGGTCACAACCAAGACAGCTGCTGATGACATCAGCACTCAGTATGCTTTGAATAGCAATGGGCATGTAACTTCTAAAAGGCCTTCCCATCTAGGGCAAGGTAGGATATCATTGTTCTGGTGTTGCACTGTGACAGAAGTATTTTGTATTTCTCTGAGGCTCTGTGCGGTGTTGAAATACCTGTTCTGTACTTGAAGGCTGAGTATGAAATCTTTGCAGCTGTCAAGATTTCTTGCCTTATGTCTGTCAGCTGAGAACATGTTGTCATATCATAAGAAATGATATGTTTTGGAAGTTGTTCAAAATAGTAATTATAAACTAGTTTCTCCTTCTCTGACTCACTTCCAGCTGACAGTGGAAATAAAAGCTATAAAAATTCAGTGTTTCAGGTCTATATGAAAGATTTGTTCAGGACCAAAGTGATGCTTCTGTAGGAGTAGAATCCTTGCTTAAAGGAGGAGGAGTTGCCCTGCTGCTATACAAAGGAATTGCAGGAAGGGTGTGTAGCTAATTTTAACTAGGGATTCTTTTTAAGATTTAGACTGTAGTACTTTCCATGGCCTGGGAAGCTTGTGGGTTGCATTGCCTTGTCTTTTGTCAAAATTGTTGAATGACTGACTGCATTCTGTTTACATGTATTTAATTCTTTGAAATATCCTTATGGGCTCAGGATTTATGTGATAATGTCGATGAATATTCCTCCTCTCATAGTGTATTGTACCTTGAACAGAGGTATCTGGCTCTTCAGGAACTACCCTAAAGCAAATGCATGTGAAGGCCTTTAATGAAGCACAGTGTTCCTTTGCCTCCAGATATGTGTGATTAGATTTTGGTCTGTTAATCATTTTAATAATGAAAGCTAACTTAATATTCACTGAAAGAGTCTTCAGCTCTATTTAGTGTTGATTCTCACTATTATCAGTGTGTGTGAAAGAAAGTTTAATGCTGCAGTCATAACTCTAAATAAGGGAGAAGAATCACAGCTCTTGAGGTCTATAGATACTTTTTGGGGGAGTTTGACTGCCGATTTGGTGTATAATAACTAATAACCTAATTTAGCATTTCTTGACTTTATTTTGTATACAGCAGCATGCAAACATAAAAATAAAGTTTCCTCAATATCCACTCAGTGATTTGCTTTCAGTGTAATTTCTATTTATGTTTTATCACTTGCTTGCAGGTACCACAGTAACAGCCCTAAATTTGTTTAAGAATCTTCCTGTCAGAAAGCAGTTTTACTCAACAAGTAGGAAATGTAAGGAAGAACTGAAAAAAGTCCAAGACCTGCTGACAGCATATGGTATCATAAAACCGGACCTGAGGATAACATTAATACATAATAAGGTAATGATGAGTTTCTCTCTATCAGGTATCTTAAGGATCAGTTTCTGATGAATTTATGCAGTTCATCTAAAACTTATATAAAATCTTTCATTCCTAGGAATTTTATTTCATCATAGCCTTTTTTTGGACTTCCACTTGTTTCCTCCATTCATAGTTGTGTATTTATAGTGGCTACAGATTTTGATCTTAAACTTCTAATACCCAGGCTCATAAATTTCTGGTCTCTTTCAACAGATGCCTGCTTCGATATATGAAGTATAAAAATTATTTTACATGCTAGTGTTTAGTAAACATGTTGGTGGTATTTTGCAAACAAAGAAGTGAGCCCTTACTAGACCACAGGGCCTGATCAAGTGTTAGCCAAAGCCAACTGAAGAAACTTGGAAAAATTACTTGTTTAGGCTATTTACCTGGGTAGACACTATGGCTCATACAGGTAGCCTCCTGTGTGCTGAGTCATAAGAGCTCAATACATAACAATGGTTTTATTTTAAAAGCTTAAAAAATTCAAGACAGTTTGGTGCGTGGGTGAAAGAACAGTAACGTGTTATAACAACAGACTTTAGTTGAGCTTGTTGTTTTTTGTTTAGACTTGGGGGAACGAATTCAGAGGCTACCTGGAGACTATTTTGACTTCACATAGTACTGAATGGTAATTCTACAGCACAGCTACAGAAATTAGACACACAGCCACAGAAATTACATGTTGAGCAGTTTGCCTTTACCTGACCCAGATTTAACATAGTGAATTTCATTGGCTGTACCCTGGCTTTTGACACCTCAGATAGGAAGGCTGTGCTAATGAATTTCCAAGTTGCCACAAAGTAGAGAGTGACATCTGGTGGCCAGATCCCTCAGCAATTCTGTTTCTGTTCTAAAATAGTGTTTGTTGAAATTTGGCCTGTTCATTGAGCAGTTTTCATCAGTTATCGACCAAAAATTCACACTTCAGTTCCTTTTCAGTGGAAATAAAAAGTGGCACTATGTGCTTTCCTGAAAAGAAAACAGATTGCTCTTCTTTTTTTGGAGTTGTTTAGCATCCTCTGATTATATTTATGTGTATATTTCTAAATCTTGGTGTGTAGATACTGTGAAAAACAAAAGCCAGCCTTGGCTCACTACAGAATTAGGATTTCAAAGCTGATAAAGTGTAGCTACTTGCAGTCTTGTTTCATTGGGAGCACCGAGAGTTTGAAACCAGTTTGCTCGGGGGGGTATCTGCTTCTAGTATGGTGTTGAGTTCCTTGATGTGTCTAGCAGTGGTTCACAATATTTGTCTTAAATGTTGGTTAATAAAACTAATTTTGTCATTATTGGTGGTTTGGTTTTGCCCTTTCTGGCAAGTTGCAAATTATCTTTTTATAGTCTTTTGATTAGACTATCGCACGTCTTGGGGTGTTTTTCTCTGCTTATTTTAATACAATGACCATAATGTGCAAGAATGTGATCCCATGCTTTTTTCACAATACTGCAAAAATGGTGTGAAGAGTGATTGTTGCCATTGCACATTGGTTTTGACTACCCATCCTACTGGCTTCAGAGGTACATTCTTCAATACCTGATTCAGGCAGTATCGTTTGTTGTAATGACAGAGATGGTGCTGATTTTTTTTTACTTCATTTTGCACTGCCTTCGTTTTGTTCATTTCATTTATTTATAAAAAAGAAAGAAAAACAAGTGTGAAAGCACTCAAATGTTTCATCACAAGAGGTCGCTCAGTAGCTGTTGCTGAGATGGGAGAATTACAGGCTTGAGAAGTCAGACAGAAAGTGTAGTCTGTCTCTGTGCATGTGGAGATGCTTTAAAATATTCTGAAAATAAAGAACTGAACTGAACATAAAAAAATTTGGATGCAGATTCCAGTCTTTCTACTGCTGTTGTCATTCCTTGTAAAATAAAAAGTTACCTATTGCATTATACCTTTTAAGAAATTTGAAATTCTGAATTTCCAATGTGTAACAACTTGCAGTAGGTCAATGTGCATTCATTTTACCTTATCACCGAATGTGAATATTCTTTACCTTTTCCTTTAGATGCTAACTATTACTGTAATTACAGTTATTAATTCAGATCAGAAGGTGTTTTTTCTATACTGATTCTACAGTATACCTGTACTACAACAATACTCTGCTGAACAGGATTGTTGGTCACTTCTTTTTCCTGGTGTCTATTATATTTTTGTTTGAAATGTACCAGGAGAAAGAATCAACTTTAGAATAGCTTTATTTTTCATGAATCTCATAGATTA
Source organism: Acropternis orthonyx (assembly GCA_035583155.1). Taxonomy (NCBI): domain Eukaryota; kingdom Metazoa; phylum Chordata; class Aves; order Passeriformes; family Rhinocryptidae; genus Acropternis; species Acropternis orthonyx. Next base: position 31,796,887 of record JAWWEU010000163.1, on the reverse strand, counting down.
CGTATTCACTTAAAAGACAAATTGCATATGCAGTTATTCAGAGGAGTTCTTAGAATCCCAAGTTCTTGAGGCTAAGCCAATACTTTCTGTTGCAATGGAAGAAGATACACATCAGGAGTACGATCAGGTTCTGAAGCTTAAACGGCAAGAAGATAGCAGGAATGAAGTGTGATAGAAGAGACAAGGAAAGATGGGTTGAAAGACTAGAAGGGGTAGTCAGTGAAAAACTGTAATGAAAGTGTATTTCAAAGAAATCTCAACAAATTACAAACCCAATACTTTTAAAAATAAAAAAGCCATGGCAAAAAACAAAACCCAAACCAACACCCCTTTCCTTCCCTTCCCCCCCCCAAAAAACCTCACCAAACCCAAAAGCAAATCCTTGCCTCTAGTTTTTAAAATCCTGTATTTTATATGAAGTTAAAGGAGGATGGAAGGTTGGATGGGGCTCTGAGCAACCTGGTCTAGTGGAAGGTGTCCCTGCCCATGGCAGGGGGGTTGGAACTGCATTATCTTTAAGGTTCCTTCCAGCCCAAACCATTCTGTGAGTCTATGAAAGCATACCAAGGAAGAGTGTAATGAGGCTGAAGCTGTCACAGAAATGTCTGAGCTTAGGCATCTGAAAATGGTTGCCTCATTGATTCCAGCAGAAACTTACTTTGACAAGTCTGGCCTCTTACAGAGCTGTTGAATGTATATATGGTTTTAGGGTGCATGATGCATCGCATGTTTTATTTACACCATGTTTGGTTGGGGTTTTTTAAGAGGTGCTTGTCTTATGCTTTTGAATGAAATTTCCAGGACTTTTTCTTCTTGTTCTGCTACATTTCTTACTTAGGTTTAGTTTGGAAAATATTACCATTAAGTGTGGTTCTTCCCAGAAAAGAAATCAGATAATGCTCTTCCAGCATTCTTCGTGTTGTTTTATAATAAGTAAGAAAAGAGATATTATTCTTTTATCAGTCTTCCCAGCGTTCATTTCTTGTGTACTCTCCATCAGTGGGTTTCTGAGATAGGAAATACTCGGTTGCTCTTTCTGCTCAGAATGTTTTGTTTGCATTAGCAATAAATAATGAATCACTTTGCAGATCAACCCTTGAAGTACTATTGCTATTTTGACAACTTGGATTAGCTAGTGCTCCTTCTTTTTATGAAGGTTTATCCTGCCAAGACATTCTTTGAATACTGATAATGTTGATCCTCTTGCCAGTATGGTTATGTTAGAAAGAGGTATTTTTCTTCTTTCATCACCATGTTCCTTGAAAGCATATTGAATAATGAGACAGCCAAATGGAAATAATTTACATGAGTATTCAGCAAGTTTATTTAAAGTTAATGTTATCTGAAGGCGTGCTAAGAACATTTCAAAGTCAGCTACTGCTTAAACTGCGTCAAACCCTTCAGCCCAAAATGCCATGTTCCAGCCACCTATGAGCTCTGGCTGTGTTTTACTCAAGGTGCTAAAACACAGCTTTTAGTAGTTCCAGGGCTATTCAAAAAAAATTATGGCAACAGGTGGTTTAGATGGTGCCTTATCAGCAGGTCCTACCATACACAACTGGTCGCATGTCTTGTGCAAAGTACAGATCAGCCATAAGTAGGCTCAGTAACTTTTCCAGTTCCAGTTGAGGAAAACTCTACATAAGTGAATTTTTTTCCCCCCAGTGTTTTTCATGCATAACACTTTGAAGCCTTGGTTACACGCAGTTTTGCCTAGAACTACGTATTGTTTGTTTCTTGAAAGAGTCATGAGTCAGAACTTCATGATGCAAGGTCCATTTAAAAACTCTTACAACAGCTGTGGATGGTATTCTTCACCAAAATGCCGTTGGTAGTGGTGTTGCCTTAAAGGATGCCATCTTCATTTTTTAATTTACAGCAAGTCTCCTCTCATTTCCAAAACTGCATGATCTTAACCAACAGTTTGTATCAAGTAATCCAAATCCAGCGTTTTTTTCTGTGTCTCTGTCCTCTGTTGTAAGTCTGGGTTTTTGAGACAGTGTGTGTGTTAGAGTAAATTTACTGTTTTTAATAATGTCATTATACTTTGCATTCATTCATTGTGATTCCAAACTCTGCTGTAGCTGCACATTGAAAAAAAAAATCTGCATTGAGCAGAAATAGCAGCACATAAACTCTGTCTTGAGTTGGAAAAGCTACTCTGTTTAATGTAATGATGATAAATTAAGTCGCTCCCTTATCTGCGAGTCTTAAAATATAAAGAGGAATTATAATTAAGAATCTGCAGTGCTCTGCAGCCAACATGCTTTCATGCTGACCTGGAATACAGCTCAGTCTTTACTTCTATTCGTTGTTCAGTGGCTTTGCTGAGAAAGCCAAACAGAGAGTTAATTATGGTGTTTTTTTGTGCTAAGGACACCTGTCCACTAGGAAATGCGCTGAGACCCTCAACTCAATTTACATCAGCCAGAGAACAGCTGCCAGATGGTAACTACTTTTGGTCACTACCAACCTGGTTGAATTTGAACTGGTGACCCAGAGGTGAAATGCTTTATATCCTATTACTAATTCCTTGAGGTTTCCAGTTTCTCATCCATCACTTTTTTCAAATGACAGCCCAGTATATGTCTGAAATCTCAAAACAATTACTGTTTCACATATGCAGTGTGTGCTGCAGAGTCTGAGATGTGCCTTTAGCTCTCGCAAAGCTTTTGCACTCACTTCATACACTTAAAAAAGGTTAGTGGAAAAGGGATGTTTCCAAAGCCGCATGGGAATTTTCCCTCTTCCTTAGCAATGTACTTAGTCACAGTTAGGCATGTTAGTTTTGTTAACTACTATTTTGCAAAAGGCTTTTAAACCTGCCGTTACTTAAATAGAATTCACTCTGATGTTGTACATCCTCTGAATGACAGTTTCAGATTGGAAACTGTTTTTTGGCAGTAGTTTAATTGTTTATGAGGTTTTATTTATTTTTCTTTTCCTCTGGCTATTGAAATGGATTTTAATGGAATTTTAGAATATCCTGGGTTAGAAGAGACCCACAAGGATCATTGTGTTCAACTCCTGGCCCTTCACAGGAGAGCCATGAGATTCCCACCATGTGACTGAGAGTATTGCCCAAACACTTGAACTCTGTCAGGCTTAGTGCTGTGACCACTTCCCTGGGGAGCCTGTTCCAGTGCCCGACCACCCTCTGGGTGAAAAACCTTTCGATAGAATCATTAAGGTTGGAAAAGACCTCCAAGAGCATCAAGTCCAAGCTCTGACCAAATACCACTGTGCCCACTAAACCATATTGTGAGGTGCCACGTCTACTCAGGTTTTGAACACTTCAGGGATGGTGATGCCACCACTTCCAAGGGAAGCCTGTTCCAATGCTCAACCACTCTTTCAGTGAAGAATTTTTTCCTAATATCCAACCTGAACCTTGCTGGTGCAACTTGAGGCCATTTCCCCTTGTCCTGTGTCTGGTTGCCTTGGAGGAGAGGCCGACCCTCACCTGGCTACAACCTCCTTTCAGGCAGTTGTAGAGAACGATAAGGTCACCCTTGAGCCTCCTTTTCTCCAGCATAAATACCTCCAGCTCACTCAGCTGCTCCTCATCACACTTGTGCTCCAGACTCTCCACTATCTTCATTGCCCTTCTCTGGACATGCTCCAGCACCTTGATGTCTTTCTTGCAGTGAGGGGTCCAGAACCGGACACAGCACTTGAGGTGCCTCACTGGTGCTGAGTACAGGGGGACAATCACTTCTCTGGTCCTGCTGGCCACACTATTCCGCATACAAGCCAGGATGCCCTTGGCCTTTTTGGCCACCTGGGCATGCTGCTGGCACATGCTCAGCAAGCTGCCAACCAGCACCTCCCGGCCCTTTTCTGCAGGGCACCTTAACAGCCTCTCTTCCCCCAGGCTGTAGCTCTGCAGGGCATTGTTGTGTCCCAAGTGCAGGACCCAGCACTTTGCCTTGTTGAACCTCACACAACTGACCACGACCCATCCAGAACATGAGTCTGTCCAGAACCCTCTGCAGTTCAACACTCCCACCCAATTTTGTGTTGCCTGCGAACTGGCTGAGGGTGCACTTGATCCCCTGCTCCTGATCATTGATGGAGATACGAAACAGGACTGTCCCCAGTACTGACCCCTGGGGAACACAACTGGTGATCAGCTGCCAGCTGGTTTTAGCTCCATTCATCACCACTCTCTGGGTTGAGCCATTCAGGCAGTTTTTTACCCCACAAAGAGTGCACCTGTCCAAGCTATGGACTGCCAGTTTCTCCAGGAGAATGCTGTGGGAGACAGTGTCCAGGGCTTTACTGAAGTCTAGGTAGACAACATCGGCAGCCTTTCCTTCATCCATTAGGTGGGTCACCTGGGCATAAAAGGAGATCAGGTTCTCTGAACACCCACAGCCGAACATCTGTGGTTAAAGCAGACAGAAAATGTGTAACTCTTGATAGTCTTTGTAATTCTTGAAAGGCTTTGAAGAGAGGTGTTACCAGGTGAAGATCCTTGGTTCCTTGTAATATGCGTTAGCTCCTCTCCTAACTTACCTCCCAGTTCTCAAATCCAAGCATTTCTCCACTGTGTCATGCTCAAGAAAGCCTTTTCATTGAGAAGGTGCTCTCGTATCACGAAGGGGAAATCTGAGTAGGGAATATGCTGGAGTTTGTAGGATGGGCAGTACTGTGGAACATGACTGTCTTTCAACAGACCCCTTCAATAGCTGTAGTATCTGATGCCCATGGGATAGACAGGTATGTCAGCTGCATCTGATGAGTGGAAAAGTGGTGCCTTGAGTTTCTCTACTGCATATCTCCACTGGTAGTTGTCCCACTATCACTTACGAAATGGAGGGGACAACTGATTCCTTAGGGGCAAGTATAAAATATATGGGGAAAATAATTCTGATTAGTTGCATAATTTTTCTGTAAGCTAAATTGAAAAATGGTTGCGATTTCTGTTTTCAAGGGAAGTTTATGTAAGAGCTCTCTTTTAGTAAGGTAACTTACCACTAGGTTTAAAACAGGACACCAGTTACGACGTGGAGCTGAAAAACATCAATGCTTTTCAAGGCTGGGATTCAAAGAATCTGGTTAAGACTTTATCTTGATCTCTTCTTGATCTTAGCTAGTAGGTTTTCTTCCATGGCAGAGAACATGCCAGCCACTGGAGCTAGGTGTCTGTGCATCATTAAGCTGAAGAGATCCATTGTACATGGATTGCCATGGGATGTCTTTTTGTTTCCCCTGGGCTCGATTCAAACTCAATAATGCTGCCTGGCTTTGTTCCTCGTTGTATACTCTCAACAGGTAGGCAGCAATGCTTTCATTTGAATCCTAATAGGCTGTTCGATTTTAAGAAAGCTAAGGAATGTATTGGCCCAAAGAGTTAACTATCTGCAGTGAGATGTTGGATGCCAGGGTGACAGGATTTTGGAAGCATGTAGAACAAAATTAGAGAGGCTGTGAAATACAGTTCTCTTTTACAGAGCTAACCCAAGTTACATTACCAACCTACAGTTCACGTACAACTGGTTGCTCAACTAGGCTTTTACACCCTCAGACTTTATTACTGGATACGATTGTCACAAAACAAATTAAGAAAATACATGGTTTCGGAGTAGTAAATGTCTACATGGTTAAGCTACTGGCATTATGTAGTAATAATGGTATGAGTTGGTTTAACTTGTAGTGTCATAGTTGTACTGAAGTAGGCACAGTTGGAAATAGCATACAGTTCCCAGCTCTAAGTAAGATTTCTCTTTTTTCTGTGATTGCAGATCATTGTAGTTGCTGGTGGAAGTTCTAAATATGAAGGATAGTTAGGGATGTGTAGTGGCTGCGTTTTTTTCTCTGTCATTCCTTGGTGTCTTTGAGGAAAAAAGTATTGAGCAACTCTTAATTCTCCTTAGTGCTGTATACCAGGGACCTCAGTGGGAAGAGGCTGAATACCCTTTCTCCACTCTTGACACGTTTTTCAAGGTATGCTTCTGGACTCTGTGTATGCATTCTGAAGTAACGGGTGCCTACTCCATGTGTGCATGGAGTCCTAGAATCATTTCGGTTGGAATGTGCATTGTCATCCTCCACAGAGTATGCACATGTCCTAGGGCTGCCTGAGATGGAGCAGTAGGTAACACAGACATCCTTATCTTCTGTTCATGTGCAATGGATTTTATGCACGTTGTGGCATTTTGTAATATCTACATCGTGAAATCCCTTTCAATGAAACAAGGAGAGAGGTAGGATATATTTGGCTAGCTCTACCAAAACCCAAGATGGGCCATATGTAAAAATTTATCTCTGAGTGGGCTGTTTCTGCAGCGTCATCATACTGACTGGAGTCAGATTATTCCTTGGCTCACTCTCGACACCCGCTTTATATGACCTAGAAAAAAAATCTGGGGGGTGTGTGGGGGTTGTATTTTTAGCTAAACTAAAGGGTATAAGCAAGGTTAAAAAAATAAGGTGTTACAGGAACTTCATGGAAACAGGCACTTTCTAAAATGAATGGAACAAGCATTGTTTCTCCGTGGATTTTTTTTAATGCCTGTTGATACACCCAGAGAGTCTAGAAAAATAATTTTCTTTAAATTACCAGCTCTTCTTACGTTGTTGCTCCATAATGTACAGTCAGGGCTAAAAATGAATACCCACTCTATTCTTTGTTCATGTAATACAGAAATTCAGCAGTTGCCAGGGCTTGTTAGCATGTAAGCTTTAATTTAACCTACAGTGGTAACTATTTTGTAAAATTACGTCTTGCAGTCTTTATGTCTGATAAATATATGACTAGTTAAAAAGCTAGTTTGAACTTATTACAATATCTACTTTTAGCAAGTTTGCATTTAATAAGTTCTCATTTTCCGCCTTACTGAAGTGATCTTTTCACAGTTCTGGGTGTCAGCCATTCAGCAGGTCAAGCAGTGTAATAACTTTGCATTAATCAGCAGCTAAGATTTATATCTGTACCTGCAGAATCACATTAGCATAACCTAAAATAAACAGCATGATGTTTATATTAGTCGTATAACAAGTGTCATTCTCGGTTTGGTCACATGCATTTAATTTAAAATATATCCAGTAAAGAAAAAAATCGCTTGGCACTTCGTGTTTCCATTTTAAGTAATCAATTTTAAAATAGAAGCAGTACAGGATATGTTTTATAAGAGGAGCTCTGAAGAAGAGGACAGATTCTTTCATCACTCCAAAATATCTTTGAGGAGACTTAGAGCAGGTGTAGAGGAGAGAGGCTGAGAGGCAGCGTGCCTTGAGCAGCCCCGGGCTGTCCTTTCCCTCTGCCTGCTGCCGAGGCATGGTGGGAACTCCCTGACAGAGCCGTGGACACCCAGCCCATGGCTCTGCCTGCTTGTTTCTCCTTCTCTCCCTTGTCTATTCGCTGCCCTCCCTGACATAAATTGTCCTTTATGTTTTAAGGGGTTCAGGCTCACCCTGGGATGACTGAGCTGTGATCCAGCAAAGGGCTGCCAGGCTGGTGTCTGGGGGCTGAGTTAGATTCAGGCAGGACTGCAGAGCCCCACTGCACAAATGCTGCAGAGTGTACGTGGAAATGGAAAATTCAAGGTTTGGGGAATAGTTTAGGCTCAGCAGTCTCAAAGCTTTACAATTCCACCTGTCCTGTAGGAGGGGAGTATCATTTTACAGGAGCACTGTGTTCTTCTGTGGAATTCACCCCTGAAGGCCAGCAAATATCCCACAGGACAGGTGGAATTTTAAGGCTATGTATTGCATTTCTTGAGATGGGTGCTTGTGTATTTTTTTCTCTCACCGCACTTTCGGTTAACATCCTGTATCAGAATACCGTGCACTCATTCTGAATTCATGGGACACCTAGCAGGTACTGAAAACATAACTTTTGGCAACACTGTAACATCCAATTTAAAATGCAACTTGCTGCAATGCTTTTTTTTTCTGTTTGAAGGTTGCTGGTTGAAATACACTCAGGTGTCTAACAGTGACAAAAATAAAGTAGATCTGAATGTAGCAGTCTGTTGCCTAGAAGTAGACAACCAACTAAGGCAAATTTTTTTTAATGTTGATACACAGGAATGAAAGTCAGCAGATTCGAAGTTACATTTGTGACTCTTTGGTACAGGATTGCTCATTAGTGAGAGACAGAATTTCACCTCCCAAAGTAGCTAATATTTTCTGTATACGCAAGTGGACTTGACAGTTAACTTCTGTTGCAAGCTGAAGTTCACATTGCCTTAGTGTGTTCATCAGATCTTTGCAATAGTATTGCAAGATATGTAGCAAATTGAGCAGATGTTCCTTCATCCTTCTAACATTTACAAAGTTTTCATTAGACAAATAACTGTTTTCTTTTCTAAAGAACAGGTTTGTCATAGACCTAGAATACCTAGGTGAGTGCTATAAATGGACAGCTAATAGCCTGATCTCTACCGAAACAGCCTATCTCTTCAGTATAAGTAAAATTAGCATTGCAGTGCCCACCTTCAAATGTTGAGTACCGTGTCTGGAGACACATCATAAACTCTCAGTTTATATGCTCAGGAAAAACACAAAGCCTACTGCTGTACATTGAACAGGAGAAGTAGTGTCTGTATTAATTTGTTTCTAACAATTCCTTCAGGCACAGAAGTCCAGATGAGTCATGTAACATCCATAAATACCAGCTTTGCTTAGTTTTCCAATTGCTTTGAGTCTAAATAAGTAATATAATATGAGAAGATGTGCCAAAAAGTACCATATTGAGTCCGTTAACACTGAAAGTTGTGGTTTTCCTGGGGTCAAAGTACAGAATGTTACATATACAGTGTGTGTGCAGTTGCATATGCATGTTCCTAGACATGACTTGAGTTCAGCAAATATAATGTCAAAAATTTGACTCTGTGCCATTTGTTTCAGGCAGTTATTTGGCAGAAGACCAGGGTGTCAGATCACAAAATGGCCTGTATGTCAGTTCTGGGAACAGCCGTTATGGGCAGTATGGTACCTTTTCAGCACTGCTGTGAATATCCTGAGGTGAGTTTAAACTTCCTTCTCCCAAATTCACTGAACGCCTGGCAATGAAGAGAGCTAAATCAATATTCAAATAGAAGGAGACTTTGAAAAAGAGGGTGTATCTCCAGATTGACATCTGATTAAGGCATTTGCTTCTATAACTGTCCTCTCCATAAAATTAATTGGTTTGGTGATTGAAAATCCACTCCAAGAGTCATCTCATCAGGACTCATGTGGCACTGATCAAATGGCAGTAAAAACAGTTGTGATGACAAATGCAGAATTGCTGATTGCTCAGGCCTGTCCAAGCTGGGATTCCTGGCCCACAGGCAGGTTGTGCTCTGATTAATATCTAAGCATTTAGATCGTTCTCATCTTCGTGGCCTCTTAGCCTTGTATTCTAAGGAGTATCCCCTCAATTTCAGTGAGGGGCACCTGAGCAGCAAAAGAAACACATGCTTAGAAGGCAAGTTATGCAAATTTTCCACCAAACATGTATTTCAAGGAAATAACTTGCTAGTTTTCAAAAAATTCAGTGCAGTTGGCTTCCTTTGCCCCTGTTGAAAATGAGGGAATTCCCCATGATACTCTCCTTTGTCTGATGTTTTCAAAACTTTTTTTACTCTGCTTCCATTTTTGTTGGAGACCTTTTTACAAAGGGGAGTCTTGCTACTATGGAACATTCTGTGTTGCATTTTCCTGCATCTTGTAGTAATAAAACCGGTCACATAGATGAGATGTAATCACTGTAAAGTCACAATGGCTGTTAAACACAACTTAGCAATGCTGCAGTCAGCGTGGTGTTTAATAACATTATTCAGACTGTAATAAAAGTCTGACTGTATATTTGTATTGCACTTTAATAACATTATTCAGACTTAAGTCTTGAGTTTGTCAGAATGCTTGTAGCAAACATGCAGTGAAATGAGGGGGAAAAGTGGAAAGTCACTTCTTGTAGTTTACAAAGTTTTAGTTGCTTATGTCTGAACAGAACATCCAGAGCTATTCTTACCTGAATTTAGCTTGATGGGCCCACAGGGCAAGTGCAGGGGGCTCCAAAGGGAAGACATGGGGGTCTTTAGAAGGGACTAGCTTGAAGGAGGCACTCAGGTTCTCACATTACTTCTCTGCTATATCATGAGGCCTCCATATTCCTTGAATAGAAGTTGGGGAACATTCCATCTCTCTCTCTGTCTCTAAATAGTGTGTAAAATACCACGTGCATCATTTATAGGTGTATAAGGGATCCATGCATAATGCTCATGCGCAAATTGATGTTCAGAAACATCATGGACATCTCTAAACTAAGCAGCCAAACACTATAAAATGGCAGAATTAAGTTGCCTGTGTAACCATTTCTTTCTCCCTTGTGTGCAGGTATTGGACTAGGTGTTTAAGGACAAGGCATAGTTTTTCTTCTCATTAGATCCATGCCTCGTTCAGTATGCAGACCAGGGGGCAGCTGTTTCATTCTTTTAATTCCTACTTTTTTCATTGTTTAGCTTCGTATTCCTTTGTTGCAAAGTCTGCTCTGAAGGCAAAACGAATTTTGCTGTACCTTACTGCAGAGTCAAAACTTCTCTAGCAAGTGATCTGGGGATTTTAAAGACTGGCTTTCTTCAAAGCAGCTCCATTATGAGCATTGAATGAAACAAGAACATATTTCAAGTTGACTCCAAAGGATGCAAACTCAGGAGCTACTTGTAAAATAAAAAGAAAACTAAGAAAATAAAGAATTGACACAGTCTTTTACATGTACACAACAACATTTGTGCTTTTCAGATCCCCTGTCGTGTAAATGGATGGATTTATTTGGGCTGAAAACTTTCACACAAGAAATTTTCATAGTCTCTTCTTTTTCTGTAAAGGTTAAGTTTAGAAGATAAATGTGCCGCAGGGGAAAAATTATTAATGTCCACTCATTACTGATATATTTCGATACAAATATAAGTTGGTTTTTTTATTAAAGTATTAAAGCAATTGATCTAATTTGAAATCAAAGATTCTGTAATACTTTCCAGTCTTTGTAATTATGTCTTTATACTTCATATACTTTCATAGTTGAGCATTCTAATAAGACTAGTTTTATAAATTGTGGATAATTTTTAATGAGCGTGCTGATATTCTCCATGGCTTTAAATAGTAACCGCAGTCAGCCATTTCTAAATCTGGCACCTTCTTAAGTGAGTTATTTAGAGATTTTCAGTTTTGCTTTAATGTTTTCTGTATAGAAAAAATACTGTTTGAAGTGAAAGACTTGTACAAATATTTGTGAATTAGAAAAGGAGCTTGAAACATAGAGGAGGAACTTTCAGGGAGGATGTGCTAAAGCTGCAGAATAAAATCTAGAAGTGCTGCATGTTGTTTTCTGATAATCACCCAACAGATATTTGACACCTCTTTAACTTGACCAGGGGTATTTGGTTCTGTGCAACGTTGCTGACCAGAACACGCCAGCTTTAGCACAGAATGCTTGTTACAAGGTCAAGAGGGAATAAGGGAGCACATGAGCAGATAACTGCTGTGACATAGATGAATGGGAAAGACAGGCCAAATCCCAGGGATTTTAAATTCCGTTTCAAAAGCATGATAATTTGGATTTTAGTAAATACAAGGGGTTCTGCCAAAAGTAGAGCTAATGAGGTCTCATTTCTGTGTTCAGTGATCCACCCTGCTACCAGAACATTCTCCAGACTTTCCTGTATCTCCAAAATCTCCATCCTCGTGATGTCCCAGTGTTCCTCCACCTGTCAGTTTGGGCAGGTGGCAGTAGGGTGATGTGTGGGGCAGGATGTGGGCTGACCAGCATGTCAGTTCTTGCATATGGATGGGCCCTGGCTTTTGAAAAGTTGCAATTGCCTTTTCCTTAGGCTATCCTCTCCAAACAGCTGTCAGTTATCACAGACATTGTGGGAATGTGATCTCATTGGGATTTCTGCCTCTTTATCAGATTGATTTGAAATCGATCCAACAGTTTCAGAGTTGCATGGTGGGGGAGAGGGGGAAGTGATGGGACAGGCATTGCTGTATTTTGACCTCAAAAAACCCGTTAAAGAATCTCAACAGAAAAATCTTAAACTCAGAGTTCATGTTAGGTACACAAATCATGTGCTGTTTCCAAGGCTCCCTGGCAGTGCTGTGTGCTCACAGGTTCTGCTGCAGCCTGTGAATCGTGGGTGCTCAGCACTCTTGGGAGTCAGATGATTTGGATACAGGTGGCGTAGGTAAATTTAGGTGCCCTGAATAAATGCCCTATGACAGGCTATTTAAGGTGCCCTGTGTGTAGAAGAGGGGGTGGGTTGTGTTTTTTGGGCTTTTCCTGTAGGGGTAGTTCTCTGCTGCCTGGGCCAGGTTGGACAGCAGCGTGTGCCTTTAGCTTGTACAGGGGGTAGGTTGGCAACCCCCCAGTCAGCAAGCCTAAAGCTGCTGGCCTGGCTCTCCACAGCCCTCAGCTGTAGGAAGCATCCTGCTGCAGCTGGCAGTCCAAATGGGAAATACCTCAATCAGTTGATCAAGGAAAACAGATACAAATCCATCTTTCTCATCCTCTTTTATTTTTCTCTAAAAAAAAAAAAAAAGGTGCATTTATTTTTTTATATTGTTACTTTCAAGAAGCAGTGCCTGCATTTTAATGGCTTGGACTCCTGTACAATTGCATTTTTATATCTCACCTCTCTTAAGAACCTTTTTGGTTTCTCTAAAAGACTTTTGCACTGTATTTGTTTTATAATTGCAGATAAATCTTTCTGGATTTCTCCCAAAAGCTGAGTCAGACAGTTCTTTGACAAGTCTTTCAAGTTCAGAAAGAAGTTACATTTTTATAAATAATCGCCCAGTTCTTCAGAAGGAAATACTGAAGGTAATATCTTCTATAGCTTTTAATTCAAGGAATAGAAATATGATTTCTTAGAGGACAGAGACACCTAGGCAATCTACAACCTTTTCCCCACATGAAATAGAGTATTACAGGTGAAGATACTAGCATTTACAACAGAAACGCCTTCCACAAATCTGATGCTGTTGGTGCATCAGTTCTGTTCCATTTTCTGCAGTCACCACCACAGAGCTGGATGTTATGTTTTTGGCTGTTTAAAAAGATGTCATTTCAGATGCTTTATGCAAGAGACCAGGACAGTTGATTCTTTCTTTGTATTAACCTGCAGAAATCACCTGTGCAATTTCCCATAAGGCAACTTTACGTAGATCCTGTAAGAGAATTCTTCTGTAAATAAAGTTTAGATTTTGTCCACTTCTAAGGTGGGCTTACCAAGCAAACGCCCATACTTTCTCTTTAAATTTGTGTATGCATTGGGTAGAAATGAAAGTGATAGTGCAGCAGCACTGGCTATAGCTGAGCATTGTGTAGGCAGAATTTGATACTCTTGGGTTTCTGTCACTACTGAACCTGCAGCACTTCACTTGGAGCACCCTTGCTGTCCTAACCCTTGCCATCGTCAGGAAAGAAAGCCACATTCATGCCAAAGTGTCCATGTAGGTTTTAAGGTGGAGGCGATGGATTAGTTTTCAGTTGGCAAGAAAAGCTTTGTAGATGTAAACCCTGAACTTAAGAGCCAAACTTAAGAGCCAAGTAAGGCTAATCCATCTCCACACAGTATTTGATGTGCCTGGTTCTTCTGGGAGTTCAAAGCTCATCTTGAATACTGTGACAGAGACAGTTCTTTAACCAGAGCATGGAAGCCTGGATTCAAGGTGGGATTCAGCGTAATACCAAAGTAAAAATGCAGTGGCCCACATGGAAAACAAGCTATACATCACTTTTACCTCCAATATATGTATGGGGAACAAGTACTGGTGGACCTTGTATCACTACAGTTCAGTGCCAGCTGAGGACAGACTGTGGGAATATCAAGGTTAAAATAATCTGAAAATGTTTCAATAAGCTTAATGTTATTTGAACAATATTTAAGAATAAAAAATTAAGTTTTAATCTGAGTAGCTCTTCATTTTTTACACTTTCAGGCATTTTTTGGTCTTGTTAACATGTTCTTTTTTCCGGTATGGATGTCTGCTGGAGGAAGGATGCAGGATACTAAAGGGAAATGCAAGGATCTTTTATTTGATCCTTGTAGTTAACAACACCAAAATTCTGAAACAACTAAATATTTTTGTAGTCTTTTTGAGGAGTTTTTGGGAGGATTATAGAGAAAATAGTAAGAACAAGCAGAGTTTGAGAAAAGCTATAAATTTGTAATTGTGTTAATAAAAGAAAGAAATTAGGCCTGTTCTGGGAAAAGGGCAGATCTGTGGTCCAAGTGCTACTTTCTCAAACAGACTTTAGTTGGACTGGAAGAGACTGCAGTGTAGTTGCATGCTGTATAAGTGGGTTTTCTTTAAAAAGCAACAAATATTATTTGTGGTGACTGAGGAAATAAAGTTGGAATTTCAGTCCAATTTGGGCATTCCAAGTGCAATCAATTCATTCAGAATGTCCAAGTAGCTACCATTAGTGTCTTGGAATTGTTTCCTGGTTTTGGTTTGGTTTTTTTTAAATTTATCTGAAGATATGGAAACCACCAGTAACTGCCCTTTTGGTGATTCTTCTGGCATACACACATATGATGACGTTTTTAGCATTCCTTTAACTTAAAAAACCTGACAAAACACAAACCAATTATTCTTTTTTAATACCAAATTTTGTTTCTGTGCCTTTTCATCTACTTTATTGCCTTTACTGACATCTTTTTATTAACTCAATCTATAGTTAATTCGACAGTACTACAGTATGATGACACAAAAGGACTGTACTCGTTTATATCCTATTTTCTTTTTGAATATTACTGTACCTGCCTCTGCTGTGGATGTGAATGTAACACCTGATAAGACTCAAGTTTTACTGCATTATAAGGTAACTAAAGTTTTACTCTGTTTTTGAGTTGTCAACCTTTTACTTATGTAGGCATAACAAGGGCTTTGGAAACTACAAAAATGTTTGAAGGTAAACAGTGCCCCCGGGTTTGTTTTTGTTTGTTTTTTTTTATTTACATGATAGCTTGTCTTTGTCACAGAACTGTTTTGATCAAAAACTGCTGAACAGGCTAAATGGAGGATTATTCAAAATTAATTTCCAGTTGATTTCAAAGATTTTTATACTGTCAGATATATGTGTGTACCACTTTGTTTTCAAATGCCTTTATAGTGAGGGAAGCTAGATGGAATCAAGATGTGTCCCTACATAAATCTCATACTTCATATCTACACTAAGTAATCACTATTTAAACACCACGTACATTAAGGTGGGGGTGGGCAGGAGAGGAGTTGGTTTCTCATCAAACCACCATTTTGCCATTATGTGGATAGATTATTGATGACATCAATTAAGTGCCACAGAAATTAGGAAGACTGTGTTGGTAATAAGGTGGTTATTAAGGTACTTATTCAAAGTGGATGTAAGTAGTCACACCAGTATGTTAGCCCTGTTTACAGAAACCTTTTGTATTTGTCAGTGTTAATCTTGTAAATGTACTGCCTGTTCAGTGCCACTTGTATGAAAATTAGCACACCATTCTCACATTTGATCCAGTTTTCCTTTGGCATTAGAGAAAGAGTTGGGTTTTCTTTTTTTCCTTGTTTTTTTAAAATGTATTTCTATTTTGTAGGGTTTGGGTTTTTTTTTTACTTCTTCATTTCCATCATGTGGTGCAAAGCTGTCTTGGAAACATGTACCGTAAAAGCACCTACACAAACACACTTGCATGAAGTGGGATGTTGCTGTTGCACCTGTTTTGACTATAAATTTCTAAATCCACGTTAGGTAGGAATAGCTTTACCTGATAGTGGTTTAAGCAGTCAGTACCCTGTTGTAAAGAAACTGTTTAAGTGATTTTGTGATAGCAGAGTAAACTAGTGAAGCAGCATACCTATCATGAAATATTTGAGCCTGAAGGTATCCAGTTGAGTCTTTTTGAGCATGTGTGAACAACTGAAATGCTGTAATCTGTCCAGATTTGTCAGAAAAATATGCTGAAAAACATCTCTTTGCATGTTGTTCTGTATTCTCAATATCTGTCAGTTACATTTTCAGGTGCACTTGTGTGTATTTTCTGTTTTGTTTCTCCCCCCCACCCCCAGGAATCTGTCTTACTTGCAGTTGAAAATGTGTTGAAATCACTGTATGGGCCACTACCTGCTACAGTCCCTGGTGAAAGTAATAAAACAGATGTTACCTCAGAAGACATGTTTGTTCACAGAACAGAACAAACAGATGTGGTTGGTAATGAAACAGGACCATCTGGAAACGATGAGCTACATGCTCATACTTCATTCCTTTCACTCAGCAGTGATGTGCAAAACTGTCAAGCAGGAAAAAACACAGAGATCTGCTTAAATCATCAGACTTTTTGTGGTGATAATGTACATAGTCACCTGGACAAAAGAGAGGTTTCTAAGAGTGATGCCTTTCCAGACAGTTTCTTAAATTTATTGTGTGAGGAGGAACAGAATGGACAAAATACGACCGATACTCAAAGGAACAATGTTCCCATGGACCCCAAGTCTAAGAAAGCTGATGATGAGCATCTTTTGAGTTTTGATAATACTGACAAAATAGATAAAAATGAGGAAGCCTTAGTCCCTAAAGATTTACCTGAAGTCTCTGCTGATAGTTGGAGTATGGGAAGTGCATTTAAAGACAGCCTTGGAGACAAGCTGGAACCTGTTAAGGTTCTGAGTCCTGAAGCTGGAGGTACAATTAATAAGCAAAAACAACATACTGGTGAACAAAGCAATGATCCACATATCTTAAAGCAAAGCATAAAGAAAAAAAGTTTGATAAGTGAAAAATTCGGACATGTGACAGCTTATGACTTAATTAATAGTAGAATAATAAGGAAAGCAAAGTCTGCATTTGAAATTTTCACTCATGAATGTCGTCCAAAATTGATAAATGATAATCCAAAGACCAGCATGACAGACATCCTGCTGAAAATTGAAGAACAGTGGAAGAATTTGAGTGAAGAGGAAAAAAAGAAGTAAGTGTTCAGTCTATGACTTGTTTCTAAATCTGGTAGCTGCCAGAGTCACTTGTAGTGAATTAAAAAAAATTGTCACTTTCAAGTTATTTATGAAAAAAGTAGAACAGAAAGAGATTTTTGACTTTTCAAGATCAGCATCAGTGCTGTGAGTTGTCAGCTTTTGCTGTGTGCAGTCATTCACTGCTGATTTGAGTTACTCATTTTGCCACTGTGTCATGCAGCAGTTGGGTAGGGACAGTTTTGCTGAATGGTTATTTAGTGGACTGTGAATCCTGTTAACTTGTGTTTTCTGAGGGCTGCCTTTGCTTTGTCACTCCTGATCTGTCCTTGAAAACTAGCATGGTGATGGATTATATAGTTCCTCCAAAGGGTTTCCAACTTCATTGCTATAAAGTGAGAATTCTTTTTTAGGATCTTGAGTACTCAAACATTTGGTAAACTCCTTTCCTCTAAATTTAGAACATACCTCAACCCAGGCAACTTCAGAATTGTATATGTAAAACCCCATCAAATGACACAAGGAATTACTTTTTCCCCTAGACAGCTAATTCTAGTGCTGGTTCAGAGAATACAGTAGGGTTTGAATTTTAATCTGTTTCAGACAAGATCAAGTCTCTTTGTAGATTACAGTCTGAATAGTTAAACTCCATATTGTTCTAAAATGAGTTGTCACTGAGATTTTGAAAACTATCTGAAAGAAAGGGAAATATTTTAGGCTAATTTGGGGTTGGGCTTGGATTAGCTAAAATATTAGGTATATGTTGTCCTCTGTATGGAACTTACATTCTGGTAAAAGATGAATTAATAACAGATTTTGAGATATTCTAAGATAGTTTTTAAAAAGCACAATACCTTCAATATTTTGTCTCTAACTTTATAAACTGTGAAACACTGTAGATAGGGAAAATTCAAAGTTTTTCGTCAGTAGTTTTGCATGTAATTGAATTCATTTTGTGATTTGTAGCAGAAAGTTTGGGAGATGAAAATTTGATTCTGAATAGCAAACTCATTGGAAGTGGTTTGAAAATAAGTTTCCTTCATGTTGTGGTAGCAAAGAGAAGGGAATTAAGAAAGACCATTAGAAAGGAAATCGTATTAGCCAAACAAGCGTAATTTTAACACCAATGAGAGATTTCAGTAGGAGAACATTAAGAAAGAGAAGCTATACCTGTTGAATTACTGTTATATCTATTTTTCCTTGATTTCTTGTCTTTGTTTGAAAACATCAGCTTTGTTCTGAATCCCAGCTGTATCAGAGTTAAGTAAAACCTTTTAATCTAGTTTCTGATTTACTTAACTTAAAGCTTACTAAGCAAACAACATACTGTGGTCACAAACCCCTACATGTAACAATGTGTTTTGTCTGTCTCTGCATAAGCAGAAATAATAATTTAATAGTAGAAATCTACTCCAATTATATTCATGCTTTTAATGAAATGAAACAAAAGGTTCTGCCAGATGTTTCAGAAAATTTTAATTTGCTGTGCTTTAGCTTTTGAGATTTCATGGTTGCTTTCCTGGTACAACTGTTATGTTAAAGAGTGTGCCTACAGATTAACTCTGCATTAGTTCAGGAAGGAGACCTCTCTGGTAATGAAGTTTCCCTTATATGTAGGACTGAATGTAGTATAGTCTTTCTCTATATTTTCATTATATGTAGGATTGAATCCCATGAATGTTGAAGCAAATGAAAAATTTGCCACTAGTTCTATCCATACATTTCAGCTCTGATGTACCTTCTTTCCACTTTTAATCTCTTAAAATTGCCTCAGGGAATATCAAGCAGGAAGAGATATGCAGACAACTTTTCCTGCAAAGCAACAGTCCAGGAGGACTTGTGGCTGAGAACATAAGTCTTGCCTGCCAGGTACTCTGGATAAATTGGGCCACCTAGAGGTAACAGCAAATGTCTATCCATGAGGGCAGCCCAAGTGCCAGTGCTCTGCTGAGCACAAGTACCTCCAACTTCATGCATCCTTGCTGGCACAACACCAAATTTCCCGGGCTCCAGCCCTCCACACTTCTGTGATAAAGACATGCCGTTTGCAATGGGTGTGCATGGTTTCAGCATCTCTGTTCCTCTCTCTGGTTCCTCCAGCGGGTCTAAATTAATTTAAATCCCTTTTGGGAATAGTACAAGCAACAGATGTCTCATAGTGACACAGGATGGCCTTTTCAAAACAAGCCAGCATTTATTACACAACCGGAATGTAAAATGTTATGGTCTTTAGGTTATAATAGAAGAGGAAAGCTCCCATGCATGTCCATGTTGGCAGCATCGCATATCTCTCTGCTTTGCAAAGCCAGGATTTAATTTCTTGCACTCACTCTGCTCTTACTTAATACAGCTGGCCTTAATGTTTCTTGCATATCAGGCTCAGGTAGGAGTGGGAGAAATCCCTCCCAGTGCCATAACAGTGGCAGGAGTAGTTACCCCAAAGGTGTAGGAAAGGTTCAGAGCTACACACATATTGTCATGGGACGAACAAATCGCCTTGTCAGCACTCTACAATAATTCTTTATGAGTATATTTGTGTCCTGGGAGAAACATTATTTCAGGTAGCGTGGTCTTTGCTGTCAGAGTTTGCTCCAAATACTCAAATTCAGATTATTTGTCTTATAAAGGCTGAGACATTTTATATTAAAAAGGTTTTATTATATGCTAAGTATTTTGTTTGGCTTTAAGATGCAAGGGGAAAAGAATATATTGTGGATCCCTTTTTCTAGTTAAACCAAAGCTGCGTTTGAAACTAGACTTCATTCTAGTCTTCCACTCTGTCCTTATACCCAGTCTCGCAAATTTCCTTGGCTTCAGGTTTTGTAGCTTCAGAAAAGGATCCTGAATTTACAGTCTTAATTCACAGAGCAGAGAAGAAGCTGTTTTTTTTAACACTTGTTGATTATACATGCCTCTATGGGAGGACTTTTAAAAAGGCAAAGGTGTTCCCTCATAGTTTGTAAACCTGCAGTTTTTCTTTGATTCTGAGGGAATCACTGATACTGATGTGTATGAATTTGCAAGACCCTCAAAATCAAAGTTTGTGAGGCTAGAATTTTTCTGATGGTAGTCTAAAATGACAGGCAAGTTGGAGTTTGTTTCAAAGTGCTTTTGTTTTGGATTATCAGTGTATCACTGAAAGCTCAGTTCTCTTACAGTTAAATATTTTCCTGCATTACAATTGAATCTATTCAAAACAAAGTATTTATTGATCTGGTCAAAGCTATAAATGAATTTTGGATAAAAAAAAAATTCTGTCCAACTGATTTTGTCCATTCATTTTAAAAGGAGCAGATGTTTTTTATCTTAATGTTTGCTCCATATTTTCTAGGACATGATTTATTGCAAGAAACTATTTAAGCTGATTTTTTTAGTTAACTAAATATTGGTACCATATGTGAATGCTAGCACATCATAATTAATTGCAAATGGTGACCCTTTTGTTGACCTTAATTTTCCAGCATGCATACATATAATTGAATCAAACTGTTCTAGCAAGTAGCAATAAATAAATATGGCCAACTAAAATACTTATTTCCAATATTTATATGTGATAGTACTACTTTTTTTTTTTTTTTTAATTGACAACCAGGCTAGTTTGAACTGCCTTCTAGAATTCAGAATATCAAATAAGGGCAAAAAGAAGGTGTTCAGGAAATCACATCTTTTGCTTTCAGAAAAATAAGGTTCATATGCAGTGGACAAGCATAAACTGGCATCTATAAAAGTTTAGCTCTCTCCCTGATGTTTATAAACTCGTTAAGAATCCATTCATGTTGTAGAGGTTTAGTATGTCATAGTGTTTTAACTATTTAGACAGCATTTAGGAGTAGCTTGTTACTGAGTGCTTTCTGAAAAATCTGTAAGTTTATTAGTTACAGCATTGTGTGATAATAATACATGTTCTATATTCTTACACTTTATATGGCTAATTTTAGGCCATTTGAAATAAAATATGCTTTTTTAAGTAAAGCCTGAAGCTTGTAAAATGATTCAAGCTCCAAAATCCTGCCTAGCCACATGGAGTCCCCTGGAACTCTGTAGAGCTCTAGAAGCTTAAATGACTTTGTGAATTGAGCTGGATGTGCCTGTGAGACTGAACTCCTTCCAAAACTGTATACTTGATTGCAAATTCAACAGGGGACTGAGGTGAAAAGTAGCTTGCTGTAGATCTTTATATGATGCAGCCTACACCTACCCCCCTTCAGTAATTCAGGTTTTGCTGGCTGTCACCATGGAGGAAGATGTCCAGCTTGTCCTCAAAGTGTAATGTAATACAGGCACAGTCCCAACGTCCTCCCATCCCTGTCAGGGTGGAAAGCATATTGATGTGGATACTTTAGTGAACCATGGACATGAAATGGTTGCCTTGCCTTCTGGTTTAGTATGTTAGGAGTTGAGCTTTTGGGCTCTTTATTTGATTATGCTACTGGTTTGTTTTCTCTTTTTAAGTTATGAAATAAAAGCTGCTAAGGATCTGGAACGGTATGACAGAGAGGTCAAGAAAGTTAATGCACAGACAGCGCACCGACCAACAAAGGAGGCAGGAAAACAGAAATCCAAGCTAAAGAGTTCTGCATCTGACCAGCAGAAGCTTGACAAGATATTCCATGGTCAGATTGAAAAGAAGGGGAAACTTGAACAGCCTGTGAAAGTTGTGACAGTGCCTTTTTCCCTGAGTTCCTGTAGACGTCATCTTCAGAGACAGGAGAAAAGTGTATCAGATAAACAAGAGCTTTTCCTGATCCGTCGCCACAGTTGTCCTGATGTCTGGATATTTGCTACTGAAAAAGAGCTAAAGTTGCTGAATCCATATAGGTTGGAAGAAGCCCTGCTATGTAAAAGGTTACTAATGAACCATAAGCTCCCAGCAGAGAAACTGGACGAGCCAATTATGTTAAGTGACAGGTAAGGTACAAATATATATTGAGCAAAAGTTTGTATGTTATTTGAAGTATCATTTGATAATTATTCACAGTAAGCTCTGGCAAGGCCCTGCTTGCTAATTGTGTGATTATTTGTGCATTTGTTTATCCGCAAGAACAGATTTTAATTTTTTTAATACTTTTATCTTGAAGTAATGAGCACACTTGGTCTTACCCTGGTGAAATAAGTATGATTTTTGACCAGTTTCATTGGTAGTGCAGCAAAGACAAATTTTTTTCCCCAGAAGAAAATTAGATGCTCCACATTTTCACAATGTTACTGTATCTGACTAATCCCTCTAGGATTAGGAAATGGCTGATAAAATTATTAGTAGTATATGCCTAAGCTTGGTCACTCACTAAGATATATGAATAGTTCTGATTTTGTTTCTTGAAACATTTTTTTTTCAGTCTTGTTGGTGGGTCTCAGTATATGGCTGCTCTTTATAAAATGCAGAAGAATTACCAGAGTTTCCATGGATCAGGTTATTTGTCAGATCCAAGGCTTGTAGCAAATGGATTCCAGATAAAAGTGACAGAAGGTATGATGGTTTTAAAATCTTTTAGTTGTATTTGAGCTTGTTTCTTATGATAAAATGATTTAAGTTATTGTTAATATAGATGATGTTATTCTACATCACCTTGTCTTTTAAAGCACTAGCATTCTGCTTTCCTTGAGATTTTAGTCCTTGGCAAAGAATATAATCTTCTGTACAGAACGCTGAGTAATGGAAACTGATAACTGAACAAGAAACTGTAATAGTATTTCAAAGAATGCTTTGAAATCCATGTTTTTCTCTCAATTTTTCTTCTCTTCTCAAAATGCATGATGCCATATCCTTAATTGCCATTCCAACATAATTTAGATTAAACTGATGGGAATGCCTTAGTCATGGCACCTTCTTCCATGGTGTTACTTGCAAAAGCTTCTGCAAGTACGTGTTTTAGTTGACTATTCCCCTGCTGTTGAGCAGTTGAGGAGGTCCAGTGAGGAGATGGATCTGGTTAATGATGTACTTTCCTATTGGAGTTGTGATGCAGAGCCCAAAGGAGCCAGCAGAAAGAGAGTCACAGGATCACCACGCCTTTCCATAGAGTTTGATCCAAACTTTTTTGAGGGAGAGTACTTTTCAATATCTCTGCGTTGATCACAGAATAATGTAAGATCTTTTTACCTTAGCAAGAGAGCTCAAATGTTTATACATTTTCCTGAAGAATGATTTATAGGGATGCTGTTGGAAACCCAGTGGCAACCCACCTAGTGCTGGTTCTGCAGATCCTGAATTCTCCAGCAGAATTCCAATAAAAGGGAACCTCTTGTGGGGGTAGTACCTAGCTGACAGCTCAGAGAAAAGACTCGCCATAAGAGCTGTTAGGAATGCTATAGCTTCATGTGTTACAGATCCCCACATGTGTACAGTGATGACAGATGTACTGTAACATATGGGATCTTTTAAGGGTAGGTACAAAAAAGGGATGTAGACCAACTTCTTCATTCAGAGGCTGGTTCTTGGGAAGAACAGAGCTTAAGCTGTTTTCCTTACTGAATAGTGCACAGCAAAAACACGGAAACTTCTTTCCTACTGACTAAATCTCTACATAAATAACAAAGCCTATGTAGAAGAGGTGTTCATGGTAATAGAGTGAATGATTAGGGAAGTAAAGCATGTATTGTAAGAGACATCTCTTACAAAGTTTATTCGATCTAGCAAATCAAAAGCTGAGAAGGTCTATGATATGTCCACAGCTGAGCCTAACACAGCCCCTCACTCACTACCCCCACAGTGGGATGGGAGGGCGAGATTAGGAAGGGTGAAAGTGAGAAAACTCATGGGTTGAGATATAAACACAGTTCAGCAGGTAAAGCAGGAGTTGAGCGCAGAAATGAAACAAACCAAGGAATTAATTCACTGCTTCCCATGGGCAGGCAGGTGTTCAGCCATTCCAGAAAAGCTGGGCTCCATTGCATCTAACAGTGATTTGGGAAGATAAACACCGTCACACTGAATGCTGCCCCGTTCCTTTTTCTTCCCCCAGCTTGGTGTGCTGACCATGATGCCATATGGCGTGGAATATCCCTGTGGTCAGTTGGGGGCAGCTGTCCAGCTGTGTCCCCTCCCAGCTCCTTGTGCACCCCCAGCCCTCTTGCTGGTGGCGTGGAATGAGGAGCAGAAAAGGCCTTGACTGTGTGTAAACCCTGCTCAGCAGTAACAAAAACACCTCTGTTTTACCAACACTGTTTGCACCACAAATCCAAAACACAGCCCCACACTTGCTCCTGTGAACAAAATTAATGGTCTGGACCAAAACCAGCACAAATGAGAAACTACTTTTAAGACAGCCTGATTAGTTAAAGAGCAGAATTGTACACTATAATAGCAAGGAACTTGACACAGTAACTGGGAGGTAGTAACTGTCCTTCAATCCCATGTTCCTAAGATGTAAATTTAAGGAAATCTTGTGAGGAAACTGTTCTCGTTTGGTTTACAGTTAGTGAAAGCAGAAGTGCTTTGTATGCACTGTACAGGCTGATGAGCTGTGCTCGTGGACTTGATCAGTACCATACGGACAGCCCAATGAAGAATGGGAATCTAATTCAGTTCTTTGTCCCAGTCGTCTATTTTAACTACTCAAGTGAAACCTTAATAACATCTGAGTCTTGTCAGTCATGTTTATAAGCTTCTGCTGATGACATTATAGCAGTTACAGCCTCTTTTATTCAAAGAGCATACCACTGCAGATGAAGGTAGAAATACCAGCAAACAAATGGAATTTCTCCCAGCTTTTTTTCCAGCTAACTCAAGGGTTTTTACTTAATACTTCATCAGTCCCTCTTTTCTCTTTCTTTTTTTCCTAAGTCTTGTCCCTGAAATATACTATCTTCTACAAATACTTACTAAAGCTGCTTTTTAGAAACACAGGTATTAACACTCCTTATATGTCCTTCTCTCAGGATTTCACTCTGCAGTTTAAGTTTCTTTAATTCATAGATTCTTGTATAACCTTTACAGAAAGTAACCTGCAGACCAAGCATGATTTATCCATTTAGACCTGAGTGTTCTGTAGGATTTATCAACTCTGAAAGAAAAAATTTGTCTCATAAAACATTCTTCACTATCCTTATAGAAGTAGCTTTTTTTTTTTTTTTTTTTTCTGTCTGAGTTCACTATCTGTTCTTTTGGTTTTTTGAAATTCAGACACATCCTGAAAGCAAGGCATTCAGATGTTGTTGAACTAGAAGTTGCTTCAGAAAGGTTTTGTTTCTTCAGGATATATTGTTAATTTTTGAGGGCCAGGGATTCCCACTTTGCATGGTGGATGATAAAGTGACAGCTTGCTATAGAGAGGTGTCCAGAATGAAAATGTATCCTTGACACACGGTAGCTGAAGAGTTTCACCTTAGCAGCATCCATAGGAGCACACTGGAGCCCCATTTGCTGTGCACATACCCTAGTAACTCATTTTCCCCCAACTTTTTTTATTAATTGGATCAGTTGTAGGATTTGCTGTTTCCTAACTGAACTATCGACTCTTTCTTTCTGTCAGGTCCACTGTAGTATATTTGAAGGTCAGTACTTCCTTTGGGACTTCAGCCCTGACATGGTCACATTAGATGTTCCTTTTTGATTGCTGGTTGATTTCTTATTAATAGCCACTACTGTGTGGCTCCCTTTTTCGTCCTGGGCAAAGTGTTTTATTTTCTGTAGTAGAAAGTTTCCTTTTTCTGACAGAGATCCTCTTTTATGTCACAAGCAAAGGTTCTATTCTTTATCTTTGAATTTTAAAGGGAAAGTGATATGTTGGGTAATTTCCTCTTGCAAAATAATGAGCCTTTCTGTTGTTCCATGTGAGTAAGTCTGTGATGCCATCAATACCTCTAAGATACCTTCCAAAACAAGGACCAAAGAAACTTAGCTGCTCCAGTTTGGTGTTTGGCAGTTTTAATTATAGAAAAAGAGGCTTCCCTTGGCCCATGGTGGTCTCTGAAAAAGGACTGTTAGTCTAGTAGGTTGCACTGATGATTATTTGTTTAAATTTCCACGCATCTTCTGCCAGAAAGGAAGAGAACGATCAGACAGTTGCTGCCCATTACTATCTATTAAGTTACTCATAATACTAACTTGGAATACCAGACCTCTTGCTTTGGTATTGTGCACCTCACTAGGACAGTTTCCTAGATGAGTAGAATGACTTCAATATAGGACCATAGATTATTTCCTTATTTCCTTTTGGTTTGGGGGTGTTTTACAGAACTGGCTGTTTATTTAACAGCAAGAAAATCTGAACAGCTTCCTTAATTTGGAAGGTGACTTTGGTAATTCTCATGTTGTGTTGGGCTTGCTTCTCCACTGATCTTTGTTAAAGATACTTCTTTGTCATTCAAATTCCTAGTTTTCGGCAACTTGTGGCACAGAGGGGCCTTTTATAAAGATTTTCATTCTGGTAGTTGCTTACTTGGAAAAAACCCCACACACCCACATAGTATTGGTTTTGCCTTAGTTGGATGGCTTCTCTGTAAGGGGCAACGTCAGTCATAGGATGAAAAATAGCAATTCATTAGTCTTGCACTAAATCTGACAGATCTTGGGATTAATACTCAAAAGTTGAATCTTATTCCCTTCACAGTGCTTTTAATTCATAGAAATACAACTATACACTTTAATGGCCAAGACTTTAGCTAGTGGGGTGGTTCAGAGCCTTAATTACTGCAGTAACTTACCAGGAGTCTTCCTCACAGGCCTGCCATGGACATGCCTCACTCTGAACCCCACAGCAGCACATGGCGCCAGAGCGCTACTCCTAGCAAGTTTTTGCAAGGTCTAATTAGGTGCTTTCTTCCTAACAAGAACTCAGTTCCACGTGGAGTTTTGTTGTTGTTTTGGTGGGAAGACTGTTTGAACTTCTGGCAATGTTTTCCTTTTTCACAAATGTACCCTTGGATGTTTGTTTTTACAAGTGTGTGGGAGTTTCAGGCCTTATTTGCCTATTGTTTTATTTGAGGATAAGTCTGCCCTTTGAATTTGTTCTTGTTATAAGACAGAAAGGTAATTTACCTTTATCCACATTGTTCAGAGACTCTGTATGACTGCAGCCAAAGTTGTTCCAAGTATCCTGGATTTTGGAAGTGCCCCATCTTCTTCATGTTTTTGGTGGACTAAGATCTTCGATATTGTCTCCCCATTTTTCTTTATATTACTTGGTCAGCAGTCTTAAGGAGTTTTCAACTAGATTTTTCTCTGGATAGCTGACAGTGAAAAACATGTTGTGAAACAGCCCAGAAAATGCTTCTTGCCGTCAGTATGTCAGTTAGGCAAAATCAATGGTTTCTTTGTGGAATGTGCCAGTTGTTGTAATTTGCAAAGCTGTGACGCTGAGCTCCAGTCTGTCTTCCACTGCCCTCCCACCCTCTTATGTTCTGGCTTTACTGAGGCTTCAAGTGATGCTACCTTTGGGAGAGCAGTTTGTTTGCTTTTACTCAGTAAAGCAAATTACTTAATACTCAGTGTTCTGGGATCTGCCAGGCATTTGTTTGCTCACGGTAAGCCCTACGTGCAGAGAAGCATTTCAAGAAGTAAGATGGATTGCTTTCTGTCCAGTTCTTCTTAAGATGTGTTTGTTACATGTACCTTCACTGCACATCTGTCTGTCTGCCCTTGTGAAAGTCCGAGAGAGAGAGATGTGAATTCTTGGCTGGCGAGGAACTGAGAGCAAGAAACACCTTACCTGGTTTTGTATCCATGGTGGGCCTTGGACCATGCTCCAGAGCAGGCTTTTAGGGTAGAATTGTCTGCCTCATGGAATATGTGTAGCCAGCGTATGCATATATGAAGAATGTGCTTATGAAGCTTCAAGGAGCAATAATAGGTAAATAACCAATCATTCTTGAGAATAAAAGCTGCCTCAGCTCTTGTAACCCACCAGTGGAAAATCATGCTGCTGCTTAGTTTCAGTTTGATTTTGTCCATAAAAGGGAAGATAGACAGTGTTATAGTGTCACCTAATCTAGGTGAAAGCTGGAAGGGAACAGTTTTTCCTGGCCATCAAGAAGGAATTACCCAAGGATGATTGTAAATGCTTTGTTTGGAAGGAGAAAGGGGAAATTTGTAGCAATGAGAAATCCACATTTTTAGTCATTTGAAAGCTAGTTTATTTGTTCATGGAAATACTTTCCTTGGAAGTTGCAAAGTATTTCATAGAAACTACCATGGAAACTGCTTGAAGACTGCCGTTTGAATACTCAAAAATCTTAATGTAGATTCTGTCAAAAATTTACAAGTACAATGAGGCTTGGACATCTGCTTGTATCATCAAATGTTGCCAATATCAGAGTTCCTGCGAAGACTTGCAGATAAATACTTGTTAATCAGCATGCACTGGACTCCTTTGTAGTTTAAAGAATGGAAGCAGAAAAGAAGAATGGCACACAAACACAAATACTGAAGAAGACAACTTCCCTTAGCTGGGGTCTGTATTGTTTGTTTGTGTGTTAAATTTTTTAAAGCCCCCTTTACCTTTCAGAATAATGAGCAGAATGGTGAAGTCAAATCTGGCTGTCAAAATTTGCAGATGGAACAATGGCTGTTGGCAAAACTGAAGAGTATGTATAGGAAATGTTTTGCAAATCCAGGACCTCACTGTCATAAAATTTTAAAACGAAGCACTGGGATTATGCATTTTTAAACTGAAAATCTAAACACTTGAAACACTTTTTTGTGTCCTGTCTTTGGTAGCATATAGAGAGGCAATTATTGAAAGGTTGTCAAATAGACTAAGTTCTGACTTTGGAGAGAAAGCAGCCTAATCAAATGGCCTGAACAGTTCCTGAAATCTAATCTTTCGTTAAAGCAAAAATGGTACAACAATGAAGAGAAAAGAGCTGAGGGAAATTAAAGACTTTATCTTTTCCTGCTGTCTCTTGCTGGCAGGCTTTCCCATGGGGAAATTCTGGCATAGTACATCATCTTAGCTCAGCTTTAATAACTGGCAAACTTTCAGATAATATAACATTTTGCTTTAAGCTGAATCTGATCACAAGTTTACAGCAGTACATAAAAATATGTCTGTGCTTGCTGGTTGCAGTTAGGGAAAGGCAGCTTGGAAAAAGAAGGAAGACATGGCTGGGTGAAAAAAAAAATAAAGTTTCAGATGTAAAACTGTGTTAAATATGTAGCTGGAAGAAGGTTATGTGATTTTGCATGAGGGGGTGAGAGGTTCTTCTCAATATCAAATTCCCACTCTGGTCAAAATATCTCATGCCATGAAGCTAAAAGAGCCCAACAGCTTTATTTACCTGGTTACACACTGATATTTAGGAAAAGTTTCAAACTGCACAGTCTTTCTGTTCATCTCTGCTCTTATTTAATGACTGTCAATGATTGTCAAATGAACAATACTTGGGCATGGATAACAGCCTCATTCTACTAGTTAACAAAAGTACATTGGGGTGACTTATGTTGCATATATATTTTCTCTCACTTCTGAAATATTTCACATTGTTGTTTGGATTAGGAACAGGAATTATGCCTTATCACAGTTCATTAGTATAATCTACCTTGGAGCCATCTATTTGTCTCCAGCTCTTTTGACTTTACAAAAACCATTTGTGGCTTAGGTTGAATGTAATATATCCTACCTGGGGTCATTACATGAGAGTGGATTTATTTTCATTATGAATCATATTTTTCCATGCTCTCCTTGTGAAACTCTTTACTTGTTAGACTTGTAGTGGAAAAGGGAAGGTGGCTGTCTGGGTTGGGTTGAGGTTTGTGTGCACCCAGCATGAATGAGAGGAGGGGGGGTCTGAAGGACTGTGTGAGCACCTGTGAGCCTGACCTGACCACCAGAGAACTTGCTCCTGACTGGGAGGGGGGGAAGTTTTAGCTGTATGGGAGCAACTTCATTCAACTTTTTTGCAAGTCATGTGAAAAACAAAGTGAAATGAACTAGCATAATCTTCAAAGCTTGAATTGATATTTCTTTAGGAAAGCTGTTTAAATGTTTTATTCATCATTCCTACTCAGAGTGGTACCTGCTACAGCAGTGATACCATATGAATGACGGTATGAAGTCAGTCACAGGGCCTTTAAGGCCTGGGTTTTTCCTCAGCTGTGGCAGGAGAAAAACTGCTTTTTATTTCAGTAGAAGCTGAATTTGTTATGATAACATTTGAACTCTACAGATGTTTAAACCAATTACATAGGAAATAGTGCCAACATTCTGTTTCAGTGTTTTTCCCACTAAATTGTGTTTTATTGCTAGTTTCTACTTTAATTTCATGTATGTTTAATTAAAGTCACAGAACCTTTAATTAAAGCTGTGCTCGAGACTGGGAATGTTGCAAAATGTTTTTAGCATTAAATAGTGCCAACTAGGATTTGAATTAGTGTAAGCTGAGACATTTGTGATGTGAATAAGCACACATTATCATAATGAAACATTGTACAAATAAATGCTTTTCATTCCAAGGGAGGAGCAAATAAAGTTTCCTAATTGTATTGAATTTGTGAGACTAAATTCCTAATTGGCTTTATGCCAGTTTAATTTTCTATGAATTTCTCCAGAATAGAAGTTTAATCAGTGGATGAATTACTGTTTTGGTTTTGTATTTTCAGGTGTTTCAGCCACAGAAAGTCATCTGGAAATAGAAGGGATGGCAAATTGTCTGCCATATTATGGTATTTCTGATTTGAAAGAAATTCTGAATGCAATAGTTAATGGAAATGCAAAGGAAGTATATGAATGTAGGCCTCTCAAAGTGATAAATTACTTGGAGGTAAGACAGAAGCTTGCTTTTAAGTATTAGCCAGCTAAATGTATAATATGATTCCTTAAACAGCTTGAAAATCTTTCTTCAGCTTTCTGTTTTAATTAATGTCATTGTGTTCTAAACAGAAGTTACTTTTGAAAAGAAGAATGTCATCTCCTCTCTGAGGTTTATGGGTTGTGCATTGCTTACCAAAATACTTCATCAGACATACCCAAAACCAGTCATCCAGTGTGATATAGTACATGCTGAAAGCTGATGTTCCCAAAGTGATTCTTCTACACAGGCAGTTTTCAGACTAGAAAGGCATTTCTCTGTGCTAGAATACATACAGAACTGCCACAGAATTGCTTTACAAAGTCTAGAAGGCAGTTGAATCCAGAACAGTCATCCAAATTTATCCCTTATATAAATAAATCTATGATGGAGTTATAAAATTATTTAAGGTAAGTGCAAATTGAAGCTTAATTCTCATGTAAACCTCAATGAGACATATATTGTGACAATGGGAAAGTGCACCTTTTCCATTTAAAAAAGAAAAATGCCTATGATTCATTCAAAGAAAGGGCAGAGATACATAAGTGGATATTACTTTTGCCAGAAAAGCAAGCTGTCACTGGAATTAAGACACTGGAGCAAAAAATGAAGTCTCACATGCAGAGAACCCCATATGCCTCTGCAAATGTTTGTATTTAGTTAACCTCAATAACTTCTGTGGTTCTCAGAAGCAAATACTGACAACCAACAGTCTTCTAAGTCCACACTATTCAGTGCAGAAGAAAGAATAGGGTAATGGTTAAAGAAGCAGCCTTCCAGTGTACAGAATATTCCACAGTCATCTTTTTCCCACTTGGAAGAGTAGGGGAACATCTCAGATAAACAAAATTAGACATTCAGATTAAATCAGTATGAATGCTGCTCAGGCTTGTACAATACAAAGGGAGATTTTATGCCACATCCATTTTTGTCTAAGCAACATGACTTAAGTACAGAGGAGAAGGCAATGGCAGGAAGGCCCATCTTGAAGGAGGAAACAAAAAACCTGACAACTTCTTTTTTGATGTTGCTTAGTTTGAGGGTGGGTGCTTTAGCAGTCACTTTTGCTTTCTAGTATTGTGAGGTAACTGGATGCAATAGTCAGCAGTAAACACAACATTAGTCTAAGGTTTCACTATAGTATTTTTCAAAATTTGTTTAGCTGACTGTGTAACTTACATTAGTTCTTAAGTTTGTGGTGTAGAATGTGTCTTGTGAACTGATAAACATCTTCAGCTGATGCTGGATATGAGTGATGTCCACAGGAAATAAGATCTTCAGAAACACAAAGCATCTTGCAGAAGTGGATTCCAAAAGAAAAAGCTTGCAGACATGACCAGGAGACTGACTGTGCATGACTCCATTGTAGAAATGTCATGAACTGCCCAGTAAGATATGTTTAGAGTTACATTTAGATTTCTAGGATTCAGAATACTTATCAGGAGAAAAGAATGACCTTTAAACAGTGAGTGCTTAATTCCTGCTTTCTGGTAGCCCCAAGTTAATGTGTTAAGAGTGGTACTTTAAAACTATTGGGGTTTTGTTTTTGTTTTTCCACAGGGAGAAGCAGTACGTTTAGCTCGGCAGCTGCCCTTGCATTTGTCAAAAGAAGATGTACAAAACACAATTTACAGGATGAAGCAACAGCTTGGAAAGGAAAATAAAGGCTGTGTTCATGGTCGTCCTTTCTTTCATCACTTAACAGATATTCCAGAAGTTGACAAGCACAACTCCATGGGAATTACTCAGTAAATGGAACATTTTGTTTGGGGTCATACTTTCCTTGCTTAATTTTGGTCGTTACTCTGTAATTTCAGTATGTTTTGTGCAAAGCTTTTGTATAATGACTTTTCATTGTCATATGTTCACCTCCTAGAGAATGTTATTTAAATTCAAATGCTATTTGTTAGCTAGAAATAAATACTGTAGAGAAACTAATCACTATTTTTAAAAAGAATTTATTAAAGAAGTGTTCTCAGCTGGTTTCATCCTTTTCTTATTACTGCAGGTTTAGAAAACACCAGTATGTCAAAACTATTTAGATGTGAAGTGGTTAGATGTTACTTTCAACAGAGCATGGCAAAGTTTACTGTACTAAGGATATCCGATGTTAATTTTCAAAGGAATGCCAGATAGCTGTAAGTATTTAAATATGGCATTGGCATATGCAGTTATTATAGTTAGACATTTATGGTGTTGTATTTCTATTTGAAAATATTTAGCTCATGTAAATAAGTATTGAAGTCCTAGTGTCCGACCTCCAAAAATTATACACTCACAAAATTGTGGTTCCTAAAAGTATAGTACACCTTAAAAACTTCACATCAGCAAAAACTGGCCAGTGACTTGAAAGGATCAGAGTTCCAGGGGCTCTGGTTAGCACTGGAATCAGATGCCCATGGATGTACAGTGCTATGGACAACACAGCCTGTTTGGGGGTGGGAAACATGAACTGTCCTCACTCAGGGAGAATGTGACATAACTAGGGCACAGTCTGCTACAGAGAGAGATGCTGGCTGTGGTAAACTTGTTCATTCTCTTTCTACCAGGACACAATATTTACTGCTCTGTTTCAAGTAGAAGCCTACTTCCATAAAGCTACTTCATTAGACTTTCTGTGTATAGCAGATGCAGTGTCTCTGGAGGAGTATCTTTTAAAAATTTCAAGAAAGCTAACCTGAAAATTCCTGTGCATTCCCCAGCTGTTCAGTTTTTAGCAAATCTTGGCACTATGAAAATGTGGTGGTAAGACCTTTGCAGTGTTTCTGTGGCTACTGGACAGATGGTTGAAGGTTGCTGAAAGGCCCGAGTGCAGGCTACTTTGTGGACAGGAGTGTGGGACCTGACAAGCAAATGTACAGTCTGAAAATGTATATCACTGATTTATTGCTCTGTATCAAACAGTGCTGAACTGGTAAAGGAAGTTAAGAAACCACATCACAGCAATACATAACAACTCTAATCTGAAAGGTAATGATTGTCTTTTTAACAGGGCCTGTCATAATAGGACAAAGGATAATGGTTTTAAATGGGAGGGGGGTTGATACAGGTTACATATAAGAATAGGTTTTACAATGGTGGTGGTGAAACACTGGAAGAAATTGCCCAAAGAGGTGATGGATGCCCCATCCGTGGAAATACGTAAGGTCAGGTTGGATGGGGCTCTGAGCAACCTGATCTAGTTGAAGATATCCCTGCTCATTGCAGGGGGGTTGGACTAGACGACCTTTAAAAGGTCCTTAAAAGGTCCAACTCAAAGCTATTCTGTGATTTTATGACTATGTCTTTATGCCATTAAAGTTTATCCTTTTCATAAAGAGCAAGGGCACATAAAGAGCAAGGGCACAAGCAAGATATCTTTCCAGCCTCAACGGTGAGCAAGGTACAAGATGAGAATGTCACTGACAAACTGGACACTTGTTGGCTGTAAATGTCACTCAGTGCAGAAGATGTGAATTTTTAGAATCGAAGTGAGAAGGTGGATGGAGACAGAAGAAGGAGACATGACTCTTGGCTCCAATGGGGAAACAGGATCCCAGCCTTGCTGTGGATGCAGAAGGTTATAGTTTGTTTATTTTTATTCTTGTTGGAATATAAACTGTGAGAGTTTAGAGAGTAGCCATTACAGTGAGAAAAGCCAAAGGCGAGCTGAAGAAGTGAAATTTATCCTTCAGCCTGATTTTGCTGGAACTAAAGTTAATATGTGCACCTATTTTAGTGAGTTGGGAATATAACATGTAGTATTTAATGAGATTAATAATGGCTGTTTCTTTTGCAAAATGTTAGATAGCTGTATCCTAATTATACTGAAGCAAATGCTACTATCTTTGATCACACTTTCATATAATAGTACCATTGCAGAGGACAAATTGTTTTAATAGGTATTCAGGCCCTAGATTGAGGATAAATAGTGATTGGTAAATAGGCATTCACAGGTGCCACAGTGGGTTTAGTTGCTATGAAATCAAATTAGCACCTGGAATTCAGTGGGTGCAGGTGCATCAGGTTAGGCAGTTGGGAGGTGGGTCTGCCCTCCTCCCCTACTTCCTTCTTCCTTACTTCTTCCCTGAACATGCTTCTTGTTCTCCTCCTCAGAGAGTTGCTGTGGATTTCTCCTTTAGGTAGGTGTATGTACAATTTGTTTCTGTCTTTCTGGGACACTGGTGGATTGTGTGGCTCAGTGCCAGCAGTGACTGCTGTAGCATGGCTTGGGACCTGTAGATCTGGGTGTCCTGTGTCCTCCCAACCATAGCACTTGTGGAGGTTGGGAGTGCAAGCTGGAATTGTGAGTTACACAGGTACTCTGTTGATGAGAGGTGGCGAGTCTCCTTTGCTTTATCCAGTATGGACAAAAAGGAATGTTGCTTTTCTGTTTCTAGAGATGCTGCCACTGATGCCTTAGGAATGCATCCATTTTATTTTCCTTGTTTAAACAATAGAAGTGCCCCAGTTGTAGGTTCACAAGGGTAAAAGCAGTCAAATGGTGCACCTGATGTAACAGTTCTCAACAAGAAAGGCACGTCAACTTGCTGCCATTGCATCGGCCCGGGGTGCTACTCGGAGGTGCACACAGAGGTTGCCTGGCCCTGCATACAGTCAGTCCGTCTGTCACCAGCTCCGTGGGTGTTCCAAAGGAAGAGAACCTCAAAGGTGTAGCGCTGAGTGGCCTCTGTTGTTGCACTTGACATCTTACCTCAGAGGCAGGAGCAGCAGGGCAGGCCGAGGTGGGTGCGTGTCCCAGCGGTGAGCGGGTGGCAGCCACCTCGTTTGTCCCCGCACTTCACCCACGCAGCTGCTGCCCCATGAGTGGCCGGGCTGGGGCATTTCAGGGACTTCTCGAATTTGTGCTGTGCCCTCTGCTGGCACTTCGGTTTTGTACGATTTTGACTAAAACGAGGGTAGGCAGATCCGACACTGGCCATGGACGAGCATCATTCCTTCCTCGTTTCCGGTCACCTCTAGGTCAAAGTGTTAGTGCTGTTAGTGCTTACGATGCTTCTCGTCCTGTGCATGTTTGCTTTCCTAAAATATGCCCGGTGCGGGTAGCAGTGTCCCCTAGGGGAGAATTGGGAGTTTTCCAGGCTAAAGCATGATCTCATAACAGAACTTAAAAACCCTTTTGCTTGTATGTAGCTTGGCATTTTTTAGAGGATCATTTGCATGGTTGGTGTGAGCAGGTTCGGTTCCTGTGGTGTGGTTGCAGCTCAGGTATCTGCCTCACCCAAAGTCTGAAAAGTTGCATATTATTTTAATGGGAAACCATTGAATGTCAATTTTCTTTGTAAATGCAGGAAATTCTCATTGAAAAAAAAGAATTATTTTTCCTTACATATAAATATGAGTATAAACATGAAATAGAGGTAGCACCTTCTATGTGTTTTTTTTTTTCTGAATGTAGTAGGAATATTAATAATGATGTTTCTGTTTCAGTTAAGAAGTGGTGTGTGTGAAGGGATTTGGAGTATTTTGTTTGTTTATTTTCCCCTTTAGTATGAATACTAGCAGTTCAGAGAACACTAGCGAAACCAGAGGAACACTTAACTTATTTCAGGAGCACTCAGCAGTCATTGGCAACACTAGCATCTATGTGATGTAATTTGTGATTTGTTAAAATAGATTCTTCTGTATTTCCATATTCTGATGTGGAATATTTAAAATATCCAGCAATAGAATCAATACTCATAAGCAAAACTCTTTAGCTGTACGAGCACACATTATTGATCTCAAGGGTTTCATTCCTTTTTTTCTCCACAAACATTGGTACTATGTTTGTGAAATGAACAGTTTTTTAGGTTTTTGAAAGGGTTACAATATTTGGTCTTCAGAATTTATCTTCTGTGAAGCAGGTCAGGTTTTTATATTGTAGTGGGACTTAGTTTCCTTGTCAAATAAACTTAGAGTTCTGATTTAATTCTTTGTCTGCAATAGCAATACCAAAGGATTCTTGAGAGTTTTGTTTCTTTTGTACCCAAAATTTTAAAAGGCTGGGTTAGCAAGAAAGAAACCTAAGGTACATCCATTTAATTTTGCAAATGGAAAGCTACCAGAACTTGCTTTTATTCCTCCTCCCTCCCCCCAATAAGTATGGAGTATCATATCTGAAATTATGGAGAGTATAAATGTGGAAATGTTAAATCTTTTGTTAATGGCTTCGAATTAAGCACACATTGTTGCAGATGATTTGGAGGACTTATTTAAAGTAAATATACAATTTCAAGCTCAATTATCATTCATAGTTTAACTGAACATAGTGAGATATTAGGTCTGTGAATTTGATACAGTGTTACTTCATAATTATGACGCTTTTTTACAGTAAATTTGATATAGAACAGTTGCTAAAGGAAAGCTGCTGAACAGTGTGACCAACCGTTTTATGGAACACATCTGGTGCATTAGTTCAGGATGTGCAGGGCAGAAGAACAGAGCCTTTTGCCCAGAGTGAGAAGGAAGCTAACTCCACATGTATACGTTTTGTGGACATGCAGAGAGGTTAAACAATTAGGAGTTAATTGTGTAAGCTAATAGGAGGGGTGTTTGTAATGCCATTTCAGAATAGCTAAGGAGGAAACGGAGCAGAATTCTTGTTTTAAAATCTCAAATGAACGGTTTACACCTGTGAATGTTACATTTAGAACAGCTGTTTCTTTTATTATCAGTAAACAGATGCAGAAAGTAATGGAATGTTTTAAAGCAATATGTTAATCCTATCTTCCACTACTTAACATTTTCCAATAACATGATTAAATATTAACTCTAATGCTGCTGTCATCTGCAGTTAAAGAATATTTACTTATTATTTTAATCACGTTTTTATCTCAAGTTGTCTGTGTTTATCCCAAGTTACTGTAGTCTTTCATCAATCCTGCCTAAGTCTTTTTGCACATCAGTAATTTTATTGATGATTTCGTTGGACTGAATTACTCAGTAAACCAACCCTGACTTTGGTTTTGCTCAAAGGTTGTTTTTTTATTTGTAATTTCACCTTGAAATGAAACAAGCTATGTTTGTAAGGGAAGGAAAAAATTGCTCTTGAGAGCCCAGGCTAACATGCATTTTAGATGAATGCCATATAAAGTTGATTACAGCTGAAGCTTTGCCAGAACATCCCCAGTTAGGTCAAGCACTGCATTTGGGATAGTACCAATCCGGTGGCACAGAAGAGGTTTGTGTTGAGTGCACTGACTTTTTTTCTGAGAAAAATAGTTTTAGTTCACTTATTTATTTTTTTTTATGAGAAACATTTTGTACTACCAAGAACAGCTATGAGTCTGACAGCCTCTTGGAAAAAAAAAATAGTCTCAAACTACAGATACAGTATCACATATACTCAGGAAAAAACCCAAAACTAGTATTTCAAAGTATTTAAAAATTAGTGTCTAAACAGGCCTGAAGTTTCCTAGAAACCTGTACCTGCCAGTCAGATGCTCAAAGGTGGCAGTAGTAGTTTTTCAACTGAAAAATGTATCTGTCTTAGTTTTAGAATTGTAGTATCTGCAAATATTCTAAAACATGTAGCATTTCAGTGAAATGACGTGCGATGGTGGGGCATTACTGACTCACACTCCAAGAACGGAAGCACAGAAGATTAATACTGTATAACTTGTTTGGCAGATTAGTGTTCAGGAAATGTAGAGGCCAATGAATATGGCAGCTGCATTATTAAAATACTGTATTCAAGCCCAGGTCAAATCATTCATGCATGGAGTAACTCAGCATTAATTGAATCATTACATTTTTAAGATATTTTGGATCACCGATATTCTTTGCTTCAGCACTTGAAATGCCTGATAAATTACAATATTCACAAGGAGCAAGCATTTTGACAGAGGAATGCTTTATAAAGCATTTGTGTCTGTGTGTTCACTTGTCAGGTCAATGCAGTAATAAAATTGCACCGGTAGAACTAAGATTCTGTCTTAATTCTAATGTCAGGCAGCCTAATTGTGGAGGATTTTAAGGATGCTTAGTCAGGTAAAGCTATCTAAAATGATATAAAATAATAAAGAGGTTATGTCTTTTTTGTTCTTGTTAGCCTGGTACTGCTTATGTTAGATGAATGAGAGATGTTCACAGTGAAGGGTAAGAGAGTTTATTTTCTCAATTAATTAAAAAAGGAGGGGAGGAAGAAATCCACTCATGTCCATTAAGTAGCTTTACATGAGTTGGGTTATCTCCCTTCCAAGAGAATGGAAAGGAAAATTCTTTTTGAAATAATTTGTATTTTTAACATATAGTAGTTTTTGAAAAGCAAATAGTTCCAGCTCTGAGGAGGGTATTGGGATGTGATGTTTGTTAGAGTTGGCCAAAACAGACTAATAGAAGTAAATAGATTTCAAAGGAATATACTGTTGGATTTCGGTTCTTCACTTAAGGAGGCAGAGTTCGACTGTTATCTAGTGGGTTAACATTCCTGATGTTCCCTGACACTTCAGGTGTGCGTAATTTAGAACAGGAACCTGTTAATAGTTACTAAGACAGGTGAAACTGTAGGAAACTGTTCCCTCATCAGAGGAATTCACATAGTTACTTCTCCCACAAGGTAGCCTCCTTCTCTTCTGCAGAACTGTTTCCTAAAGCTTCACTTTCAGCTTCAAAATGCCCTTTTCCAAAATTGCTTGCCCCAGATCCCAGTGCCATTTAGGAGAGTCATACCTCCTATTACAGTGACCTTTGAGCAACTGAAAATTCTGCCAACTCTTTTAGAAAGTGTGGCTTTGAAATTTCAGTTTTCGTCTGCAGATAAGTAAGTGTGATTATGCATCAACTCTAACAGCAATAAAATGGATACTGACCTTTTAGAATAATAGTGTTTTATACTCTTACTGAGCTTCACTGTAGAGCCTGAAAAAGCACCACCCAAAAGTGCACCTGTAGATTATATAGAAACTGCATAAATGGCTTGATCAGCCTTGATCTAGATGCACAATTTAAATGGGGTTAAAAAAACCCAATTCTGCAATGCAGCTTACACTGTTGTGTTTTTAATGTGATGAGCATGAACCTAGTGGTTAATGGGGGTGTGCAGTTCATTCTTGCCTAATTGTGAACTTCTTGTGGAGTCCTCAGGACTGTATAATTTCTGACTCTGTTACTCCAAGTCATCAGGAGTTATGCAGCTTTTCCTTACTGTTGTGTCACGTTTCTTCTGAATTTATTTAGGTGCCATATAGCAACAAAGTGTTGTGTTGAATTTTTTAATCATATAAAGTAATGAAGGTTTCAAGCATAACTGGATTTTTTA
Source organism: Acropternis orthonyx (assembly GCA_035583155.1). Lineage (NCBI taxonomy): Eukaryota > Metazoa > Chordata > Aves > Passeriformes > Rhinocryptidae > Acropternis > Acropternis orthonyx. The sequence continues at coordinate 31,756,980 of JAWWEU010000163.1, read as the reverse complement.
AATTCTTTTCTGGATGCAGAATTAATAAGACTAAAATCAAGTCCATCTAAGGAAAAACTTAAATGATAAAATATATTGCAATAACGATCTTCCCAGTTTTCTTCTGGTTGCTAGTCTAAGTCTTTTAACCGTAGCTCAAAAATCTGGAACAAGTATTTTGGCATAGCAGTTTGTTGTAAGGAAGATTTAATAGCTTGTTATGTCCTATTTCTATAAACAGAAGTCATTTAGAGTTCAGCAGATATATTTAGAATCAGCATTTGTGCTGGTAGTTACAAGCTAAATAAAATAATCTTTGAAAAGCTCAATATACAGAAGGGAATATGCAGGTTCAGATTTACCTCACAACTAATGCTCTTTTAAGAGACTTAGGCATTTTCGCAAACAGGAACCTCCAAAATCCTGTATTGCATTTATTGTTTTATTTACAAATCTTTTAAATAATGGAGTTTGTGTTGCATGCAAATGTAATAGTTCTAGGAGAACTGTGTGGTTACTGCTGAACTACAGGTCTGTGTCTGCACTCTTTACTCTGGCAAAATACCCTGATCTTCATGGAGGGAGATTTCACTGACTCAAGGAGTGCAGTGCAAGGCCCAATGAAATGGACAGCCAGAAATTCTGGACAGGTCTTCTACTTTCAGCTGGTTTGGGACAAAATATCTATAGAAGTTTACATTGAGTGATTTGTAATCTAATCTCTGATTTGTTGACTTCAAGGTATGCGTGACATCTGAGAAACATATGCTAAGTCCGTTTAAGTTATGAGTTTTATAGCAAATAGTAAATGAAAACCATGTGACCTTTTAGTCTTGCTGATCATGTGCATAAAGATGTTAATCTGTTGACCTGTACTAATCACAGTATTAGGGCTCTTGCTCAGGGAATAGTAAGCACAAGCTTTTGCATAGTTTTTCTTCTGTGTTTTTTTACTGAAAGAGTTTTGCAATTAAAATGTTTGTAATCACACCTTGGTGCAATTTTTGCATATCCTGTTTTGGAAAGGATAAAAGTTCTGTTCTTACGAAAAAGTTTTTACTTAGTGGTGGAAATAGACATCAGGGCCCTAGTTCCAATTTCAGTTGTTATTGCTGCCCTGATTCCTGGCTCTGGCCATGTTAGGTGTGAAGTTTGATAATTTTTGTGGTATCTTTTCTGGTATAGATTTTTCCCAAACACTCAGGAGCTTGAAAACCATTAATTGAAACCATATTATATGTTGCCCTTAAATAGCTTTTTCCTCCTGTGTTTTAAGACAATAATAACTGTTGTAGTTTCTTTTATATTAAGTGTCCATGCTTTCAGCATCACAAAGGTTGCCACCCAATCATGTGATCATGCCATCCTGAAAGAAGTATCTTGCAACGATTGTTTTGCAAATAATTAAACCCTTCATTTTCTATTCTCATATCTAACCTGGTCATTTATCCAGTTTTTACTGTGTTTGATTTCTGATTGTTTCTGTAAGCCTCAGAGAAATTTCCATGTAGTTGTGGTTTTTTAAAATGTCAATACTGAAGAGGGAAAACATCAGCATATTTTTTTCTCATTACTTAGATTATAAAGTCATACCTTACAGTGCTGGTGACTGCTTATCCAAATGTCTGAAGCATGAAGTTGTACATACAGATGAGTCCTATCATGTCCCTTTGTCCCCTCTGTGTCACACAATACTGCAGTATTGGAAAGAGGGCTGGCCATGTGGATGACTGTTGGCAAATCTGGGAGCAGAACCGAACATGCTGAGTGTTTCCCCGCTTCAACTACTCTGGGACTCTGCTTGTGGGGAAAATGATATGCTGGTACCAAATGATGTACATGATGTGCAACACAAAAGTTTTCCTGTGTTCGGTTTGTATGACATGACCTGTGGGCTAACTGAAGAAAACATCTCTGAGAAAGTGCTGTATCTACATATACAAGTGTTCCTATTGATACGTTATTTTTCTAAGATTTTGCTGAGTAAAGCTATTTCCATACATAAGCTTTTTGGCCATCTGCAACTGCTTGTCAGTGAGCCTGGTTTGAGAACACTGGCTGTAATTGTAACCTCAGGAATGTGTGACCAGCTCGCGGCCAGCTGTGCATGCCCTGACTTTTCCCAGGTGTTAAGATACATGGCCACTTTTGTTCGCCTTAACCAAAGGGGAAAATATGGTCCTTGTTTTTCCCCACCTTGTACTAAGCCTAAAAACTGCTGGGTTTTGTTATTTTTTAATAGGTCATAGCAAACAACTACGTGAAGTCGTCCGTGTTGTTTAATTATTGGATGTGTGTGACACAGTGTGCTGCATCTGTGTGACAGTATGTATTTAGAGAAATACAGAAAGGGTACTCAGTGCACCATGGCCTGGCTATAAATTAACAGGGCTGACCCTGCAAATCATGCAACTACTCTTTTTTTTATTGTTTGAAAAAGATTTTACTTAGGTTTTGATAGGATAGGTGTTTCTGCAGTTCAAGCCTCTTTGGCCAGAGTGAGTTTTGCTGTATTTTCTAATTGCTTTTATTTCAATGACCCATTTCATGTTCATAGGAACACTTACTACCTGCCTTCTGCACCAGAGCCTAATTGGAACTCCTCCTAAATCCAACCCAGAGTTGTCTGCATAGGGTGTGCTGGATTTTGTCTTTACCCTGTGTAGCATTTTTTTTTATTCTAGGTGAGGCCCGAATAGCTTGAACGCCATTTGTATGAGCACAGGTCTCCTTAGAGGTGCTGGAGTGGGAGAGCATTTCTGGTAATCACAAGGAAAAAATTTGCTCCATTGCCTGTGATACTTGTTTAGTCAAGTAAAAAGCAAAAACATGAGATTAATTTATGGACATAATAATTTGCACAGTGTGATTGTTATAAAGAACTAAACCCGTGTCTCAAGTCACTGGTGTTGGCTCTTACTTGCCAACAAACTGACATGATCTCCACATGGTAGATATGGAAAAGGAATTAGTTTTTAACTTAGATCAATTCTTTATATGGTCAAAATGATACATTATCCCTAAAGGTAGCCTACCTGTTGGGATCAGTTTATGTCCATGAAATGAATTCAAACCTCAGAGCAGGTCTGTCTTCTAACACATTGTAAGTTCTTGAAATATGAATTTCTGCCTCTTATGGCCTTTCAAAGCCTGCACTTTTGGGTTTAGTTATCTTTGAATGTAGGAAGGACACACAGATTCTAAACCACTGCTGGGGTTTTCCTAAATGCTTAGAAGTCAGGGATGAGCACATGTGAAAACTTTGCATGGGCCTAAATGCTTTTCAAAATCTAGTTCTTAGGGATTCAAAAATGCTCATTGTTTAACCCTTGAGAAATGTACCAGAACTGTTTGGGGAGGAGGAGAGGAGCGTAGCAATCCTGTGCTGGGACCTGCTTAAACAAGTTCTCCCTTACAGCTGTGGTGCTATGGAGAGTCTTGTGTGATGGTTTGCCATGAAAGACTGAATGATGTGTTTCTCCAAGGGTGTTTTTGTATTTAAAGGTCTGATCTGTGAACCCTCTTTAAAGAGCAGGGACTGTCCCTTCTTCCCCAGAGTACACAAAAGAGCTGGTAAGTCCTGGGATAAAACTGCATGATACAAATCACTCATGATTTGTGCCTCTGACTGACATCTCTCCAGTGAGGATCCCAGATACGGACCAGCATTGTGAGATTCCTGTAACCGCTGGTCTTCGGTATTTCCTGTGAAACTTAAACCTAATGTTCAAAATCTGCATCAGCACTGAACTATTCTGTCCTTTGTTTTCTGTTCGTCAAGGTGGCTTTTCCTATTAGCATAAATCACAAAGCTCCTGCAGCAGTAGTGTTGCCTGTATGATATACAGCATCTCTGCTGTGGCCAAGGAACATTGACAAGCCAAAAAACTCAGCCTGGCTTGAACTGGAGACGCCTTTAATTGTTTCTTCTTCCAGTTTCTCTTTATAAGATGAAAGAAATAAGGGGCTTTAAGAGAAAATAATGTAGAATGCCATGATACTTGTATTATTATGCATATCTGATGCGAACAAAATAAATTAGCCAAAGGCAAATGAAATTTACCCCTTTGGACATTCAGAAGTTTAAAAACAAGTGACAATATCTCTGATGCATAATAAAGAGGCTAAATTACTCTAAATTGTGTGTAACCTAGTTGAAAAAATAAGACAATTCTGTGGGGTATGGATACATAATGTAAACAATTTCAAAGAGTATTTGGCAGTCCCCTGGAATTTGCTCCAAATGCTTTTGTTTCAATGGAAGGGACAGTCTGTGCTCCATTATAGCTTCACTTGGTATTTTATTTTAGAGGAAGGAAACTCGGAAACAAGTCTACATTTGTATTTTAAAGCTGCTTAAAGGTAACAGTGGGGAAAAAAGTAAGATGAGCTGCATGCTTATATTTCTTCCTGCTCATCTTTCTTATTTTCATTATTGCCTTTAATTTTGTTTTACTTGAGCAAAAAATTAAAATGCACATGTATATATCTACTAACATAAGATATATTAGTAAGAGAAATTGGTGACAACTGCCCACTTCGTAGTTGAAACTAACTGATCTATGTATGTACTTTAGTTTCCTGCTCTTCGGATGTTGGAGAAGCAGTAGGTATTTCTGATGCTGTCTTCCTGTCTGTGTATCTTCGTAGTATTTATTTATTGTTATACTGGCTCAGATCTTGAGCGCTTTCTGTATGAGGACTTAGGACTCCCCGGAGTAGAAAACATTTTCTTCCTCTATGGCTTTTGAAGGATCAGTAAGAATTGCTCTGATTCTGTGCAGCTTTCAGTCATGTTGCATTGTATTGCATTTTTATCAGAAGTTGCAGACTAAGTAGTATTAATCTGCCTAGTAGTGGAGTGGAAGCAGGGAACAACTAGGAGCTGATTTTTCCCTGCTTCCCACAGCAGCATACAAACCAGCTGAGTGGAGCAGTTAGCCTTGCTCCTGGAGGGCTAATATAAATTAAAGGTCCTGAGCACTAGGGGTTGTTAAAATTCTCAGAGGGCTCTTTATAAGATGTTAACCCCCGTGGTCTGGCCAGGCTCCAAATGGGGTAATTACATTCTTCCTACCTAAATTCCCCCTGCAATTGCAATTCGATGTGCTGGTATTCCTCACTTCCTCTCCTCTGCCGTGCCCCGTGGAACAGTTGTTGCATTTCATCCCAGAGGTACTTGCTTTCGGTGACTGATGGAGTGATCTGTGTGCAGAGTCCATAAAGCATTTTAAGAGCCTTTTGGATGAAATGTAATTTATGATGCTTAATTTTTATTTTTTTAATTATCTGCTGTTTAAAATGAGCTGAGTTCATCTGAGCCCTGAATGCATGTGCACTGTGTGCAACAGACCTGGAATGAAACAGTATGAACAACTGTTCGTTCCTCGTTGAACTTCTTCCCAGGATTGTTTTAGACAGAAGAAGTAACAGATCAAGCTAAAAATATAGGAAGCTTTTCTAAAGGGTTCATTACAAAACAGGAAGAATATGAGCTATATAATAAGGCTAATAGGATTTTTGCCTCAATTGAAGTACAAATGGAAGTGTATATATAACATTCATCCTTCTTAGGGATTCTGTTGTAACCTTAAGAGCAGCATCTAAAACCTCATGTTCTCAAAGTTACTCTTTTTCTACCACTTTTTCTATTAGAAAAGCTTTTTATTATAAAGACACTATAATTTCCATTAAGGTATTACATCCTAATTGTAAGTAGACTCATTGTGTATAAATTTACATGGTGCCTATAAGCAACAGGAATGGAATTAGTACTCAGTATTTAACAAGATAGTAGGGAATATCTGTATGTGCCAAGTATACAGAGACCTCAAATACAGTCTTCTCTAAATACGGGATTTGCTTGTCATGTATCTGCAATGTAAATAGGATAAAGCCATGCTGGGGGACAGCTTTCTGTTTAGATAAACATTAGCTCTCTTCACTCTTGGAGTGTTTCATACTAAGCCTAACTGCACTACGTAGGAAATTTTTGTACAGACACAAGTCTGAATGAGCCTAAACTCTTGTTTCTTGAGGTCCCTTAGTCTAGTCTGCTGTGTATGACAGGCCATAGAATTTCACATGGTATTAGTCAAGGCTATGCAGTTGGATATTTCTTCTTTAGAACATCAGCAAATAGGCTCCAGGCTGGAACAGAAGATCACTGTTGATTGTGCCATGATGTCCTCGCTAATTAAGGGAGGTGGCTCAAGGTGCTCTAAGCGGGTGAGCTGCCTATTGTGCTGCAGGGGAAGTTGAAGATTTTGCAGGTTACTTGTCCAGTAGCATAAGAAATACATTTCCAGTTCCAGATGGGAAAAATCAGTTTGACCCTATGCCAGACCCCATGCCAGTGATGCACTGCCTGAACTCCTGAGGGAATCCTTCACTGTCAGTGCAGATCTCCAAGCATCCCAACCCCTGCATCACCCAGTCTTTTTCTGGTGCTTCTGGGGAAGGTTAAAAAAGTAAAAACAGCCAATAAGCAAAGTGAAAAAAACTCTTATTTATATTTTATTAAAGAAAAATATATATATGTGTAATATCTAATAGATATGTTTATATATAATACAGTAAGTTTGAAAGCCTGAAACTTAAAATATCTTTGCAAGGTTTTCCATTGTGTTTCAGTGAAAAAACCACACTATTAAAAACATCTTTCTCTCTGATCTGTGATTAAAGCTGGAATAAATTTAAATGTTTGATACCAAATTTAACTCTATGTGCTGTACTACTTGTTGCTTATAAAGGAACCTACAAAAATTACATAGCCAGATGTTCATATGAGTTGTATCTGTATAATCCAGCTCAGTGGGGCGTTAGTGGATTTTAACTTGGAATGAGAAATTTGGTTCTTATGCCTACGATCAATTCAGACATATCCTTACTTAAAAACAGTTTGCCATTTAGAATTTAAATAAGCCATTTGTATAGTTTTAGTACTGTAACCTTTAAGAATGTGCATTTTTAATTGCAGTGCTTGAAAGTAAATGTTTGCATAAAGTGCACCTGTGCTGTGAAGCATTTCTCTTATGATTGTTTTTAGTTACTGTGACCAATGCAGTTTAAAAGTACATTTAATTTGTAAATCTATAATAGAAGAAAGTTTGTTAGTTTTAATTAGTTTCTGTGTAAATAGGAAATCTGAGAGAATAAGACAGCAAAGACTTTATTTAAATGGAAGATGATTAATAGCTAGATATTGTAGAGATGTAATTTTGTGTGTCTCTGATCCTTCTATCTCGTTTTGTTTTGTGGGGGTTTTTTTTCCCTCACCTGACACAGTGGTACATTTTTTAAGCATCTGTTTTCTATTAATTTAATTATGAAATTTAATTTTTCAGAAATTAGTATCAAAATTCAATGTATTAAATTTGTCTGTATTCTGAATTATTTTTATTCCTGATTTTCTGTTCTTTCATAAAATAGTCTCTGCTATTTGTGCTTTCCTCCCTCAAAGCTATCATACTTTATTCTTTGCCAGTAAATTCTCCCCTTTGCTTTCTGTTTGCTGCTCCTGCTTCTTACATCCTCTCCCTCTGGAAAGGAGGGATGGCCTCTTTTCTTCTACTCATTCTTAATTTTCTCACTGTCTCTTTCTTTATGTTACCCACAACTGGCTGTTCTTTTTGAACTCTCCATCTACAGCTTCTTTCCCCTGTTGCACTCTGTGCTCTAATGAGCTTTAATTAGAAATGCCCTTTTGTTGCACTATAAATTCAATTTTATAGAACTCAGTAGAAGCTTTCATATCTAAGGTTGAAAGAAAAAGACTTTTCCTGTTTTGCACAGCGTTCTGCCTATTTTTTTTTTTTCCTCTCTCATTGATAAATTCTCAACCTGTCTCTTTAGTACTCCAAACTCAAAAATATCCTTCTGAAGTTGTATGTAATTAAACACACAGTCTGGTAGTATTCTAAAATATGTACAAAATTCAGTGAACTTACGTTAAGTTTGGGGTTGTTTAAATAATTTTCACTACTAATGTCCTATTTGTTGTGGAAAACAGGAAAACATGCTTCAGAAATTTCAAAGAAAGCATTAAGTGACTTTTCTCAGAGCCTCATCTCCTCATGTATAGGAAATTGTGTAGTCTACCCAGAAGAATAAATTATTATTGCAATTCATTGGAGTGAAACTGTGCTAGTATCTGTACCTTCTCCAAAAATTCATCACCATTATGGGATATTGTCTTTAACGACTGCTCTAAATTCCATTCTTTTTACAAGTATTTTGTTAACTTGGTTGTGGAGACAGGTGGGTATTTACACAAAAATTGTGTTGTGCTCTTTGGGAAACCAGCCATACCAGGAATACTCACTTGAACTGAAAGTGAGATAAATAATTTGAGAGTGACTTACTTAAGGTTTGAAACAGTTAACACTCTCTTAGGAGGAGATGAGGAGTAGATAAATGGTGAACAACTGGGAAGCTGGCTCTCAAGGACGTGCTCGTGAATTTGGACACCGATTAATCTGTTTTGCCTGTTGCTGGCACAGCAAATAACAGCATAATGCAAAACCTTCCTGTTTCTTCCCACTCGGTAGTTTTAACTTTCCACTGAGGGCAAGCAGCGGCCACAGGCCGAGCCCTGAGCAGCAGCCTCCCTCTCTTCCCTGTGGCTCTTCTGGCTCTTGTGCTGACTAATGCACAGCAGAACCTGGATTTGGGGGGTTTTACCCCCTCTTGGCCAGCCTGGAGTCAGTCTGTGACATCAGATGGAGCATATGATCTGTGAAGGGGTGTGTGTGTCCAAGGGCAAAACTACACACCTGTAACTGTGTTAGGTGTATCATCTTCTCTCTTTGCTTTGGCATTGCTACTGGACTCATAAAATGCCCTAAAGAGAATTGCTAATATAGAGATGTTACCAGTCAGGATTATCTCCTGCTGTTTTCCTATTAACTTTTCTCTCTATTGAGTGTTGTCAGATTTGGGGTTTTTTTCTGTGTTTTGATTATGTATAAAGATGATGAGCTGTATATGTGACTTCCTCAGAGCGTTCTAAATTACCTTTAAATTACCTGTGTTAGTTATCTTAAAACCTGATCCTTTGCCTTGTCTTGGAGAGGAGTCACGCTCCTCTGAACTTACCACAAACTTAGTGATACCAAGTAAAGTTTGTCTGCGATTTCATCGTCTGGTTCAAAAGTTGTTCTAGCACTCTATCTCCTTTTAAGCATCTTTTTTCTTTGACTGATCTAAAGTAGTCTAAATGTAACCTTGACTTTTTTTTTTTTGAGGCTTCAGTAAAATGGAATTTATCTTCTGCTTGCTTCTCTCAGATGTCCCAATTGTCCATTTTTCTATAGGTTCCAAATATGTGGAAGATCACTTGCTTGCTGAAGTGTTCTCTGTTTTGTTCCTGAAACTCAAGAGTGGTTTGTTGTCAGGGTGTATATTTGAAGGATAATACCACTGTGTTCCTTGCATCTTCTTGGGCTTCCAGCTTACATGGGTCTTCAAAATGATGAGGAAAGTGTGTGTGACTAAAAAATGTGTTGTGATGCTCTTGGGCAATATGAAATCAGTAAAAAATGTGCAGATAACCTAATAAATGTAATATTTACAGTATGATAACACAGACTTCATTCTGGAAATAGGAAATTTCTTGTGTTAGTATATGTGCTGATGTGCTGGGTTTGGGGGTGTGAGTCCTACAGGTGTAGGGTGTGATTGTTCCAAACAATACTGTCACCACCTGCCCTGTGGGTGCCCTCTTCGCCTTTGTATCTGAAGAACTAAAGATAAAGTAGCATCAACCACATCATCTTCCCCTCCTCCAAACCACTTTTGCAGTATTCCATGTTCCAAGCAGGAAGGAATATTAGGGGCTGCCTTACCCTTAGGTCTGATCATCTCCTTAATGGTCCCGTTCTTGCCTTCCTGAGCTGTTCTGGCACCAAATCCCTTTTTTGCACTATTGACTCTCTTGGCTCTGTACCATAAAGCATCTAAAGGAAATGTTCCCTGAACAGCTTCTCATCTTCCACTCAGCTTAGTTCGGTGGGTTGTTTTCCTCTTCTGTTCAGTGTAGGTATAGGGCAGAGTCCCTACTGTCCATGTTCTTTCTGGATGCTTTGGGAGTGCACTGTCCTGTGCTCCCGAAGGTTGTCCTCTGGGAAGCCACAGCTCCATCTGTGTCTGCCAGCTTCTAAGGAGCCTCATGTGTTTTTTGTGTCATTAGACCCACACTGAGAAACCACCTACCCAGAACTGGGAATTTCAAATCAGTAAAGCCTTCTGGATTGCTGTTCCTTCAGCTGGAAGAGATCATGTGGAAAGGTAGTTTTAGACTTTCTGTGTAACCAAATTATTTATCTTCTCTTTTTCCTCTCTTGAACCACACTAAATTTCATGCTTTGTGAAAATATGTTTGTGGTTCAGTGTAGAGAAAAATTGTTTTCATTGTTTCCTTGAACTTTTTCATACCCTCCATGTCTTTGTGCCTGCTCCATAAAAGTAATAGATTTTACCAATCCTGTCTTGATAAATTCAGCCTTCATCTGTTTCAGACCCTTCTAACTATATTAAGACTAGCTATCGAATAACAAGGAACGTGTTGAAGTCCTGTTCCTCTGAGGCTCAGGCAGTCTATGCTGCTTCCCTATGAACTTTCAGCAGTTCCTTGTGGTTTTTTGAGTGTTACTGTTTAGAGTTAGATTCATGCATCAATTTTTTTATGTCTTGATGCAGAATTGTAGAAAGGATTGGTAGTCTGCTCTCCTCAGTCTTCAAATAGCACTTTTCTGTCTGAAGCTCAATCTAAATGGTTTTCGAATCCCATAGCTGAGTTTATGGGCAATTGTTTGGGGAATAAAGTTCATTTATGCTGAAACACGTATGTACCTTCAAAGTAAATTTGTGTATTGTTGCAATGATCCTTGTTCTACCCACCCCACTGCCTGTCATCCCAATTAGCTGAAGAAATGCAGATTAAAAACTCTAAAATCTAAGAAAAGTCCAAGTCTTGTTAAAAACAAAACAACCAATCAACCAACCCTGCAGACATGCAGTTAAGGCTCTGCTACCCTTATAAAGCAATGTACAGTTACACCTGAAGGAATATTCATGCCAACAAAATTTAATTGCAGGCGTGTAGCAAATATGCAGCTTGCACAGATTGGTGTGGGCAAAACATTTTCAAGATCTGTTGCTCTGTAAGTATTTTTTTTTTTTTATCACATTCCTTGAGAACAGGAGACAAGTCTGACAAATTAAGGGAAAATAGGTTGACTGTAGCTGGTAAGCGGTGACTGGAATTGATCAGAATCTTGGGGTGGTGAAATTCATATGTTTTCCTTGTGGTCCTATTTGCACCTCAAATAACCTCCCATATTTTTTTGTTTTAGCAGTGATGTCAGTTTCTTGGACAAAATTTAGCAAAAGAACTATATTCATTTTAAATTTTCCCAGTAGTTCCTTACATCATATTATGGCTCTAAAAGAACTAAATATTGTCATCATGTTTGGTTTGTGCTTTTGATTTCAATTCCCAAGTTGCATAACTCTCAAAACAGTTCAAGCCTGATTCAAACTCCTGGAGCAACTGTAATTCAAAAATGAGAAGAGGGATTGGTGAGTGTTTGCATAAATAAAAATGCCCTTTGCCTCCGCTCCTGTACTTGGAAGGATGCTTGTGTAAGTTAGTGAAGCTGAAGAGTAAGATCAGCAGCAAAAGACAATGTTCAGTGATGAGATGTCTGTTGGAAAGGGGCATCTAAGAGAAGTTTGCTTATGTACATTTGGTGTAGGTCAGCAGCTGGGTGTCTTTGAAGATCTTCGAGGAATGCTCAGTGAAGGCTTTCTTTAAATCACAGAAGATTGGGGGTGTGTGACAAGGCTGTGGTAGTGAAGGTGCTACAGGGGTGGCTTCTGTGAGAAGCTGCTGGAACCGTTCCCCCCATGTCTGAGAAAGCCAAGGTGGACCTGCTGTTGGCCAAGGCTGAGCCCCTCAGTGGTGGTGGTAGTGCCAGTGGGACAAAGTGTTTAAGAAAGGGGGGGAAAAAAAAACCTGTGCAATTGCAGCTGGAGAAGGGAGGAGTGAGAATGTGTGAGAGGAAAAAGTCTGTGGGCACCAGGTCAGTGAGGAGGGAGAAGGGAGGTGTTCCAGGTGCCTGCAGTCTGTGGCAAAGACTATGGTGAGGCGAGATGTTGAAGTAGAGCCCTGGGAAGAAGGGAGGGCCGGGGGAAGGTGTTTTTAGGATTTGGTTCTATTTTGCATTATCCTCCTCAGGTGTGATCAGTGATAAATTAATTTTCCCCAGGTCCAGGCTGTTTTGTCTGTTACAGTAGTGGGTGAGTAGTAACTCCCTGTCCTTATGCCAACTCAGGTACCTTTTGTCGTATTTTCTCTCCTCTGTCCAGTTGAGGAGTGACAGAGTGGCTTTGATGGGCACCTGGCACTCAGCCAGGGGCAGCCCTGCATGCTGATGCAGGAAGGCAAAATGGCAAGTTCCTTTGGAGTTCCCTGTCATTTACCAAGTGAAGAGGGCAGTGAAGCAAGCATAAAGAAAAGCTAGTCTGGCATGAATGTATTTAATCAGATGTAGAGTCACGGTAACGATGAATAATGACTAAATACATTTGTAAACAGGTGCAAAACACTTTTTTCCCCTGCCTGGAGAGCTGCCACTGTTATGTGATAGTTCAATATTTCAGCTAGAACTACAGCTGGAAAGGCAATGATATTGAATGATTTTCATTATCCATTCTGTGCTGCTGAAATGAGCATAGCCATGTAAAATAATACTAAAATAAACTCATCAAATAGACTTTGCAAAAAGCTTTACAAAATCGGATTTCTGTTTTTTCTGTAAGTAATTGTATATTTTTGGAAACCCTTCGAAAGAGCTCTGGGCTGCTGATTGAGTTTTCAGTTCATTTTTTTAAAACCCATGTTACTTAAGACTAAGCTACAGCTATAAAAGGCCTTATCCTGACTTTGTCACTGCCGCTGCTCTCTCATGTGCCAAGTGGCGTTTGAAAGTGGATCACTCACTGGGGCAGGCTGGTAGCAGGTGGAGGTGCTGCATAAACTTGCTACAGAGCTGCTGTCCCTAATCTAGGACAGTTAGTGACAGTTGCTAGACTAACACTACTTAGAAAATTAGCAATAATTTGTTTTCAAATTCCATTTCATGGCTTCACTAGGTTCATTCTATAGGTGTTTAATTTTGGTGTGATCGTAATGTTGACTTGATATATTCAGAGCATCTATTTTTATGCATCTAAGGTCTGTGTATTGTAAAAATCTGCACAGCAAATATCGTAATATTCCTGAGGCTAGAAGGAAAGCCAGGAAGCAAAAATATCACTGGCTAACTGAGTATTATTATTTTAAGTTCAGTACTTCTTGCATAAGCAAACTCAAACTTGGTTTAAGAGTCTGAGTAAAGAGAGGTTCTAAATAAATATTTCTTCTAGCCTTGGACTTTTGGACTTGGGAAATAAATGAATATGCAAGTGCTAAGTATAAAATGTAGTTTAGCTTTCCACCAATTTTTTTTAGTTTCCTTGCTGTTTCTAAATGCTTGGCTCAGCATATAACAATGTGAATGTGTCAAATGTAAACATCATATTTAGAATGCAGTGTATTATCTTGCCTTGACTGAGTTGTGTTTCAGCTTGAGTAGTATAATGTCAATACTGAGAAAGCAGTATACCAAAATACAACTGACCAATTATCCAGGTATTAAGAAAGTGCTGTTTTGTGAAGACAAATTCATTGAAAAAACAAATATCAGATTTGCATTATATCAGTTAATAACAGATATAATTTATTGCCTTGGAAAATCCGTTCTGTATTTTAAATGGGATTACCACTGGATTCAGAAGGATGAAAACCACTGCTGAAACGTATCAGATTATTCATGGCCCATCAGAGAACTGTGCACTATGGAAAAGCAGGTGTCTCCTTTCACTAGGAAGGCTTCCCATTACAGGAATGGATTCAGAAGGACACATGGATGCCTGCAGAATCCTAAAAATTTCTGCTTCCTGCTTCTCTACATCTTTTTTCAACAACCTTTTGGCAAGATCAGGCAAAATTGTGTTTACTTGGGTTTTGTACTTATGTAGCAAAATTGCGTTTTCTTCAAGCAGTTTGATTTTGGGAGACTGCTCCTTTCTGCTGGTAATTTGAAAACTAATAATTCTTTTCTATTTTTTTACTGTCACTTCATTAATGCACAGGGTGTTGTGATAAAACCATGTAAACTCCTTCTAAGTTAACCATATTAAAATAATTTCTGCAACCATGCAGTAGGTATTATACAAAGAAAAGCTAAAAGCAGCAGATAGCTGTTGAGTGCCCCTTGGTGCTCAACATAAAACCAATTGCAGATGTCTTTATGGAAGGGCAAGAATTACCAAAAACTGCCTGAAGGGTCCTGGAGGAAGGCTAAGAAGCTGGCAGCTGTCCAAATCATACCTTGTGTTGCATGGCTGCTCTTTGGGAAGTTCCTGAAGGTGATGGCATGCTATTCATCCTTGTCCCATCAAGGAGTGATTCATATTTTCTAGATACTTCTCTCTTCCTTCTTTTTTGCATTTCAGAATTGAAGTGCATTTTGTCCTAAAAGCAAGCGGTCGCCATTAGAGGCTGTTCTGGAATAGCTCTTTGAACTCTTTGCAGTTTGTGTTCTTGGTGAGGACCACTGAGTCTCTGCTATTGGTAGGCTGCTTCTGACAGAGTTCTTCAAGCAGTGAGTTGTTTTTTATCACCTGATAGGTGGGGGTTTTTTAGCTCTAGGGACGGAAATTGAATTTCCAATTGAATATAGGCTGGTGATCGCCAGGTGACAGAGAGCTTCAGAAAAGTAGACAGATTGTAAAATGTTTGGCGCTCTGTGCTATGAGATTAGGTGTTGACAGCATTCCTTGGAGGTGATGTGGAGTCTCAGTGAAAACACCCTGGCAGCTTTTTATCCAAATCACAAAAGAGTGTTCTGAGACAGTGAAAATCCTGAGGGAATCTTAGCAGTGGTATGCTCAGAATAGTTGTATCACTTCGAATATTGGGCTTGCCCCTACTGTGATTTAGTCCAGGTTCCTTGTTTGGAAATTGGACTTCCACAGCTGGGGTTCCCATTGCACACCAATATGTTGGCCCTACAGAATAGGCTGTTATAAACTCTATTGATGGAGGGAGGAGGGGGGAGAAAAAGAAATGTTTTAGAATATTGCAGTTTCCTACTGCTTTTGGAGTCAGTTCACCTTCTGGAATAGTACTTTCAGAAGCAAACACTGTATTTCCATTATTGAGGTATCCTCACTGAAGGTATTCTAAGTTTCTCACTCAGTAGGGATTTTTTTTTCTCCAAGGCATTCCATGGTGTAGGATCCTTCTGCTATAGCAGTGTGTGCACCCAGTAGAATGAGCCTAATTTAGTGAAGTATAGAGCTAGTCAAAGATCACAAATCTTAAATATTCTCTAAGTACTTGTTAGGAATTGGAGAAATTATTTAATTTTTATTTCTCTAGAGTTGTAAAAATTTTGTGATATTAAGTTACACTGTGTCAGTGTGGTGAGTTGACCCTGGCTGGACACCAGGTGCCCATCAAAGCCACTCTATCACTGCCCTCCTCCTGGACAGAGAAGAGAAAATATAACAAAAAGCTCATGGGTCAAGATAAGGACAGGGAGAGATCACTCACTCATTACTGCAAAACAGACTGGACTTGAGAAAATGAGTTTAATTTGTTACCAATCAAATAAGAGTAGGAAAATGGGAAATTAAAACCGAATCCTAAAAGCACCTTCCCCCAGCCCTCCATTCTTCCCAGGCTTAGCTTCCCTCAATTTTCTCTACCTTCTCCCCTCAGCAGTGCAGGGGAATGGAGGTTGTAATCAGTTCATCATGCGTTGTCTCAGGGAAATGTTGAGTGTGTTGCCAGAAACTTCAGGGAGATGAGAGGCTGCTTGTGTCCCCCCAGTATCAGTCACCCAAAAAGAGCAAGTCTGGAGCATGTATTACCTTCTAACCTACCTTTCACCATCCTATGGTGGTGATAGTTTCAAATGTTTTTATGATTTAGTCCTGAAGGTAGATTTTTGCACAGTTTTGTTTTAAAAGTTAGCTGGGAATGAAAGTGAGAATTAGGGTAACACAAAGGTTGCTGCTTCAAATTTCATAACTCCAATGGTGGGGTTAAGAACAGCTACCATAGCCAGAGTTACATTTCCAGATCTCAGCATTTCTTGCAGGCTTTCTGAAAAGGGGAATGGAAAAATCTTTCAGTGACTGTACCATTAGTATAGGATTGTCCTAATTTCATTATGAAATATTCAGCTGGGCACAGAAGCTCTTTTACACTTGATTTTTTCATTAAGGTTATTTTTGTTAGTGCCATCTTGTGATGGTGATGTCCGTTTTTATCTGCAGCACACATTTAGAGAGGATGGACTTTCTAATCAAGCAATTTACAAATATTCTGTATATGAATCAAAATCTATGTCTCTAATATTTTCTGCTTTGAATGGGGAAATAGATTAACTATGGCTAAAGGGATTAATGTTGTTAAATAATCTGTGATTTCTTTTAAAATCCTGTTTCTATTTCTTTGTATGGTACTTCATGTGACTCTACTATCATTAGTACAAACCATGAACTCTGCTTTTAGCATCTGGCAACAGTCTGGAGTTTTTGAGCAGTGGCACAGAAGATAACAGGGTATCCCTTTGTCAGAGTGCACGTGTATCCCAGTCTGTGGCAGTCAGAGTTCATGCTCACAGTGATACAAAAAATATATCCTTGAAATACACAATTAATTATGGTTTTGAGTAAGGAGTAATCATGCTATATAATAGACAGTTTGAGTGCAAATGTGAGTTGTAGCGACAAATATACATTATCCTAATTTTCTGATAAGAGTTATTTCAACTTGTAAGATGCCTTTCTCATTTCTTTGTTTGTGTAGCACTAGTTAGGGAAACAGGAACACGGGTTTGTTGTGCTGCCCTTTTTAGAGCAAGCCTGCCCTGCATTGCTGAGTGAGGCCATGCATTAGCTGAGAAAAATCTGCTGTACTTCTCAAGGGTGCCAGGTCAACAGCCTCATGATAGGGTCACTTAGTGCATTGAACAACACAGGAGTAAACCTGTCAGAATTCTGTAGCCTTAAGTGTAATTTACTATAAATTATAGCCTGCTCTGTTGAACTCTTAAGCAGGAATGAGACCACAGAATAATGCTGAGGTCAAAGCTTTTGTTAAAGCCACTTCCACACCTAAAGGTTTATGCACAAGTACAATTGTCCTTTAATCACAAATATGTGAAATACGAAAAAGCATTAAAAATGTCTAACTAAAAATTTGACTTTGAGCAGCCAAATTCCACTATCTTCCTAACAGTGAGAGTGAAGTTTCTGTTGTTAATAGATATAGCCAAAGTCAAAATTAATAAAAACATATATACAGGGAACTCAAACCATAAATCTAAGCTCCTGGTGTCTGAATAGCAGTTCAAATGAATGTTTGTGTGTTTTCATCCCTTTGCTCATGCAGGTTTTCTGGTATTCCCAGCTAAATTCCTGGGATAAATTGCATCTATTTGTAGTAATCTCTGTAGTGTGATAAAGCAAACCATCATAATGGTAATATTCTCTTACATTCTTTCCACGTGTATAGAATAAAGATTGCTTTGAGTATTTTAGCACAACCGAAATCTGAAATTGAAGACTTCTGTCTCACTTATGAAATAATGGTCATGAAATTCAGATTCCAGTCCAGGATTTTGTTATTGAATCCAAGGGGATTTTATTCATTGTTTTACTGTTTGCTTAAATATGACCATCTGGGCAGAGGGGGGAAAAAAAGAGGATCTGTGACTTTTTTTTTTTTTTATAGTAATGCCAGTAATTCTTTCACTTACTCATGCTGGTCAAGAATTATTGGGAAAGGTTAAATATTTAAAAAAAAAAAGAAAAAGGAAAAAAATTATTAAAGAGCATAATTAAGACTTCAAAAATTTCACTGGAACCATTTCAGTGGTTTGTTTTCTATATAAAAAAATTTACATAACCTTCTTTATTGTCTGAAGTCCATGCAGCTCACAGAGTTGGGGAACTTGTTGGGAATCTTGTGATCTGCACTACTGATGAATGGTGAGAGAAGACTTAAAAGTTAACTGGAACAAAGGATGAAAATAATATTCCTTCCCCTACCTGATGAACAAGGTTATACCATTCTCTCATTATGTCAAGTAATATGTAATTATTTATCCACCTAGGTAGTAGTACTTTATCAGGAGAGTTATCCTATAGCTTGAGTGTATATTCATCAAGGAGAAAAGAAATACAAATTTTAGACATCTTCCTCAGATTTTTTTTTTTAATAGCAAAAATGCAAACACACACACAAGAAAAATAAAACAAAAACCCCAAACCAAACAAAAAACAGCAGTACAACACAGTTAACTAAAAGGGAAGAATAACCAAAAGAATTTTGTGTTGTATAATTATAGTTTTATAGGATAGATTTGGTATTAGAAATAACAACACTTAAGGAATTGTAGACTCTGACACAGAGATGTAGATGCTTCTGAGTGACAGCCGTGTGTTAGACTTGACTATCTAAAATGTCTGTTTTCACTTTACTCAACATTTGGGCTGAAAAGGGTGTTTTCAGGAGTGTCTTTTTGAAAATATTAATGCACTGTACTTCTTTCCTGTAATTTACAGTAGAAAGAGAATATTAATGCCAGGAGAGTTTAAAAGGTGCTGTTCCATCAATATGTCACCTTCTCAAGTCCCAGAGGAAACGTTAACAAGCTATTGATGTTAGTCTTCAAACATCATCCCCTTGGATATAGTATGTGCCTGATTTTAGAGAAATAATAGTTTTAGGTGCAAAATGGAGATTGATTCATTAATTGATTACACTGTTTTCATGTGACCTTCTGGATATTATCTGTAAGATACTTAAACTTACATTTTGTGTAGAATGTAAAATATATTTCTCTATTGAATACAAGTTTAAAGCCAAGTGCTTCAGTGCAGTAGAAGAACCATTGGAACAGGGGCTTTTCAGATCCAGTAAACACTTATTTTTCTGTCATCATCACAGTAATAACCAAAAACTTTGGTAATTCAAGGTGCTGGATTCTGATTTCCATGTTAATGCCACATGTCCTTGATTTTTGCCAAAGCTTCACAAAGCTTTTTGGAAGCAAGGGGTTGATTAAGCTATGCTTTGGTTTGGGTGTTGATGTTGGTTTGGGGTTTTTTTTCCCCTTTTGGTATGATAAGTATTTTTCAACTGCAGAAGACAAATTGGTTTTTATTTTTCCATAAAGCTGGCTATAAGTTTTTTAATATCTTGTGATTTGTGAAACAAAAGGTCTGATGGTGGTAAAGGTTATAAAGGCAAATACAGTCAAGTTGAAGGGATGCGTTCATGGAATGAGAACTGTCAGATTTGGCATTCTGATATTGTCTTGTCATACATCGATGGATGGGAACTGCTCTAGACATGAAAACTTCATGCTTTGGCTCAAGGTTGTTCTTGAAATTATTCCCTTTGAGCTCATCTGTTTCTAGTTGAATTTTCCAGTTTCATGCTTATTTCAATTTTTGTGCTCTTGAACAGGTGAAGCACTTACAAAACAATATTCTAATAGAAGTTTTTTTAATCGTTTCACTGAATTCAACATCAGTTTTGCCTCCTTGAGTTTGTAAGAAAGAACGCAGGAATTTTGCAGCTGAAGCAGCATCTGTCAAAATATTGAATTGACTTCTTTATTATGTGGTTAATTTCTGTTTTGCTGTCCAACACTGATAGTAGTAACTCTCACTTCACAGAAAATTCCATTTCTGCAAACCAGGTGAGATAAGTTCCAGGTTGTGCAGAGTTTGTCCTTGGGGACCAGTGAGTTCCCTTGGGCCCCTTTGCCTTTTGGGGCACCCTTCTGCCATGATCCCACCAGCCAATTGATGAAACAAATCTGAAGTCCAGGGCTGCCCTTCTGTTACTTTTTCCTCTCTCATTTCCCTTGCCCTACTGTCTCATAGTCATAGAATTACAGAATGGTTTGGGTTAGAACAAAACAGTTACCCTGAGTCATCATGTTGCTGTCCAGGTGTGAGTAGCAGAGCCAGTGACAAGCCTCCTGTGCAGCATATCCCATCCCCACCTCCTCCACCCTTCAGGAATCTCTAGGATTGCTGATGCCCTGCATCATTGCCCTTCCAGCAGGTGCTGGGGGAGGTTAAATTCCCCATGCCAACCTGGGATCACCAAGTTTCATCTAGTTCTTTAAAGAAGGCTTCCTGATTTCTTGGTTAGATATTCCATAACAGATATCCACCATAGTGTCTCCCTTAGTGGGAAACATCAATTTGATCCCAATGGCCCTGCAAATGACTGGAGAATTCTAATTCCTCCTGCACATTTTGTACTATGTGTGACTTTGTGTCAAGGCACATTTTACTGTGAAAATTCATTATCAGGTACAGTTACAAGAACTCAGTCGCAGGTGACACAATATTCCACCATCCCTGTCGTTGTAATGAGCAGGATCTAATAAGGATAATTTGCCAACTGTGGGATAAGCAAGCTGTAGGTGAGCTGGAGACACTGGTGTTTGCTGTGAGTTGGTGGAGAATGAGTTGCTAAATCTCTGAGTGAGATCCATGGCAACACTGCCAAGGAACAATTGGCTTCCAAACCAGAATTAAGGTCTGTGGGAGCGGATCTGGAAAAGCCTTGTGAAGGCTGCATGGCCAAAACTGAGTAATTGCATTTTGGTATAACTAAGCTCCTTCTTAATCACAGTCAAGAGAAATTTGTGGAAACAATTTTTGGTTGCTTTTCAACTAAAGCTCTTAAGTTTAGCCATATGTAATCCAGGCAATGGATGCTGAGAATTGTGTTGTACCTTCTGTGGACAGAATGTGGTCTGAGATCCACTCAAAATCAGAAAATAAAGCAAGAGGATTGTTGTGTGTGTTCACACAGCTCTTGCTAGATGAGATGTTATACAGGGGCAATGAGAGATGTAAAGAAGAGGGCAGTCACGGACAGCTACAGATTTCTGAAGCATTTTTGTAAAGGCCAGCAGTCTTCACACAAGCACACTGATAAAAGTCAGGTTTTGGGAGTCTCGCTGTGGTAAAAGGCACCAGTTGTGGTAGGATCTGTTTACAGACCAACACCTTGCTAAAAGTTGTGGTTAAGATAGAAAACTCCTTTTACTGAAAAATACCTTTTCAGATTTTTTTTAAATGTTCCTAGGACTGCTCTTTTAAAATATCAATCACTGAATGCCTTCAGAAGTTAGTTTTTTAGTACTTTATCCTAAGAAAAAAATACGGTTTTTTCATGAGTACTATTTACCTTGGTATCTGAAAATCTCTATGCACTATTTTAACTTTATTGTGAATGTTTTCATAAAAAAAAAGTAGGAGCTTAAAACCTTTTTTTTAATAACCGAATTAATTTTTGACAAGCAAAGAAACCTAAGGTGATAGTCACCTTCAGGCTTATCATTTTGTGGCAACTAGAGCTTGAGTCTGGGTCTGGTTTCGTTGATAAGGAAAGCTGAGGTGGTTGTTTGGGAACAAGGACAGGAAGATGCTATTAAAAACCAAAGGGAGTTCTGTGAGAATGCTTTAGTAGTGTTTCCAGTCTTGATAAGGTATTGGAGAACTGAAAATACATCAGCACAAAAGAGTGGATTAATAAGTGAATAAGCCACAAGCTACACCTAAAAGCTAACAAATAAAGGGCAAGTATCCTGAGACTACGTCAGAGACAACACAGTGGTGTCAGAAGAGAATATTTTGGGTAGCTGCCTTGTCTATCTCCCTAGGAAAATGGTGTAACTATAAATGGGATGTGCTATGTGAATGGGTGCCAGGTAGCAAAAAAACAGGTTACATAAATATTACAAGTTTGATTTATCAAGTTTGTTGGCAACTGTTAATACATAGCATTGTGAGGACTCAGATCCGTGAGATCTGACTGCAGGTCAGTGTATAAAATTCTGGTGCTGTGGCTGCACATTGTGATGTGAGGAGAGGGGTGCTTCTGCACTGGGGAAATGTCCACTTTTAATGTGCACTTAGTCATCCCTCTCTCGAAAGAAAAGACCCAATTATGATCAAGGTATGCTGCTGTCAGTTGGAGCAGCCCATGCTCTGGGTACCTCTGGGCACACAGTGATACGGGATTTGTTGTCCCACCCTGTGGTGGGTGAGCAGCACAGCTAAACAGAAGCCCCTGGCCAACCAGCAGCTTGCTGCGGTAGGTGTCACCTGTAGCAGGGAGGCAATGGGCATTTCTCCCTGGGCTAGCATTTAGGCTGTGCTCTCCACATGACAGCAGCATACAGTAGGCAGCTGAGCTCAGCCTGAAGGCATGTGTTTGATGTGCCTCCCGCTCCTCTGACCACCTGGCGCTGTGGCGAGGCAAAGCTGCAGTCTGATGCCATAATGTGTGACAGCCAGGTGTTCAGTTGTGCTGTCTCATACATCAGTGTTGCCAAATTTGATGCATAACAACACAAAAAGTGATAATGATGATGAAAATGCTACTAGGAGAGCAGATTGCTTTTTGACTGAAATCAGAATAAACCTCTTATTTGAATGCACAGATGCTAAAGCCTAAGGAAAGTCTTTGCTCTTCACGCTGTTGTCTATGATGCTTAAGAAATCTCAGGGCACTTTGTGGTGTTGAATTGGCAGTGCTATCTCCCCAGTACTATTGCCTGACTGGGAAGATAGTTGTTTCTCTCCTAGGTGAAAAACTAAGAAGGATTTCTGCAGAAAGGGTTCATGAATCATGAACCTTAACTGCAAGCTATTAGCCAAGTCATGAGCAATTATATTTTGGATTGCTCCATATTCAGATTATGATGCAACAGATTACACTTAAATTAGATTTGCTTTAAAACATCCTTTAGTTTTGGCATGAGATTTGCTTTAAAACATCTTTTAGTTTTGGCAAAGAACAGAGCTTTTCAGTTTAAGCATTCTTAAGGTAGAGAAAGTAAAAGTTTAGCAAATGCCTCCAGTATTATCCTGGATGTGGGAAGATAAAACCTTTCTTGCTGCCTTTTCATCCCATTAATTAACTCCTTTAAATTGGTTATATTGTTCTCATTTCCTTGGAACACGTAGAAGCAGACCATCCTTTGCATGACTGCTTTACAATAAGTGTTATACCTTACATAATTTCAGTATTTTGTCCTGTTTATGTTGCAGTTGTCTCCCAAACTGCCTTTTCTTAAGTTCTATGGGAGAAAACCTTGATATGTCTATCAAGTAATGCATCCATAATGCTTTCCCAGATATTCTTTCCATACCATCATAATCTTTAAGTGTTTCTGTTAATTTTGCTGGTGAAACATGGAACTTAACGTACATTTCCTGCCAAAAACAAGCATTATTATATTTTTTCCTAACCAGATCTCACCCAAAGATCATACAGCCTTCATCAAGAGTAACAGGAAAGACAGTGCTGTACTAGGGCTTGTCCCTCTGCCTTCCCTCAGGTAGGATTCTTTTGAGCTGAATCCTTTCAGGATTGGCTTTACTTTTACAGACTCAAGGTAGTATGATAAAAATGCTGGAAAAGCAACAGGTTTGAAATTAAACTTGTTTATTGCCTTGTAAGTGGAAGACATTTCTATGGGTAGAAAAGGTAATAGCTTTAAGGGCCACTGGTTACTTTTGATGCATAATTAGATACAGAGTGCAGAGAGTCTCTAAGTTAAGGATGGATGCATCAGAGGTTGGCTCATGGACACTAAGCGACTTTATTTTCTCTGGAAAGTACTGTTTTGAAAACATGTGTAATGTGAATTATGTCCACTTCTGAAGAAAAGGAAGAGTCTTTCCTGTAGTCTCAGAAAGCCTTAGTGGTGAAGGCTGGTGAAAATCACCCAGATTTACACCAACTGCAAAGCTTGTTGCTGATCTTGACACCTCATCTACAGAGAGGTTCAAGGCTTGTTCTCATCTGTACTTCTAGAGCACTGAAAACAGACAGTAGAATACCCACTGTAATAGTTCTTCATCCCTCAAGTTCACCCTATCAAGGTACCAAAGAGAATGATTCAGCTTAATTTACCAATACACCTAGTAATTAATTGGAGTAGTTCACTGTTGAATGAACTGCATGTTTGCACTTCTCCATTTCTTTTTTTCTGCAAGATTGCTACAGCAGATGTTAACACTATTACTTATTTTGATTATTTAGAAGGAGCCAAGAGTGAACAGAGCTGTACTTCTTGCCTATTCAAACTCAGAAGTTGGCCTGTAGCCTTAAGTTTTTGCTTTGGATCTCATCAGGGCTTTTATAAACTAAATCGGAGAGAGAATTGGTGCTTTAGTGTTTCCAGAGGTTGTTAACATCTCATTTTTATGGAATCAAACATGTTACGCTTCCATTTCAAGGAAGAGTTATGGTCTTAGTTCTTGCAGGAGAAGACTGCACAGGAAAGCAAATGCATCAGTAATTTACTGAGTGGTTCTTTGCTGCCGGCCTTGGTATTAAATCAACATATAGGCGTCTAACTTCTGTAGATAATGTGATTGGGAGGAATCCAAAATTCAAGCACACAGCTAACTTGGGACAGTTAAAGCAGATAATTAAGGTTTTTCATTACATTTTTGCTGAATTACATAGGTACAGTGTTGTTATAAAATAAACTTAAGTTAAGCTTTTACTTATTGCTTTCCATAATGTACTAATTCCTAACTTTTTTTTTAATTGGTGTTCACAGAATTTATAAGTTGAGGTACAATAATTTGATTATTGAGTTTGTCCATCCAGTACTTCACGTTATAATACCATGCTTTGTTTTGCTGTAGCTTTAACAAAATATATCTGCCTGGACTGAACTGTCTAAGCCTAGTGTCAGGCAGATTTATTTTTTGAGACATTTAGCCAAAAGAGATCATTCCTATCCAAGAATGAGTCAATTCAATAATCTTTCTGATTAAAAAAGAAACCCCCCCAAAAAACCCTTCAAAAAACCCCAAACCCCAAATGAACAACCACAAACCCCAAACTTAAACTCTACAGAACAGAGGAAAAGCTACCTAAAGCTATGAATGGATTTGGCCTTTAGTTCTTCCTTTGAAATCTGCTCATGTTTAGCAAAACAGTACCTCTGTAAAAAATTGCAATGCACTTATGCTTAGTGGTGATGACTTCTGTGTTCAGCTGTTAAATTCCCCAAAGGCTCTGCTGAGCGTATTGGAAGGTTTCCCCCTTAACCACAGCATCCAGCAGAAGCAGGATGCTTTGGATCTGGTTAAGGGGTGGGAGAGCAATGCTGCAGGGGGGCTGTTCCTCCTGTGAAAGGGGCTGTGGGGCAGAGCATGGAGTGTTCTGGGGATGGATGTTGACTGATGTGGAGTGGGATGTGGAAATGCCACTTGAACCACAGTGTAACTGGGACTGGGTAAGAGTTAGGGGTAGAATAGCACTGGAAAAGGACTGGCTCATGTTGGGAGGGAAAGAATGAGCAGTAGAACCAAGCCTGAAGCCAAATCAAGATGAGGGACTGCCCTGTTTCAGGTGTGCACGTGCATTTTGGGGCACTCGAACACTGCCCTGGGAAGCTAGATTCTATCTGGTTCATTCCTGTGGCATTCTTAGGATGCCAGGCAGGTGCTGTTTATTTCTCAGAATTTATCCTTATTACCTACTTTCATTATTCTGAATACACAGCTCAGCAGTGAGATTTGAGAGCCATACGCAGCACTCAGAGATGCTGCTGAAGTCTCTCGGACCTGAGCCTTGGAAATAAAAGGATGTAACAATAAGATGAATCATCGACATCTCAAGTTGATTGTCCATAAGTACAGTAATTATGAATCGTTCAGCAGCTAAAATCAATAAGATCAAAGCCCAGTACATTTTCTGTGAGTAGCCACTTGTATGTGAGGCCCATATTAAAAACATGGTACCCAGGATTGCTATATGGTAATTTCAAATTTGGCAAAACATAAAGGACACATACTGCATGAAGTTTCCATGGAATAAAATTTGCCTGAACATAAAGATGGAATGTTGGTTGGAGTAGATGTTTTTTGGAATTCATTTTACTTATTTTCTTGGGTTTGGTTTAATATCATTTTCACTGATTCCAGCAAGAAAAAAAAAATTCTATCTTCTGTGCACTGCTTTTGTGCAGGGCACAGTTATTACTAGGCAGACAATGACATCACTTTTATGGGGATTACTGAATTTGAATTAGCTTTACTTTAGCTATCGGGAGTAAAAATAATCATGCAGGTGTTGTAACAGGACTGTGGTGCAGACTGGGAGTGTATTTTGTTCATGTGAACTCCAGGATCTGGGCTGCTGCATCTCTGCAGCTCTTGCTATATGAACTGGCCCAATTAAGGCTAATGAATGTCCTGCTGCAGGGTATATGATGGAAGTTAATTTGAAGTCTCTGAATGGTTTAAGAGCCTCATGCAAGGAGATGCTATTGATAGTTCATAGGAGCAGGATGGGACTACTTGGTGCCTGAGTTAAAAGTCAAAGGGTAAAATGCTGGTCTCCGTTAGAGCAAGTGGAATTTTTACCATTGACTTCAGCATACATGGGACTTTTCCCTTTAATTCTGTAACTTTGGGTTTTGGAGAGGGCACTTGTGTTGTACTTCTTGTGGCTTCACCAAGAGTCTGTATTCCAAGAGTTTTTAGAATTTTATTTATTCTGATGGTGTTTTGTGGGAAACTAAATTGAAAGTGTATTTAAGGTCCCCAGAGACCTGCTCTGATGAACTGCATCAGGAGAAGTTGAACATCTGCTTGATGCTCGGACACAGCTTTAGCAGAACTCCTAATCATTCAAAAGAAATGGCAGAAAATCTGTTTGCTTTCAAGCTTCAAACCTCATCGCTCAAACTTTAAGTTTTAATGTCCTTACATACAAATTTAAAAAGTAAAAAAACTCAATACAAAAGATTTACCACTTAGGCAGAAAATATATAAAAGAGGAAGGGAAAGAAAATCAAGCGTTTTTGCAATTTTAGGGTGGTTTTACACAAAGGAAAATTCAAAACTGGATTCTGCAATATAACAAAAGCGTGCATCACACTAACATGAAGATGTTTTAACAATGGTTGTGTTGTCTGAAAAAAACACCTGGTTTATCAGTTCTATTTCACATGTAAAATGAAATGGACTTTATAGGAAATAGCTTTTTTTTTTTTTAAATTTCAATTAACAATTTTTTACTATAAGGAAAATGTACAGAATTTGTGTGGAAATCCATGTACTATGTTTACTCAAAATACAGAAAATACTCTGCTGGAAACTTTTAAATATAATAAAATGCATTTAATAGCAATCTTTTGTAGTATCAGCATTATTCATGAACATAACATTCAAAGTATGGAAATTCAATTGTGGATCAAAATGACCATAAAAACAGTAACCCGAAGAACCTTATAAACATGTCAACACCCATCATTTATCACAGATGGCTCATGCCAATGTAAAAAACTTACAAAATGTAGTAATTCTCAACATACGGTTTACTTGTTTGCATTGTTCCTACATATTATTTGTGTTAAAATCCAGAAAATTATATTATGGAAAGAAGATTGGGAGGCGGGGCGGGGGGGTTGGTTATTAAACTAAAGTACAGGTTAAAGTCATTCTTCTCTTGGGATGAACATATACCAACAGTGATTAAAAAATAAACATTTATTTACAAAATATTGATGCATACATATTACACAAGTCAGTTATATCAAAGTGGTTTTTTAAACAATATCTGTAGCAACCAAATATTTGCATTGGTTTACCATAGTGCAAATGGTAATGTTGCAAAGGCAGGTTAGAATGTGGGATTGCAATTTGAATGTTGGACTTCTCTGCTGCCGTCTGTTCTACCACATCTAGAAAACTATTCCTTTTCATTGAAAAAATATCTATTTCTTGTGAATGTTGAGTAGTGTACCTGAGGATAGGGCAAATTCATTATTAATTCTTTCACTTGTATAACTATCTTTCTGTTTACTCAGCCTGCTTATGTAGCACCATTGCCATTGATTACTAACATACTAATGAGAAAAAGGAATGGAAACACGCTAAATACACTATGCCATCCCTAATTTCAGGATTTGTCCATTTACGTGGAATTTCATCTGATACATTTCAGGAGTCTGCTCTATATATTCAAGTGTTTAAGGATGATTCTGGTGGTATTGTGTAGTGATGTATATGTTACCAGTATATATTTTCCTGTAAATATGATATTAAGAAAAGCTGTGAAGAAATGAACTTAAAAGCCCACCCCTTCTGTCCTCAGGTGAGAAGGGGCTTGCTTTTGATTACCAATGTGTGCTGGAACCTGCATATAAATTTGCATCCAAATGACTGAATATTGATTCCCTTGTAATCGAAGAACTTTGTGTATTAAATCCGGTGATTTTGATTGTAGCTTTTCTCTTTTGCTGGCTGAAAACCAGATGTCAGGTAACTCTCTAGTCCTTTAGTTCACGTTCTGTAGCTGGTGCTGCACTCAATCTGTACGATAGCCTATCATGCAGCACACAGGAGGTCAGCAATGCCTGGTGTATGTAACTTCACAGTTTGAAAGACTGGTGAGGGAGTATAACATTTTCTTTTTTCTTTTTGTTTTTTTTTTCTTTTTATTTTTTTTTGGTAGCTTCTACAATTTATGAGGCGGTAGATCTGACGAGCATCTCATGAGCACCCACAGCGATCTACAACCATGGCTGGTATCTTGCCGTATATTATTTGTTCTTTCCCATTGAAGTACAGCATATTTATGGGGGACATCTTGGTGGGCGTGCAGCAAGGGCCAGCCGAGCCTCTGGGGTTTGCTTGGTGTACGAGGTGGGTGTGCGGGTACTTTTGTAAAAACACAAATTCACATTCTCCGGAGCAGTAATTCGCTTTGTATCTTTTAGGTGCGATAATCCAATCCCATCCAAAAGCTTCAAAATCCACTGTCAGCGGGTAGCGACAACATCGGGATTCTGTCGAGTGCTCGTCACAGTCGAGACCAAAATCCCTGCGGGACCGTTTGGGTGTGTCTGTAACTCTGACCTCTAAAAATGGGTTCTGTGAGGAGAGGAGAAGGAATTGCAATCATTACTGAGGGAAGCCTAAGTTCAGTACAAACATTCAAATACGTAATGTTTCAGATGCAGGTGTATCAAGTTAATATTCTGAAATCAAGTTGGCAAACAAAACTTGGACCTCCTGCAAACGTGTTACAGTTTTCTGTGCCTTTTCCTGCTGTTTCTCTTTAAAGAGCTTTAACACGTGAGTACTTGTTCCTGAAATCACTGTTCCCTCATAATTTCTGTTAACTTCTATAGGAACATCTCAGAAAATTGGAGAATGCTGGAATTTTACTTTTAATGTGGGTGGGTTTTGTTTGTTTTAGCGAGTCCTTCTGAAATTCCTTCCATTAAAATCATATTGAGTTCCGGCTTTCTGGATATCAAGGAAGGTTTCTTGTTCAGATCAAGGAGGACAAAGTTTTCTCCTTAATTGCTACTATGCTTGAATGACTGTAGGACTGAATGGATTTGGAGGGACAGCTAATATTTTGAATCCTGGAAGAGTCCTGTGGCCAGGAATGTACTTTTGGCAGATATCTGAGCCACGTACCTCCTACTGAAGGTGTGTTTCCACAGTCACCAACTGAGAATGTATAGAAATTGCAACATTCACAATCACAAGTTTAAAAAAGTTCCCAAAGTTCCTCCCTTCCACACACTGACTTTAGCCCTGGGTGTTGGTTTGGCACTAACCAGGCCATCCCATGAAGACTATTCCTTAGGAGTAAGGAATGGCCCATCTAACTTTGTTACACACGTTTCTCTCTTCCACAATACCTGCCTTTACAGCTTCAAGCTGTGCAGCTGCTGGAGACACTCCTCCCAAAGGTTAATGGTATGGGGAGGTGCTTGGTGAGAGGAGCATCCCTGTACCAGGAGCTGGAGGGAGAAGAAAAATTTCCTCTTGCATTATCACCTGTGCTTCTAAGCCTGCTCTGGTGCTGAAACCTTAATTTATAGATGATGATAGCCATGGGTTATCCACATGTATCATCATGTGAGTGGATGGAGGTGGTGAGGACTTTCCTCATCATGATATCCAACTGGCCTGTTCCATGTACAGGAGATCAACATCTAACTGGATGTGCAATTAAGATAACAGAGTTTTTCTTCTAAGTTCCTTTTAATTGCATTATACTGCAGTGAAGTTAAACATTACACAGCTGCATAAATATGGTTGGATGCAGTGATCTCAAGGGTCTTTTCCAACCTAAATAGTTCTATATTTCTGTGGTCAACAGATTCATCTACTGTACAGAAGTAAAAGTAAAATAATATTCTTTGTGTTTTATTCAAAAGGAGAAATTACTTGTTTGTGGTAAGTTCAGAAATTTTTAGAAGTTGTACATGATTAGTGATTTGCAGAAACAAATAGCAAGGAAAATGCTGTAGTTTAACTGGTACACTTCAGGTTTAATTTGCTCATCTATACTTACAAAAAGAAACCCACATAGTTATTTTATGCTTTTCATCACTATGACTCATTTATTGTAGCAAGAAAAATTTCTCTACTCAAGCATTTCGAATAGGTGGAATGATGCACTCTATTGCATACTGAAAGATACAGACTGTAACATTATGAAGATCTGTTCTCACCTTCATAGACAGGTAATTCTTGCTGTTAATAATATACAGTATATGCATAGAGATTAAGTAGAAACTCTGTTGCTTTCTTAGCAATATTGGGGTCATCTTTCTGATCAGTGAAAGAATCTGTTGACTGTTCTTTTAGCTTTATATAAAATAACTGCTTATTAAGCAGTACTTGCTCTCAAAGTTGAAAACAATGTTACTTTGGTAGTTTCATCCATCAGTAATTAACAAAACATTTCTAGTTAATGCCTCTCAACACCCCTCTGAAATACTGCAATTTCTCTCAATTTTTTTAAAAAGGGAAACAGAGGCAGAGCAGTGCTATTGATTTTTGTCATGATCAGCAAACAAAGAGTGAAAGAATTGGATATACAGAACTTTTATCTTCCATTGCCTAAACAATGCATCCATTTTATCCTTAAAACACAGCTTAAATGTTTTTCAATAAAATGGGATTTTTCTAAATAAACTCACCAATCCATCTTCACCCGGTCCTGGGAAAGTTACAGCAAGATTTCGTCCGTTCTCATCAAAAGCTTTTATTTCGATGCCTAAATTGGATTCAGGCTGTTTGAGCCAATTTTGCAACACTGTCTTCACATCAATACTCTGCCAAATACCGGTGCCTGGGTTCATGTCAAGTTTCAAAGATCGAATTCCAGTATATCTTGTACCATCTTTCATGGGCTTAATAAGTCTCAGGATCTGCACAAACACCGTTGTAGGTTTTTGGACTTGCCTCAAGTATATCCACAACTGTGCCTTTACTACTTTGTTATATTGTATTTTAGAGCTAAACTTAAAGAAGCAACATTTTGGTTTTCCCTCCATTTGTACAAGAAAATCAGCTATAAATGAATGGAAAGAACAGATTACTGAACAGGGAACAAGAAAAAAATGCATATATAAGCCTGACTTTTTTTTTTTTTCAGACTATATAGGAAATATTACAATATGTTATAAAAAGTACCTGTAACAAAGTGAATATAACTTAATTCATTTTCTGTGGTTAACACTCTACAGCAACTTTAATGAATGTCCACAAAATTATTATGCTGTGACCTACTACCAGCTCACTTCTGCTCATCACCTCCTGAGGACCTTCATAAAGCATGCAGAATAGCAGCTTTGCATAAGCTGACTCAACACATGTGTGATGATCTAGCTATTTCTAATTTACTACAGAGCCTCAGTATGCTACACACCATACAGCACTGGGCAAGCTGCACAGACGCTTAGATTTCTTTTCTCAATGGGAAAAAAGTAATTGAGAGGATTAATGCAAGGATCATTTTGTTTTCATTTGAATAATATTATAGCAAAGTCATGTGCAGTGCTGCGTTCCTCCTTCCTGTAGCCTATGATGCAGCTGTCATACCTAGTCATGGCAATATCTTTCCATGCCAGGATAAAATGGGTAGTACTAATCCTAAATGGTGCAGGGCTTTGACATTCATAAATCTTGTCACTTAAGATACCTGTCTCTTTAGTGCATTTAAAATAGCTCAAGTGATTTTTATAAGAAGTAGGAAATGAACTCAGAGCAATGAAACGCAAGTGCTTTTCTTAAGTCTCTGTATTTATGTAGCAGTTTGATTAAAGATAGTTATAAAAGCCTGAACATAATAGACTGGAATAAAATTGCTGGCAGACCTCATCTTTGTGATAAGGCTGCAGTCATATAATGCTATCAAGTGCCCATCTTATTATTTATAAGTTGAAAAATTTCACTGAAAGTTACTTTTTCATCGATGAGTACATTTTTAGCTGGTGAGAGCAGCTGATGTTATTCCAGTATGCATATTGTAATGATATCTGTAGCTGCTAACATGCTTTATAAGTCCTGTCATCTTTTTCCCTTTTGACATCATATTCATTAGTGTTATTTAAAAAAACAGCTGCCATAGCCAAATACTTTAGCTGATGAAGAACATAAGATACTATAGTATTAGCTGTGCAAAAGATACTTGATAGGAGCCATAGCAGATGTTTAGCACTCAGAAGATAACTCAGAATCTGCTCATTCAGTAAATGCCTTCATTCTTCCTTGGCACAACCACGTGAGCTGATTGCTATAGCGTGGACATTTTTACATTTAAGTCTGTTACACAGATATTTGCTTTAAATATATAGTTTTAACTCAGAGGTGGGTGGTGCTAGTTTATGGGATCAGCAGAGAAGCAAGAATTTAACTCTATTTGCACTTGCTATAACATGTTGCAGTGAGGTAAGTCTAGTGCTCTAAGCTGCATTTCTCTTGTTTTCTATTGCTTCTAAAATTATTGGCCAGTAAAACCTCCCTCACAAAAATAGAGTTCTCTCATTATCTGCACTTGTACTTTATATTTGTGATAGGAAATGCCCCGGGTGCTGCAGATAACAAAGTTAACTAAACTGCAGATCTCCCTTTGCTTTCTAAGGCAAGGGGCAAATCCTAAGTGCTACGGAGCACACACATTATAAGGAGCCGAAAAGGAAGAGTAAAACAAAAGCTCATAACACGGTCATCTGAACCTGGCTCGAATTCTTTAGAAATAATGCTCTCTTCCCTCCCTCCAGCAGACTTCAGCCAGCAGCCTGTTGGGAGAGCCCGAGGAGGAGCTGTGTGGCTACAGCAGGGAGACAACTCTCTCGGAGGAGCGGTGGGAGGTGAAAGCAGCAGGGTTACTTACACTCCGTAGGCATTGTGATAATCGTTTCGGTGGTGGCATGATAGTCATCATCTTCCAAAGAGCCATCGCTACTATCATCTCTCTGGACATCATACTGATCAATCAGTTCCTGCAGCGGAGGAGCCTTGGGTAAAAGTTGCTTAATAACATCCCTGCTAATGTTAGGAGCTTGTTCCAGGCGCAGTTTGCTGAGGATTTGAATTTTTATTGCTTCTATTCTGGAAGATTTTGTATTCTGTCTCCACGTACAAGCATTGCACAGTCCGTCTTTTTCAGCGTTCTCTGTGGGCTGACTACTGTCATCAAGAGCCACCGGATCAACTGAAATCAGCATGAACAGGTAAATATAAGCATAGAGTGGTAGCTTTTGCATGATCTCACATTCAGTGCAGCACTTTTCCCTTCTTTTTTTTTTTCCCCCCCCCTCCCCCTTTCCCTTTCAGTACTAAACAGATCCGTGAAAGCAAATGCGATCTGAGAGACAGCTTGCCACACTGGTGTACCTTATATATTCCAAGGGGGCTTTTTATACTCCAACTTTGATTAGGCTCATGTCGTCAAACCCGACGATTGGTTGCTGTCCCAACAATGAATCTGGCTGTCAGAGGGTAAAGCCCTGTCGATCACAAGTCACTAGACAGCGTTTAGTTACAGCCAAGGGTGAACTGATTTATCTGGGTACTTCATAGAGGATATGTTCTTTGCATTCCGAAAGGATATATTTCCAAGTATTGTGGGCAGCAGTACTGAAAGACAGCGCTGTCATTCTTAAATATTATACCAACTCTCTACTTTTACTATGAATTAAAACAGACCTTGCTCTAAAGCTGCTTTAGGCTTCTACCAGTCTTTTTTACTTGAAAGTTTGTTCTATTTAAAAGAAAATCCCAAGGGGTTACTGTTAGCAAGCAGGAAAATAACACTTTAGAACTGCATTGCAAAGAGCACTAATTTATGTTGTACAACAGCTCATACATATTCAGCAGTTGCTATTTCAGAAAAGCTTAGTGGGTTTTCCTGGGTACTAGCTAGAGCAGTACTGGAGATTTTGAGCATGTATGACACTATACAAATGCCTGTCTTATTTGTTTGTCCCTTTAGCATATATCAAAATCCACAGAATAAATCCTCTACTGAACTAACAGTCAGTTATGAAAAATGAGTCTGTCCCCTCTTCATACAGTCACCAGAATTCTGGGTGGTAAATTAGGTTGGAAGGGATCTTTAGCAGCAAAGAAGGAATTAAGGAATAACTTTATCTACTCCCTCTAATATACAGGAATGGTCCAGCTCACTTTTTTCATTATTAGTGAAAGCATTAAAAGACTTAAAATTTTTAAATCTCTACTGTGTGTTTATCTTCTCTTTCCATGTAACCTTTTATTTCTCTGCAAAATCTTTTTGTATTATGCCAAATTAAGTGACACTTTTCTGTGCTTTCTTTTGCTTTCTACTCAAATACTCAGAAATTCTCTGTGTTCTGCTTATATGTTAAAACCCCAGAATTTTAATATGCTTTCTGCATAAGAGATACATCTGGATGTGATTTCATATGTATACACTATGGCTTATGAAATCTAAGAACAATGCAGTTCACGTTTGATGTGCTGTTAGCAAGAATTATGGAATTTATACTTTGGGGGATAGGGAGGTAACTGGTCAGCATAGGCTGTATGTCACAGGAAACAGAAACCCTGGAATTGGTATGTATTCTATATATTTGTATATTTGGAGTCTGTGTACTATAGCGAAGGGAAGTCCTGGAATTTCATACAATGTGCCAAAGTTTGCTATCTAAGCTAGGACTTAATTGTCAGTTTCTCACTGAGTTTCTCTTCTTTTTCCATTCTGGATGCACAGAAAAATGTGTCAAGGTGTTTTGCATGCGTTCATGTAGGAAAAATCTTGATATAGTGAAAGATGTGGGGCAGAACTCTAAGACTTTTTTCTGCCTGGTCATTCATGCTCTTTTTGCATCACCTTTCCAGGGCGTGCATATTCATTGTATAGCACAGAACTGAGCCTAATATTCAGCTCATGACCAGTGACATAAATCATGAGTATTCAATTGAAATTGATTGTCCTGCCCTGGTGTAAATTTGATGCAAGTGATAGATGTATCACACACACACACACTCCAGACATACGGCTTTGAAGTCAGACCCTGATATTCTGATTTTAACCAAAATCCACATTTAAAGCAAGCAGTTTCCTGCCTTAGCTCCTGAGCATTTGGGTTTCACACAGGAGACAGATGCATCTACTCTCAGCATGTGGTAACATAAATGGGCTTCTGGTTCAGTGGAAGACAGGGTGGATCTGAGTTTGCAGTGGACACTGCCTGCCATGCCTATAGCATATTTTAAACAGGTTCTTAGTGCATGTCAAGTGCTAGAAATGTATTTTTATGGAAGATGCATAGGATGATTCACAGTTAAGAATCTTTTGGAAAAGCACCGACCTGTTGGTGAATTTGGGGGGAGATTTAAGTTGGGGTTTGTTTGTTTACCATTATGACAGTGAATGTTGTAATAAAACTATTTTTAATTATTTTTTATTATTATTTTAAACTAGAATGACTTCACCAGATCACTATAAAAGGAAATCAACCCCCAAGCAGAAACCTTGACAACTACCAGGTTTCACAGCAGAAACAGTTTAAAGCAATGATCCATCAATAACCAGGTGGAAATAATGATGCAGTTATTAATGTGGAAGTAATGAAGTGTTCTGGCACACAGTGGCTACAAGCCACTTGTGAGGGAGAGGGACAAGAGACATGCTCAGCAAAGCAATGCCTCCAGCACCACAACCCCCTTGGAGTGTGCTCTGCAGCCAAATGGGTGCCCCTCCTGCTCCTTCTCCCTCAGCACCTTCCCACTCTGACCAGCTCACCACGAGCATGCAGAGCTTCACTGTTCTTGTCCCAGCCTTCTGCAATGATTCCAATAATCTGCAAGCAAGGTCCCCTTTACTCCCTTCCATTTGCAGGACCAAGGCCCTCTCCTGTATGCCTGGAATGCCAGTGAGCTCTGAGCAAGAGCTGAGCTGGTTCTCTGCCACCAAGGTGACACCAGGTGATCCTGCTGAGCCCCCAGCCCTGCTCACTGTTTAGGTGGCAGCAACAGCAGCTGGAGTGGTGACACAGGACTGCTGAATGAGGATGTCAAAAGCACTCCAGAATTCACCAGCAGCTGCATTACTATTTCTCTTCAAAATATCTCTGTAGAGAGCTATATTTTTCCACTCCCCTCATAAAATGAACTTCATATCTGTGTACTCTGAATAACTCTAGGCTGTTAGTTGAATACCTCTCTCTTCTTTTGTGGTTGTTGGCTTTTTTTTCTCTGTGAAGTTTCAAGAGTGTGGAAAAGAGCATAAACATTTGCACTTGATCAGGAGCTGTTGAGGAATTGAATGTCTTTAGTAATGATAATAGAATATGCAATTTAGTTTTCTGTCTGACTTCTGCTGTAGTGTTTTTGGAAAGTGATGACTATGGAAGTAGATGACAGAGGTGAGAAAAATAAGTGAGAAAGTGACCAGGTAAAAGTTGTTCTAAAATTTATTTGGTAAAAAAAAAATAAGAACAACACCAGCAAAAACCCCCAACACAATTACCACCAGCAAAACTAAAGAAGAGTTAAAAATGAAATGCACATCTTACTGAACTTTATGGCATTTTAATATTGTCTTTGGGATTTGTGTCATTCTACCCCTTGTGCCTGCCAATAGTGAATAGTATTCCCAATTCTGACTATGCAAAGATCATGGGTCAGGCCCCCAAAATCAAGCAATGCAAGAACGTTCCTTTCTAAAGGAAAAAGGCACACATCTGTCTACCTGGCAATTTAAAAAAAAAAAAAAAGAGAGAGAGAGAAAACCCTCCAAACCCACCCCCTACAAATTCAACTGATACAGAGGTTTCAAAAGACACTCTGTTACTGCGAGTTTTATGGAAAAACAGTGACTGTGCAGAGGAAAAGGAGATTACTAATGCCCTCCCTGAGGAGAAGGCAAACGGAGCCCAACCATGACCCATCCTTTTTGGCAGCCTCTCATCAGCCAATCAGCTTGTGCTCCTTTGGCATCGCTCAGCACGCTGAGCACTCTGGACCATCCACAGCCTGTCATCCTGCACGGGGCCAGAGACCCAGAAAACACAGATAGGGAGCAGACTGGGATTTCAGCTTGTTTTGGGGATGGACCAAGTGGACATGGAAGGGAACCAGGACATTTCTGAGAAAAGGGAGAGTTACAGGAGGAAGAAGGAGCTGCTTTCCTGGCAGGAAAGGACAGGGACATTGGTTATAACCCTGCCAGAAATCAGACAGTTTCATCCTGGTGTAGGCTAGATTTTCAAACACTTTCTCACCGTCTGCAGGACCAGAAATTCACCTTTCTTTATCCTGTTGTTCAAGTGAAATAGTTTTCATCATTTATTCACCTCAGAAGGTAGAACTTGAAAACAGTGAGGTGCTCTGAAAAGCACTGTAAATCTGTGATTGCTGTTTTCCATTAATGTTAAGTCCTTACTCTGAACCAGCTGGCTTCTCTCCCTGGTTTGTATATAAGGAAAAGATAATGTTTGTCCTGAGCTTCTGAGGAAGATACTGTTTCAGCCACCTTTTCTCTCATTTTTGTCAGCACAAAGCCTAATTTCTAGAATAGCATATTAAAATGGATAGAAAACTTCAATTTTTTTTTTTACTAGACTCATCTTGCTCTTAGCTGCCATAATGGGAATAATGTTTGTGAAGTTATTTTGGTTGGAACAGTTAAATTTTAATTTAAAAAAATCAGATATGTAATTAAATATAATGGAGTTAGTGTTTTAAGTGTGTAACTGAGCCCAGTCATCTTAACTGACCAGGTGCTTGCTCTTAGCAAGATAAACGCATTACTTTGAACCTCAAAACAGATACAAGGTCACATATAAAACACCTAGAAAGAACCCTTGCAACTACAAAAAGCCTATGAAAACATTACAATCACATTATGTAAATGCAGCTACTGGAAGGCAAAAGTAACCACTTTTAAAGTTAAACTTATTATTACTGTGAGCTAAAATAAGAAAGCTGTAACTAATGTGAGTTCTTGCTCTGTAACAAATACCCTGAAAGAGTTTGTCCTCTGCTATGCTTCCCCCTGCCCCTAAAATTATAGTCATGTATAACCTTCTAAACATTGTTCTGTATCAGCTACTGGAAGTCAACTTCAACTGTGTTGATGATTTGAATATTTAATTCCTTCATCTTACCAAAAAAGAAACACATTCATCTTGGTTTTACCAGTTCTGAGTTCTGGCTATCCTCTTTCACACAGGAGAAGGGCACACATGGTGCAGGGTATGGGTGCCTTGGTACTCTGGCACCTGAGTGGGCTGTGCTGCAGCTTCTTCTCAACCCCTGCTGTTGGGTTGTTTTTGCAGAAAACTGTGATGTTCAGCAATTTGGGATTTTATGTGGTCTCCCCCAAAGTGTACTTGAGTCTGTCTCTGCGGTTTGAGTACCAAGAAAAAAATGTCACTCTGTCTGGCAGCTGATTTCCTGCCCTCAGGAGCTGTGGGAGACACCAGTGAGTCCTGCCTGCTAAGGAGTGTCTCACAAGCCATGGTATGCAAGGCTGTAGTGGATAAAATGGGGGGAAACAGGTAAAACTGGTGGCCAAGGGCTGCTGGCGCTGTTTCAGCCTGTGAGGCACCTCTCAGCTTGCCCAAGAGGTGCTGCTGAATGCGGGCTTTGGGGAAGTTATGGGGTTATCTTCAGCTTCTGGCCAGCTCCTTTCTTCCTGCAGCTTTTGTGGGCATAACTGTACCTGTGGAATGGGCCAAAAATGCCCTGTTGCTTTTTCCTCTCTTACGTGTTCCAGTACATGTTGCTCCAGAACCAAGCAGGTACACCAGTGGAAATGAACTCTATAAACAGATAGGGAAGCATACTAGGCTCATTAAAAACATTTAAGGAAGGATGCA
This sequence comes from Acropternis orthonyx, assembly GCA_035583155.1. Taxonomy (NCBI): domain Eukaryota; kingdom Metazoa; phylum Chordata; class Aves; order Passeriformes; family Rhinocryptidae; genus Acropternis; species Acropternis orthonyx. The sequence goes on along the minus strand of JAWWEU010000163.1, from coordinate 31,717,699 downwards.
GTTACTCAGTTATTCCAGGTTTTCTGAGTTCTTTTTGTATTCACGATTTTGTTGTGCAGCCTTTGCTGTGGTGTCTATATATCTTATAAGAAGTCTTATAAAAGAGCCCTGTTAAATACCTACTTAATTCTAAGGGTTCTGCCCTTGTTAAAGGATGCCATTTTTTTCTTTGCAGTTGTAGCTTTTATGCTTTTACTGAAATTCCTGATGTTATTTCTGACTTTTTTCTTCAATGTCTTTTAAAATAGCTGTGTCAGCCCCTGCATCTTCCTCTAAGAAGCTGTTGCTGTGCTTGGAGAGGTGCTTGAAATACCCAAATACTTCATCTTGGTATTACTAACTATGAGAATGCTTGTGTTTTCTCCAAGGCACAATCTCCTTCGAAGGGGATTTTTGCCCCAGGAGGTCAGTGATTTTGTATGAATGGCCTGTCCTCTGCTGGGTTGTTCTGGAACGGCATCCTCTGGGAAGGGAGTGCCACTGCTCTCAAGTGTCTTTTTCTTTTTCCTCTTTCCTGCTTCTTTTCTCTTCCTTTCTTCCTTCCTTTTTTTTTTTTTTTTTTTTTTTTTAGTAAATAGCAGGTTAAAAGCTAATAGATGCTCCTGAAAGAACAGGAAAATGCAATTTTGCAAACTTCAGTGAATTTGACTCATTTAATCTTCCCTGGTGCCATGGACAGGGACTGAATTAATAAACATTTTTATTAGAAAATAGCTGTTGGATATTCGTGGATCCATATATATCCCACATATGTATATATATCACATAGATATCTCACATATATATATATATATGTATATGGGATATAGAAGATATACATGGGATAGATTTGGCTCCTCATCTCAAACTCTTCCTTTGCTGCCTTCCCTATGGCCTGTGTGCCTCCTTTGCTTTTGGCTGGTACCTGCTTGTCTATAAGCGATAAGCAAAGTCACAGCAATATAGTGATTTAGAGAGGTAAGAATAACTCTTTTTTTCCCCTCTTCTACTCACTCACATAGGTGACCATCAGGTCCATCACCTCCCCTCTGGTAGGGTTGTCTATTGCCTGGTGTAAGGAGTTATCCTCCATGCACTCTGGGAGTCTCCTGGATTGCCTACAGTTCACTGTGCTGCTTTCCCAGCAGATGTTGAGGTGGCTGAAGCCTCTCAGGAGGACAAGAGCCAGTGAGTGTGATGCCTCCTGCAGCTGGAGCAGGACGACTTCATCAATGGGCTCCCCTTCATCAGGCCTGTAGTAGGCACCACCCACAAGGTTTCTTGGCACAGTCTCTGATTCTTACCCTTAAGCTTTCAGCCTGCTCATGGCTATTCTCTAGAGATGGCTCTTCACACTCTACACACAAGGTAGAGGGCAACCCCTTGGCCTCTCCTTTCTCCCATCCCTTCTCCACAGCCTGCAGCCATCAGTAGCTGCACCCCAGCCATGGCATTTGTCCCACCAAGTTTCAGTGATGGCAACTAGGTCGCAGTTTTCCAGCAGCACAGTGGCTCCCAGCTCCTCCTGTTGCGCTGCCCTTGCTGTGTGCACTGGTGTAGAGGCACCTCAGCTGGGCTGTCTCAGGTATTCCAGTGGTGTTCCCCTCTCGGCTCCAATTACCTCAGGAGCCCCTGCTCATCTCTGTAGGGTTTCAGGTGTGCTCCAGCACAGCCAGCGTGTCTTGGAGCCCTCTTGCTTCCCATCCCTCTAACATTGGTGAGTTGTCCCACAGCTTGTCACAGGCAATCCTGATATATCCCCTGTCCCTTCAAGTCTAGTTTAAAGCTCTGTCAATCAGCCCTGCTGGCTCATGGGTAAAGACCATCTTCCTCCTTTGAGAAAGGTGAATTCCATCTGATGCCAGCAATAACATGAAATTACAATGCAGCTTCTCCATTCCTTTCTGCCCTCTGCTGATCTATGGTCAGCTTTAGACAGGTTAATTTGAGGCAAGTGGCTCTGTGATTGAATGAAAACATTCAGATCTGCAGTCATACAAGAAGGCCTTTGAGTCTGGTGTATTCCTCAGCAAAGGAGTTGTTTCATTTACAGTTTGGGGCGAGGCTACCTGGTTTAACCCTGGTGTTAAACATGCTGGTAATGTAAATTTTCAATAATCCCACAGGAAAAAAAAAGTCAGCTAATTTTTTTATGAAATTAGCTGATAGATGTAACATATTAAAGCTTTCAAAGTCATTTAATGTCATAGGTGTATAATAGCAAAAAGTGGGCACAAAAGGCCACAGCTTCTGAGGAAGTTGCTTCTTTTAAAGTAAGACCCCAAGGATTTAGTTGGTAACCATGAAAAACCCTGTACAAAATAATGCAGAGACAGGTAATCATATGAGCTGCTTTAGGGTTTTAGAACAAAGAGCAGATCAGAGACTGCGTGAAACTTCTTGATGTATTTGATTCTCATTTGGAGGAAAACAACAAAAATGCAAAGTTTTGTAACAAATTAGGTACCTTGGGGGGATTTTCACATAACTAGTGCAACTGTTTAAAGGTGTTGGGTCATCCACTAGAAGAAGAAACTGAGCTTTTACTCCCTCTCCTTTATTTATATCTCTCCTTATTTGTTGCCTGCTCTCTGTTGATGTAGTAAGAATGTTCCCTATTTTTGAGTTCCATTATGAAGCATCATGTAAGAGCATCAGCTGAAGGAAAGCTGCCTATACTGACTAAAGCATTAGCTTTACTGCCCTTTCCTCTTGGGAATTGTCTCTGGCTCCTTTAGCAGACACTTCCAATTCCTTACATTTTAAAGGCTGATGCTTTAAAAATTTACAAGTTTGCTTGGGACTTGCATGTTTTCCTCTCCCATCCGTCTGCTAATTTGCAGCATTAGCCAACTGGTTGATGAGAAACAAGGATAAATCACAAAGGAGTTGACTGCTTGGGGTTTTTTCCCTTCAGTAACAGACTTTCAAACCCCCTCTCTCGTTCTGCAGAGATATAAAACCACTTAGGAATTAACTCTTCATAGTCTTGTAGCAAAGAGCCCGACTATTGCTGTATCCATGGATATATGCCCTACACTCAAGGAAATGATGTAAAAATTTCATGCTCTTTATTGACTATGCAACTAATTGAAAGGATGCTTAAAAAGCAGAATTCACATAGTAAGTCTGAAATATTACAGTGGGCGTTGCTTCAGAGTTTAGTTTTAAGATGTCCTAGCACAATGCCAACTGGAAGAGGTGTACTCTTATTATTGAAGGCTGGAGAATGGCTTTTAGTGAGTAGATCTGGAAAAGTTAATAGCAAAAAGTATCCCATGGATACTCAGATTAGTAGATACAGAATTGTTTGTTTGCTACTGATTTTCTGATAACTACACAAAGCTTTTTTTATGCCAAGCGAACTTTGTACCAGGATATTTTTGGTACACAAGCCTGAGGGACTTCAAGCAGTAGTTCACAACTGCTCCTGAAATTTTAAGAAGTTACGAAAATAGTCATGCTGCATACAAAAGCCAAGCTTATGATCAATTTAAAATATAATTATTTGACCGAATTTTTAAGGCTTTCTAGTGCATATCGATTAAAAGAGATGGATGGTACAATTAGGAATGCAATGCAAGATGGAAATAAAATTGACTACAGCAAATTACTTTGTTATACTTTTTACAATTTACTAAAGTAGCTCAACATTAAGAAATTAAATCATTTTGTCCAAAGCCTCTGGAACAAATTAAAATGAATTAATAATATGGAATTGTGCAACTGACTGCTTTGCTAATTCTAAACTTTAATTGGTGCACCCAATGATTTATATGAATAACTCTGACAAAGCAGTGTGGTAGATTTTAATATCCCAGTAATAACTTGGTAGAGAGAAATTGCTTTACTAGATTGTAAGCTGTGTTAAAAATTACTGTGTTTGTATACATGTAGTTAGGGGCAGGGAGGATGTGTGTGTATATATATATATAAAATATATTTGGTTTAATTAGACATTCAACCAAAAGAGAGGTTTTCTGCTCAACAGCTTGCTTGTTGTTACTTACAATTGGTTTAAGAAATGAGATTGCCTTTCTGTATAACCCTTTCCTCCTGTCAGTCAATCAGGCATTAGCTGGAGGACCATCATATCACTAAATACTTTCCACCATTGTGCTACATGATGAAGGGTATACATTTCTTACAAGAAATAAGGCAGGGGATGGATGAGGAGCTGGAACCAGCTTGCCCAAAGGCACTGGCACTGTCTCCTCTCAGGTGGTGTTCAAGGCTGGTTTGAGACACAGCTGAAGAACGGAATTGCGTTTATCTCATCTACACTGGTTCATTTGCCTCCCCCAGCAAAGGGGAAATACCCATTGCAGATTGCATCCAGAGACTCTGTTCACAAACTCCCACAGCAGCCACAGTAGCCATTATGAAATAGTGTGGGTTTGGTTTGGGTTTTTCCTGGAAAACCTCTTGTGGCATTCTACAAATGGTCAGAGTGAGAGCGGGTGGTTTAGTAGAGAACCGCAATAAAACACAAGTCTGAGGAGTCACATGCCTCCAGAGCAGGCTTTGCATCCATTGACAAACCCCATCAGGAGCCAAGAATTCAGGTTACTTTCATTCCAGTTCAAACAAGCCTGGCAAGCTTCTCCTGCTTTTGTAAAGGTGTAATGCAAATATCTTTCCAGTATCTCATTGCTGACCTTCAGGGTTGTATTCTGGGACCTAATTTAGCCATTTAGTGTCTTAAGCAATAACATTCAGTTGATTTATGTTTCCGTGCTTAGTAATAGCTTAGTGCCAAAATGTTTATGGGCATCTTTTTCATTAGATTCACATGGCTTTACCCAGAGGTGCAAAGGGAAACACGGCTACAGGCAATGCAAACTGTGCTCCTTGAACCCCTCTTCCCTCTTTTGTCTTTCCATTCTCTCCTCTGGTTTTCACCAGTGTTTTTTGTTTTCTAGTGAAACTGTCTTTAAGCTGCATGTTCTATGAAATGGGTGCTTTTCTGTTTAATTAATAGTCAAGCAATTTTGGTTGAGGCTGTGAAATCAGAGAACCAGCTACTTCAAATCTGCTGTAAAATTCCTTTTCTTCACCAAAATTGTGGGTACTCAAGAAATCTCAGCAAGCCTGTGAAACAACCTGCCACCTTGAGCCCTGCTAAGGACTGGCTTCAGTGTCAGAGCAGGAGATCAAAACTCCTTTCCAAACTTTGAGGTGCGTGTTGCAGTAAATCTGGGTGCTCTGAATCCATTGTAATGGTAGCATCTCCTGTGGGCTCGTTATGTATGAGGTAAAGAGATTTCTCTTTTAACCACTATGGAATGTCTTTCCTTTGCATTCCATTATGTACTCTATTGTTTTGGGGGTTTTTTTATTTTCTGATTTGCTTCCTCTGTTCCATGCGTCACTTTAGATAATTTCTCATATTCTTTCTTTTCTAAAGTAAATAGCTCTGCTTTTTCGGTGTTAGTCCTTCAGCCCTGTACCATTTTTGTTTCCCTTCTCTAGGGCTACTTTATGAGGAGTTCCTTTCTCTGAAGATGGAGTGAACAATATTCTGCAAATGTCTGCAATATTTCAGGCAAGGTAACAGTGATTATGCAGCTGTAGATAAACTATAGTTGTCTTAAATTTACTCATGCTCACACACCAGTATTTGGAAGTTAAAAAAAACCACCTGCACATTGAAGAGAAGTTTTTAATTTGGCTATTCACAATGGCATTATCTTTAAATAGTAACAGGTTTTTTTAAAAAAACCCAATAAATATATAATGCTGTAAGCTTTGCAGGTAGTTCAGTTGTGCCTCCTGGCTGACTGTGTGTTCAATATTCCCAGCTGAAGGGTTTGCTTTACACATCTGTCTGACTGGAAAGAAGAATAAAAGTATTTCTCCCGAAGCATTTCCAGTTTAGCTATGGCCAAACCTCAAGAGAGTTGTGGCTCTTAAAAGCAGCATTAAATTATCCCACTTTGGGGGGTTTTGGTTACTTCTGTGACCTGGACGTTTGTTACATCTAAAAAGAAATTTGCAGAGGTTAAATCTGCCTCAACAATGTATTATTAGATTTTTGTAAAATTGTGTAATAGTTTTAAATACTGCACTTGAGTTTACTGGGCTGGCAACTAGAATACTAAATCCTTTTATCAGTGACACTCCTCAACTGTAATTTAACAGTGCCTAAGAACCCAAAATTTCTCAATGGTGAGATTGTATCTTCTGTACAAGATCTTAAACCTAACCTTTCCTTGCAGGGTAAGAGAAAAGTCTAATGTTATCTTTACTACTACCCAGTGGTGCAGCACACACCCAGTGTATGCTCCACCACCTGTGACATTGCCTGCTGCATGCTCAGCAATCAGGATCTCAGCTAGAATAAACTTACCTTCCATCTCCTGTATGCATGAGTGTAGGAGCAGAATGAGTGTATTTAAAGGAAAAAAGGGGAAAAAAGTGTTTTAGAGCTTAAATAAATTGATTCACTTGACTGACACTCAATGACAACTTATAGAAGTGGCTGAGAGCCTTCCAACATGTCCTTTCCTGGCTGCAGCACTGAGCCTGTGGGATCTTGATTTTGGAGATGAGGGTGGGGAATGCAGTGCAATAGCATCATCATCAATGTGCCTATGTAAACATTTCTAACACCATCAAAATGTTATTTCTAGTTTTCTGCTAGGGAGAACTGAGAAGCTGCATCAATGTCCAAAGAGATGCAAAGATTTATTGACTAAATTGTTTATTTGTGCCTATAATACTGACGGAGTCAAGCACAGAGATTTTATAGCATAAAGCAGCTTTTGTCTTTCAAATGATGAAATAACAATACTAAATTTGAAGTATAATAAAGGTTCAGAAAAGTCACAGTGCTGCTTGTAGAGACCAAATTTTATGTGCAATTCTGCTCTTTAGCAAGCACATACACAAAGCCACGAGTAAATACATTTAAACCTGGCAAAATATCACTAAAGACATTTTATTCCAAAGGCAGTGTTATCAAAATCCTTTGAAGCTGAATTAAAAGATCAAATCGACTTGCAAAGGCTGTGTGGGTCTGGCCCCAGGAGAAGTCAACTCTTGACTTTAGGTTTGCAGTGGCCTTTGCCCTTTTGCATCAAGCAGGAGCTTCTTCCAAAAATAATTTCCTGAATGCAAATGACCTGTTATAGCACTTATTACTTGGGGTATAATGTTCGAAGCAGAAGTGATCCTTAAATTAGTTGACGAACACATATGAAACTTGTAACTTCTAATAATAGGGAGGCAAGTCTTCCATATGTTGTTATAAATTTCAGTCCAAGATGATTAACGTGGCTCACAGGCTACTCTTGTAAGATGATAGAAGTGATATTTTTGCTGCCTCTCCTGAGAGGGGCTAGTGTTTCAAATTATTTCCAAACTAACTTCTTCCAAGTGAGAGATGGTTCTCATTTTTTTGTCACCTTAATAAAAAGGTGATGAACACTCTCTTCTTAACTGAGTCCTTCTATGAACGTCAAACAAATATCATGACAGTATGATGTGATAACTGTGTGTGCTATCCATGAAATAATGTTATATTCACCAATACAAGTAATTAATTTATTGTGGCTGTCATTATGTTTGAAATAGAGTTCTTGTATAGTGAGTGTGCAGGGAATCTCAGAAGTAAATTCAACAGATACATCTTCATTCAAAGTTATTTTTATTTATAGTAGGTCTCTATCTCATATATATTAAATCAATTCTGTCCAAAGACTTTAGAAAAAAAACATCTTATGAACTTCTTTATTAATTAAAATCAAGCCAATGGTAAATCAGGTAGCAAGTTGTTTACAGCCATAAAAAATATGTAGTGGCCTAGGATCTTTCTTTTGGTATAGAAAAATATGACTGCTCTCAAAGGATCAGTTTGGGCACTAGAGAAAGGTTATTTGGTTTCAGTCTCAAGACTTGGGTCTTGGCTCTACTGAAATCATTGATAACTCTGTCACACAAACATGAATTCATCTCTTCATTGTATGAAATCTTGCCCTATGGAGTGACTGTGACAGACTGAAGGGGCAGTTTTCTGGGTCTGTTCTCTAAGTTGTTTGGGTGACCTTGGACAAATCAATGTTTCTCAACCAATACCAGTAGCAGGAAGTGCACTAATTGTTCAACAGAGACCTTATTCTTCCTTCTGCTCACATCAGCTCTGCCTGCCTGGTTGCTGGCCATGCCTGCACCCCCAAAGCAACACTGACAAGGCACCAGAGCCAGCTCCAAGGGAGGTGACACATCTCTGCTGTCAGTGCCACACAGAGGCACAGGGCACAGCATAATCCCGTGTGCCCAGTGCAACACCCAAGCTTGTGCAGAGCCAGCTCCATTCACTCATACGGCCTTGAGCCTACACATTTTCCAGACTTCCACACCCATTCCCCCTCATTGTCCCTCATTTCCCCACATTAAAAAGTAAATCTAGTTTTCCACTTGGAGGACAGTTGTGAGAACAGAATGGATGGAGTTCCAAGAGTCTGCCCTGATGAGACCCCTGTAAGCATGCAGGCCTGGGTAAGGAGAGGGCAAGTGATACAGGCTGCAGGCATTAAGCAGTTACCTATTTACTGGTAGTATGTGATGCTGTTCATAGATGAGATAGACAAAAACACTGAATTTTCTTGTTTGGCTGAAACTATTCATCCTGATTCATCCTCTCTGATTCAGAAGAGCTGAGGCTTGAAATGCCTGTCTGTCTGTGGGTACTGTTGACGCTGCCTAAAAAGAATTTGTCAGACTGGGTGTTTGTGAGCTCTTGGCTGTGCTACTCCTTTAGTTCGCTAAATGCAGGCTTGTTTTGAAGCTAAGTGACACAAGTTTTGCTGTGGAAACTGCATCCAGTTGTTGGCCTCTCATCACAGAGCCTGTATTTGAGTAAATTTTTCCAACTAGTTAGAGGTCATGCCGCATACAAGTAGGATCTTGAACTTCAAACTCTGTGAGACGAACAATGTTTAATTCAGACATCAAAAAGCAGTCTTCTGACTTGGACAGCCAGAAACAGAGTGAGAAGTTACTCATGTTAGTAGGAGTGAAGTTCCAGTATTAAGCTGTAGGGTTGTTGGCAGATCATCAGGGATAGGATGGTCTTCCTGGATTGTTTTTTGTGGTCCATTTGTCTCAGACTACTTTATCAAAACATAACCATATAATATCATAGTGAAATTCCCTTTGAGACATCTCTCAGGTTTATGAGCTATTGGATCATAGTTTTATACCCTAATAATCTACTACGTGTATGTTTATGTCTGTGTGTATCTGTCCTTGTCAAAACTTGGGACTACATCCCAAACTGAAATGATACAGGGTGTCTGATGGCCAAAGGTTGATCCAGAGTGGTTTAATTCTTATGTACTGCTTTATGACATTTTTCTCATGTACATTTCTGCTTGGAAACAAAGACAGCATGAGTTAATATTGACGTGTGTTCCTTTGTAAGCCAGAGCTTGCTGGAAAATGGATGGAGATTGGAGCTACCATCATTAAACTTCCAGTGATGGATTTTGTATCTTTGGGTTTGTTTTTTCTTTGGCAGACTTCTATAAACATCATTTTGCCTTAGAGTGCAGTTTTCTTGCAGTCTAGACCTTATTTGTCTTTGCCTAACCCAAAGCTCAGGCATCACCTCTCAGTGCACATTGGCAGTGCACTTTGGGATGTTTATTTTTGCTTTAGCATCTGTCTTGCCCCAAGCTCCAGCTCTAGCTTAGCTCAGCAGCCCCTGCCAGCCCCAAACCTACAGGTGCACCCACCACCTGTCAAAGGTGAGCACTGTATCTCAATTAACACTCACCACTAAAACCTGGGTATTAATCCTGATGTTATCCTGTCCCAAACCTTATTCTACAAGCCCTTTACTAGTTCAAACTGTATGCTAATGGCATGCCAGCTCAGCTTTTAATATTTTTTAGCAGTAGATCATAAACTTCAGTGGGTTGTTTAGAATCATGCATATTATCAGATCAAATACTTAGAGTCTTTTTAGAAACAAAAACTTTTCTATGTGTGCTCAAAAATAGCTTTTCTTCAAAGCCCCACCTTAATGAAATAAATGTGTAGCAAACATGCCATCCAACTCCACTTTCCAACTGCAATATTCTTTCCAATGCTATATTTAAGGTAGGAATGGATATCATAAAATTAACTAGAAATTGGGGAAAATGAGACTTGAAAGAAAGGGCGCCTGAAACGTGCTCTCACGCTCTGTTGAATCTCTCAGTGTACAGTCACTGTTACACAGACCATCCATAACTAACGTGTCTTTCAGTGGAATTGTTCTGCAATGCTGATGATGTCCTCAGGACACTTTTGTCCCCAGGATAAAGTACTTGTTCCATGTTAAAAGTTTTTGGTCTTTTTCTCTTGAAATCAAATTGCAAACTCATGAGTATCAGGGTCTATCTATAGCATGAATTAAATGAATTATTTTCTTCTTTGCTATTATATGGTCATAGATAATATTTCTATTTATGACCTCCAAAAAATGTTAGTGCATCATTCTCTTTGATCTATACACTGTCATAAATTTCACTGCGTACAAGAGTTCTGATTTGAAGATGGTGCAGCTGAAAACCTCATGATACAGTGGAAAGGATATCTAATGTTGAATGGTATCTCAGATAAAATAATTAGATCATTTGGGTGTTGAATAAGGTCTATGGGTATCAAAATATTTATTACTTGATGTAATTATGATGACATCATTGGTAAATTAGACTCTTCTGAAAGTTAATTTCAAATTTATCTTCTCATTTCAGTGACAGTTGAAGTAATTTTGTGACTTTATAAAGAAATTTATTTGCCATTTGTGCTGCAAGAGGTGACGTTGGTGTATGAGGAAAAAGTACAGAGGGCTTGATCTCAGCCAGCAAGGCAATTTAGGGAAATGGAATTCTTCAGCAGCAGCAATAGCTCTGGTTCAGTCACCCATAAATCTCCCCAAGGGATGTGTAACCTCAGCATCTGTATCCTTCAGTCCCCTGTCTTTGCTTTAATGTAGCCTCTGAGGGAGTCACTACCCCAACTTCCTTCTAAGGCATCTTCTGGCTCATTTCCTATTTGGAAATCCATTTGCTCTGTGCTCAAAGGGAGTCAGCTTTATTCCCACCCCATTAGTGCGCTGGCCAGTTCAGACTGCACCGCGGGGAGAGCCTTTGGTGGTCTCTCCACAGGCTGCCTGTGATCTCCCTCAAGTGAGGGGGGATGCTTGCCTGCCCTCAAGGAAGATTGAAAGAAGTGGGCCAGGCTCTTAAAATAGCAAGCGCCATTACTGCTGCTCTCCTGGTAGCAGGAGTTCACCTGTCACGTGTTTGTGCTGCTTTATTTCTCATGGAGGAGAAACTGATCTTATAGAGGAAGGTGGTTTGGGGAGTTCCCACAGGTAGTAGGAAAAACTCTCCATTCCACACACATCCTTAGCCTTGTCCATAAAAACACATGAAGGGCACATTTCAGGGAATGTACTTTTCTTAGGGGCAGGATGACTTACTCTGAACAAAGCTGGAATGAAATAATGTGGTGGGTTAAGCCATGCCCTCCTATCTCCTACTGGGTCTGGAGAAAGCAAGAGGAAGGAGAGAAGACTTGTGGATGGAGATAAAAACAGGTGAAGCCAAAGCTAGCTGTGAAAGCAAGGCAGAGGAGGAAAGGAAGGGAGAAGTTGTTGCTCGTGATGGTGTTGATCTCAGTGTGAAAATTTGAAGGTACAGATGTTGATACGACACTTCCATGAAGGACATGACCTCTCCACGTGAAGTACATTAATGCCCACAGATGTTACAGGACTGGGAGGAGCAGGGTCTTAGTGTGTCACTGCTCTGCTGACCCACAGCCTCATCTGCAGTGATGTCTATCTTCATCTCTGCTGGGAGGCAGTTTCCTGTTTCATAATTAATTCTAGTGTCTTCTCGGAGTGGGAACCCTGAGAGTCATTTTCGTTTGAGAGAAGGAAGTGTTATGGGAAGACTGGGTCCTTAAGTTCCTCTTATTTCACTGTATTATTTCCTTTTTTGTGGCATTTTTTGTACAGCTATGGCTTTATTGCTGCCCTCAGGGCTCTTTGTTTTAGGCCTGCCAGTGATCATATTTCAGTGTGATTTCTTGCTTTTTTCCCCAGCTAATATATGTGACTGTCACAAAGCTGTAATTTTCAGTGTAGAAAGGAGATGACTTTGCAGCCTCATGTTGCAGGGAAGGCTGATCTGATGTCGTACTGCAGTGCACATCCCAAAGTTTGAGTTTATTCTAGGGGAGATCTAAATGCAAAACATTCACCCGCTTTTCCTCTGTCCAGCTCCTCAGCTGACTGTAATTCTGGTGGGTGGCTTTGCAGTCATAAATCTCTTTCGATCCTCTTTGCAATATTTTAATACCTCATGTTTGGTTAATCCCCTCACTGTGTTGCTTCCCGGTGTTTCCAGGGCTGTGGATTTCGTGTCTGCCCAGGCTTCGTGCGTCAGTGCTGTTAGATACTGATAAAAAAATAAAGAAAAGAGGACTTATATATAAATTATGAATATTTCTCTGGCTGGTATACTTCCTTATTTGAAAAAATGTAAGTAAGATTTAGTGTTTATTATATTTATTTTTTTTCCAGCACTGCACAGGGAGTAAGGATGGTCTTTGCTCACAAGCAGCTAAGTGTCTGACTGCATAGGCTGGTGCAAACCACACCAGGGCCGTGGGGTGGCAGAAGTGTGTCCAGGTGGCCTGTCAGAGACAACATGCTTTCAGACCCACCGCTGACCTGCCAAACACAGTCTTTGGTTTCATATATAAACTGAAGCAAAAGCTATAGCTGCCTAATTCTCAGAGCTCCTGGGGAGATTTTAGTGCTGCTGTCTCATTTTTCCTTCATGAGGGACATGCAGTGCTGCTTTGGTGATTTAGCACTCAGCCTCTGTACACACCACGGAAGGAGCCACCACATAGAAAGGTTCCTTTAAAGCAAAAAACCTGCTGTGACACCGAGATCAGCCCCAGACCTGAGGCCAGGAACAGGGTACACTCCTCTGTTAGCACAGAGCCCAGGCTGCGGCTCAGCCAGTCTTCCTCAGTTGTAATGGTCAACTTCCTCCCGCTGGAAGAAATTCCCCTCGTCTGGAAAATTATCATCTCAAATGATAATTAATACTCTGAAATTTTTTAGGGATTTCTTGGCTGCATCTGAATTCCTTGGGTATCTTTGCTCTGTGGTTACTCAGAGACACTGACCTTGCTGCCCTTGGGGAGCAGGGGTAGTTTAGGGGGTCTCAGGGCATCAGCACCGCTTCCCATTGTAGGACACAAAACCTGAAAAGCCCCAAGAGTGCAAATTTTGTTTTAAATATTCCTAAAATTGCCCAGATAGACTTCAACCACAAACTTTCTATTAATTTCTGGATTAATGGCTAACACGTATTGAAACAAAAGCATCTAACACTTACTACATTCAGTTGGATAAGCATTTGTGCTGTATAGAAATTTGTAATTTATTTTACCCCTCTTCTCAATGATCTTAGACTTTCCAACCTAAATGGTTCTATGATTCTGGGGTTTTCTTTTTTATTTTGCTGATAAATATAGTTGTTTAATGGGAGAAAAGAATTAATACCCACATATTCCATCTCATTGATTTGAGCAGTGTAACACTGACAAAATTATCTTTTTAGCATATTTTCAAGCATCTAGACAAATTCTAAGTAAGTAATGTGTTTCTTTATGAAAAATTTTGCAAATACAGGGGCTTAAGTAGTTCCAAATGTCTCTGCACAGGTGTTGGTGACTGGATGAAATGAATTACTGCAATTCAGCCCCTACCCAATGAAGCACTGCCAGACATGCTGAAGGGTGAGTGAACCTGAGCATGTTCTTCAAGTTCTGCTGCTAAATGGGGTATTTTACCCACTTTTTTTTTAAAAAAAACAAGTCTTTCCTCCAATATCTCATTGTGATAATCACAAAGTGATGGGGATTCTTTAATGGGTGCAAAGTTCAGTGAATACACTGGGTTTGCATTTCTCCTTTGAGGTATAGCAGTAAGTGCACATCCAAGTAATAACAACAAAAAATTCAAACTAATAGCAATGGGTTAAACATTATATTTTTAACTATTCAGGATCTCTTCATACAAGAAAGTGGAATTAGGCTTTACATTTATATTTTAAACTTAAAAACTCTCAAACCCTTTTTTGAGAGCAGGAGGATGGGACATTCCAAAAATAATCATGATCTAGAAATCAATGTTGTGCCCTAAGGTTTGGAGCAGTCATGCAGTCCCCACTGTCATGTACTTCTGGTAGTAACAGATGAAAACTAGGGCAGCCCTGAGTGACTTCCATGGCATGTGCTTGGGCATACTGTAATCATACTCAGCCTCACTTTTAATCAACCTGGTTGCAAGCATCATGGAAATACTTTAAGGAAATATGAGCTCTGAGAAAAGGCTCTGGTAAATCTCAGTTGGGTGCAGAATATGAGAGCAGTGCATGGTGAAACAAGAATTAGGTAAAAAGGAAAAAAATCCATAGCTGAGGAAAGGAACAACTTTCCCATCAACCAGGTTTTTGAAAACAGAGCTCTTATTTCATCAGCACTTGCTTAGTCTATAAAGCTTTTTGTTGCAGTGATGCTGTGACCTCCTTTGTGTCATGGGTTTGATTTTGAGACTCTACCAAAGCACCCTTTTGCAAGGTGGTCATGGCACGTCAGGTAAAACTTCAAGGGTTTTGGATTATTGGGAGATTTTAGTCAACAACAACAATCTTTGGGGGTTTTTAGCTCTTTAGACTCCATATTGATTCTTCTCAGACTGCGTAACATTTTCCAACCCATACAGTTAGCAGATTACTGCTCGTGTAAATAGATTTTGTAAAGTCACCGCGTGACCGTGGGCATGTTTGGGGGGAGCTGCTGTGGTAGAGAGTATTTGTCCTGGCTTTCCTTTGACTCTCCAGCTGAATTAGAAATACATGTCTCAGTAAAGCCCTCCCTAATACCAGGGTATGCACGTACAGTTTAAAAAATGAATTGAGAAACAGAGTGAATATGATGTGGTTCAGCCAGTGACCACTGACTGGGGACAGAGTTGTCACTTAGATTGGGACAGATCCATGGAGTTTTGTAGCCCTTTTTTAAATGCCACATCCCCTGTCAATGGGTTCTTAAACTGACTTAAGCAGTGCTTGGGAAAAATAATTATATTTTCTCTGCTTTCTGAATGAAAGGCAGGGAGAATCTGACCCAGCCTTTTTGGGTGTGCAGGACTGATGGACTGGCTGTCTGGGCAGCATCTTGTCAAAACCACATCAGGTGCTACTTACTGCCCACCTGGCCAACCACACAGCACAGGTCTGAAGATGTGGAAGAAAGCTGAGGTTTCTGTAAACTGGGCACAGGTGGAATGGGAGGGAGCTGAGATATTGCCAAGAAGAAGAGGATGTGAGTAGTACAGAAATGGAAGGAGGGTGTTGTGAGTTTACAGGACATGAAGGCTTGGAGGGGGGGTTGAAGATGTGGAGGAACTGTCAAGGGTAGCAGCAAGTGGAAAGATGAGGAAAGGAACTGTGAAATTGTATCAGAGGGAGGGAGAAACCAGATTTCACTTATTCGGTTACCTTTGGACAAACTTGTTAAAACTTTGCCATCTGGTACAGAGGTTAAATGGGCAAATTTTAACCCAAAAGTAGTAGGTTAGCAGTTTCTTACCCAAGTTCCTCTGAAGTTTCAGCACAGTCATTGTCCAGTTGGGTTACCATTCCAGCAATGCCAATACTAACACCATTCAGTGACTTCTGTGGTTCAGTTTGCACCCTTTTCCCCCACTGCAAATTCACTGATGCAGCATCCACCTTATCAGAAAGTGCTTGTATCACTCTGGGGACATCCAAGCAGTTGTCCCTCTTCAGGGTAAAGACATGCACCCAGAGCAGGGCGTGCCAAGCATTTAGAGGGTTTGGACTCTATTACAGGAATATCTAGAAAACTCTAATAAGTGACTAATAAAAATAGCAAATAAAATAAATATCAGATCTTATGACAACAGAAATGTCAAACTTGCTTCAAAACAATTTCTTCTGGAGAGATTATCCCTAAAAGAAAATGCTTTCAGCCACTGATATTGGGGAAAGGGGTGTGAGAGGCAGCAGGATCTGGGAAGTTGAGTTGCAGGAAAGGCTTTTTGTCCTCCCAAACCAATCCATGCACAGCACAGGTTCCTGCACCCTGACAGGGGGAGTAGGGGACCTTGAGGACCTCACAGCCCTGCTCTCTGAGCAACTGCTGCACCTCTGAGGCCCCTGTGCTGGGGCTGAGGCACCTCAGTTTTGGGCATTGTGCTTTTCAACATCACAGCACCCGTGTCTGGCCCCAGCCCTGCACGCTGAAATGCTTCATGAGCTAAATATTTCATCGCCTGCCTGGCCTGTGCCTGGCAGTAGTCATTTCAAATGGATGCTCTGCATTTAAAAAGACTGACTGCTTTGCTTGAGCCCAACATAATCAGCTGTCTCACAAACTCCATAGCTAATAAAATATTAAATCTGTTTTGGCACCCAGAAATAAATACAGCTCGAAATTCTCCTTAACTCCCCATGTGCCCCTGTGCTACACTGAAGTGCTGCAGCTCAGAGATGAGGCTTGTCATTGGGTTGTGACACAGGAGGGTGAATGGTGCACCTGTACCAGAGTATTCTCTGTTGGGATGTAATGAAGCCAGACACCAGCTGTATGCTTGCAGCCTCTGGAATATCTGCCCCATGGCTCAGAGTTGCTTGGTGGGAGTTGTACTCACTTAAAAGCTGAAGTTAAAAGTGGAGCTTTGCATTAGAAACCAGGGTGGAATAATAAATAGCACAGTCACCATAAACCACTACAAATATATTCCTGATTTAGTTATAAAATTCCTGTTAAAAACTGTATATAGTTTAAAAATCATTGTTGTAATAATACTGCTGTGTTACTGCAAGGTAACTGTGCCTTTCCAGTACTCTATCTTGTTTTAATTCTCTGGGATAAATAGGAGTTTATTTGATTTCTCCTCCAGCCATCTACAGGTGAACTAAAACAGTAATAAAACATCTGGCCGAAATCTACCCAGGTCAGCAGGTCCCAAGTCAAAGCTCCTTGAAATCAAAAGGCATAATGCCACCAGCTTTAATAGGCTTTGAGTTGAGCTCCTCAAACCTGCAAACATTTGCATGCATATGCTTAGATCTCAGGGGGCTTAATCCTGGCTGGGGAACTCGTCACTTAAAAATAACACATGTGAGGACGTGGAGGTGATGTGCACCTGGAGTTGGCTACCCTGGGAACTGCTGCCATGGGGGGCTGGTGGGGAGGGTCAAGCTTGTCCCCCTTTTGCACCCCAGTGCCAGAAACTCTCCCTTTGGTCTCTAAAGGAGGGTGGTTCCCATTAGAGCTGGATGAAATGATGCAGCAAACACAGTATGTACAAACCCTGTGCACAGCACTTGTCAGCAGAATGCTTTCTGCAGGCCCCAAAGGCAGCAATTAGTGAAATGTGTGGGCTTTTAATTCACCGGTGGACTGTTTACAAGTCCTGAGTGTGATATTGTGTGCTGCTGTCAAGTGGTCACAACAGCTGTAAGCAGCGATCCTTTTGTGCAAGGAACTGCTGGATTTTGATTGTGGAGGTGCACAGGGGTGGCTGCTCCCTGCCCCCAGCTCTCTGGGCTGGGGAGGAGGGCTTGGGGTTTCCCAGGTGCTGGAGCCCAGAGGGATGTGCTTCCTATTTTTCTGTGCCTACATAGCCCCTGGCTGTCCTGGCCCTGCACAGCCCCTCCAGGACGTGATCCCAGCAGTGCAATGGACCATCTGTGACCCAGCAGCTACATTTATAGTAGCATTTTTCTTGACTAATGTTACCAGTGTAGAGTTTTCTTTGGCTTTGAAAATGCTGTGAGAAATTCTGTGGCTGGCCAGTGACTAACTGGAAATACATTAGAAACCTACTTGACAAATATAAACCTGCTTGGCAATAATCATTGAGGTGCTGCAGGATGTCCAGAGAAGGGCAAGAGAACTGGTGAAAAGTCTAGAGAGTAAGGCCTATGAGTGGCTGAGGGAGCTGGGGTTGTTTACTCTGGAGAAAAGGAGGCTCAGGGAGGACCTTATCACTCTCTGCAAGTACCTGAAAGGAGGATGTAGAGAGATGGGTTGGCCTTTTCTTTCAAGTAACAGCAGTAGGATAAGAGGAAACGGCCTCAAGTTGTGCCAAGGGAGGCTTAGGGTGGTTATTAGGGAACTTTTCTGCATCGAAAGGGTGGTCAAGCATTGGAACAGGTTGGCCAGGGACATGGTGGAGTCACCACCCCTGGAGGTATTTAAAAGGCATGTAGATGTGGCACTAAGGGACATGTTTTAGTGGTGGACTTCACAGTGCTGAGTTATCAGTTGGACTCAGTGATCTTGGAGGCCTTTTCCAACCTCAATTATTCCGTGATTCTATAAGACTTTTTCCTAAATGCATAGGAAGACTTAGCCACGGCTCAGCACAGGCACTGAAAGCAAGTGCCACCTCCAGCAAAGGGCACGACTGCACTGCCCCTCCCTGCAGAGCACCCGTGCTTTTAGCCTGGTGCTGTAGGACAAGCCAGCGCCCAGCATGAGCTTTGTGTCCCCAGGCTTGTCACCACCAGGGCCAGGAGACCCCTGCAAGTCCTGGGGTGCCATTTGCCAGCTCCAACCAGGCGTGAGCTCCCTGACAGCCTCCCAGAGGCAATGCCAACATGTGTGCTTGTGTCTTGTGCAGTAGTTTGGGTGTCAAGAACTCCCTAAAAGCAGGAATGTTTTATCCAGGATGTCTGTTCACAGCCTCTCTTTAGGAATGGTTTTCAAGTTTAGCATTGCTTTTATTTTTGAAAATTTGAAAATGTAATTTTAGCTTGCTCAGCTCCTTTGTTCTGAAAGCTTTATTTTGGGGTGGGGATGTTTCTTAAAAAGCTTTGGTATAATTCATAATTTTCTGTGGTTGTACGTGATTTGTTGCTGCCTGACAGGATAAAATCAGAGAAGCATCACCCAGGCCTCACCCCGAGCCCTTCCCACTGTTTTCTTCACTTTAACACTCACCTTATGTGCTCACCATGCTGTGGCACCTCAGTGCTGGCACAGAGCTGAGTGGAGCATGGCACTGCGATGGCCCAGAGCTCTTATGTGGCAGCTCTGCCCTTTGAAAAGGCTTCCCTGCAGAATCACAGGGTTGTTAGGGTTGGAAAGGGCCTCTGGAGATCATCCGTGCCAAGGCAGGGTCACCTGGAGCAGGTGACACAGAACATGTCCAGGTGGGTTCTGAATGTCTCCAGAGAGGGAGACTCCACACCCTCCCTGGGCAGCCTGTCCCACCCTCAGAGAAGTTCTTCCACATGTTGAGGTGAAACTTCTTGTGTTTTAGTTTATGGCCATTGCTGAGCACCACCAAAAGAGTCTGGGTTCTTTTGGGACCCACCTTTGAGATATTTATATGCATTAATGAGGTCCCCCCTCAGTTTTCTCTTCTCTAGCCTGAAAAGGTGCAGCTCCCACGGTCTCCCCTCACACAAGAGATGCTCCAGATCCCTCATCATCTTTGTGGCCTTCGGTGGACCCTCTCCGGTAGCTCCTTGTCTCTTGTACCAAAGAGCCCAGAACCGGACCCGGCACTCCAGATGTGGCCTCAGCAGGGCCGAGTGGAGGAGGATTTAAAGGAGGAGAAGCCAATGAGAGGCGGCTTTCCTGCCTGGGTGATTTTTATTTTTGTGATTCCCCCCACCCACCCCCCTCCCCCCTTTTCCCCTTATTTTTAAATGGCAGGGTCCATCCCGGCGCCGAGGGATGTGGATACGGCGGGGGGATGTGGATAAGGCGGGGCGGGGGGGATGAGGACACGGCCGGAGGATGTGGAGACGGCGGGGGGCAGGCACATGGTGGGGACCCGGGGCGG
>JAWWEU010000163.1:31637225-31697717 GCA_035583155.1 Acropternis orthonyx | reverse complement strand
GGGGGGATGAGGACACGGCCGGGGGATGTGGCCGGGGCGGGGCGGCAGGTGCCGGTGCGGGTCTCGGCGGCGCTCCCGCCCCTGCGCCCCGCCCGGGATGCGCCGCCGCCCCGGGGAGGGCGGAGGGAGCGCCCGGCGGAGCGGCGGGAGCGGCGGCGCATCCCGGGCGGGCGGTACCTGTGCGAGGCCGGGCGGGGGGCCGGGGGTGCTGCCCGCATGGGCTCTGACCCTGCCTTTGCGTCTCTGCCCTGCAGGAGCGGGAACCAGGAGGAGGAGGAGGAGGGGGCGGCGGGACGAGGGCCGGACCCCGCGGGCACCTCCCGAGGAAGGGGCGGCCGTGCCACGCAGCCGGGATGCTGCCCGCACGGACACCGCCCCGCCGCGCCGGTAGGAGCCGGGAGGGAGGGAGGGATGCGAACGCCGCGGGGCCGGGGGCAGGACCGGCCCTGAGCATCCTGAGCCCCCGCTGTGGGCGAGGGGAACGAGAGCCGGGCGCCGAGGTGGGGTTTGTCGGGGCAGTGCTGTCTTTACTCCTCCCCTCACCGCTCAGGGAGGTTGCCGGCCAGGGAGCGCTCGAAACTGAGCGAGGCGGAGGTGCCGCTCCGGCGGGGCACCCGTGCGAATTCCCGGGAAGGGGTGGTGCCGTGGACAGCAGCGGGAATGGTGCAGAGTGGGAAGGTAAAACGGCGTGGCTGGTCCTGTCCAAGCGGCGTTCCTGCCGCGGGGAAGGCGTGACACGATTTGCTGTGCACACCGAGGTGGTGTGAGGGTATGTGAGCCCCTGGCTGCCCTGCCACGAGTGCCTCTAACGAGCCCCAGCACAAACCCACGCAGGGCAGGTTGCCTTTCATCTTGGCACGTTGTAAAATACAGATTTAGTCGTGTAAGATCTACCACGGCAAAAATTGTAAGGCGTTTATTTAGAAATGCCTTATGCTTTCTCATAGTTCAGGAAGCAGGAGTCCAAATCAGGTTCCTAAATATAGGAATTTAAAAAAAAAAAAAAAAAAAAAGATAAAACCCCAGGGATTTATACTGTAGCCTTAACAAAGTGGCATTTTTAACCTTCAAGTACATAAAAATTAGTTTTCTTCTGAACGTTATGTTCTGCTGAGAACATTCCTGGCTTTTGAGATCGCTTTGGTTTGCCCAAGTTGCAGGAGGGGTTGGGTAGAGCCTGGTGGTGCCTGTGGCCCCGGGACAAGGTGTTTCTGTGGGCCGGGGCCCGGGGGGAGCCGGGCGGGCTGTGCAGGCTGTGCTGGGCACGGCTGCCTCGCCTGGCGAAGGCAGCAGCTGCTACAAGTAGGAGCTGGCTCGTTTGGAGTGGTGAAAATCAAGGAAACAAATACCGGGGGAGAGCCGTGAGACGGTGATTTTTGAAGCTGGCATAGTTCTTTGTTGCAATTCTGGGCAGCTCTTGTACTGCTGGAGCATCTGGTTATCATCTCCTCACTTTGTTCTCTTACTCCTCCGTTGATCTCTGCCAGTCAATAGTAATAGATTTTAAAATCTGTGGGGCTGTGTTTTCCTGTGAATTCCTATATGAGATGTGCAAAAATGGATTTTCAGTTGCTTTTCTATTTCTGATTCCCCTATTCACAATTGGCTTCTGGAGATTAAAGAACAGAATGGGGTTGCATGCTGCTTTTCCTGTGCTCTTCTCTGGTTGATTTTGGGCAGATCCTGGCTGTCTCCTTCCTTCTGACTTTCATTTGTGTTAATCCAGCAGAGCCTTTGCCTTCCTAAGGGCATTCACAAAGCAAGCCAGTGCACCTCATTCATACCTTATGGTCTGCAGCTCCATATGTTCGTAGTTGAATCTTGTGACAGCTACTACAATAAAGCACGACCCTGTCAGACTGAGATACCGATCCGCTGTTTTAGCTGCTGCTGCTCATCAGTTCTTGCTGGCAGAATCCCCAGGCTGGGCAGCAGCCAGTGAGAGCAGCAGGAGGGGCTTTCTTGCTCGTAAGGATTTGTGCATCCCTGTCTGTCGTCTGCAGCGCTCTGTCTCTGCCTGGCACCTGTGGAGGATAGTAATGCACCTTTACAAACAAGGCTGGATCCTAAGCTTTAGCCTCAGTGTAAGTAGCTGGATGTTTTAATGTATTCCTGAAGAGGGCTGTTAATAGGTAGGCAGTGACCCCATGACTGACTTGTTGAGATGGAAGTTTTGTTTCCGCTCTAGTTCACTCAAAACAGTGTTGCAGCATTGTAATGAAACAAGAGGCTGCTTGCTTTGGACCCAGTGCCATGCCTTAGAGCAGTCTGACCTCAGTGTGGGACTTGGCCAGAGTCTCTCACACCTCTGGTGGCAGACCTTGCATTTCCCCCTGCTGTGGGAAACTGTTTGTGAGGATGGTCTTCGGGCTATGGATTTGTAGATAGTACAGATGGGGGTGGAGGTGGTAATTACAAGAACCCTGAGCTTTGCTGAAAGATGTGCTGAACCTGTACCCTTCCACGTCATGCAGCGCAAGGAAACAGCTGTGCATCTACATCAAAACCTTTATATCCATTTCTGATGTTTTGTTTCTGTTCACTTACCAGTTTTGAGTGTTATTTGGAGAGTTTGGGATCTTCTGCATAACTATTAGCTTTCCTTTCCAAAGGCATTCCTCTGTAGTTTCTCTAGTTGAGTTCCTTAAGTCCTGGCTAAGCTTCCTGCAAATGGAGTTTCTGAGAAACTCTGCATCTTCTTCTGTAGCCTTGCTTGGAGGCCTTAGTTGCCAAGGAAATCCATTGGTTCACTCTTACCCTTCTGGAAAACAGGCTTTCATCACCAGCAGGCATCCTGCTCTTGTTCATAGTGGGGTGGGATAAGTTCATGTTCTCTCTTGCTTGTGGTCTGGCAGAGTCTGTAGTGGTAAATGTTTGCTTACTTGTATTCTGAGACACGGGTAGTGGGGGAAACACCCAGCATGCAAAAATCAAGCAGAATTAATAGTTTGTATTTCGGTCCAAATTCAGACATGATAGAGTATATGCGGTTGTTTGGACAAGCAGCGTGGTTAAAATATGAGCAGAACCTATAAGAAGTTTTCAGCACCCTCTTCCCCTCTTGCCTTCAGGCTGCTCTCAGAGCTGTGTGCAGTTCTGGTGTATAAAGCACTGCACTGGAGGGAGGATTTCAGGACAGGCTGACTGGGTACAGCTTTACTTTCGTGAAATTAGACAGCTACCAAGCACACAGTGTTCCTTGCTTTTAACAAGACTTCTTTTTCCTGGATGAAAAATAACATTGTGGCTGCTAAGGCTGTACCTGCTGGCATTGCTGTTCTCTGAACTGTTGGTGTTTTCACCCAAAGGTTCCTTTTGGCACTTCTTTGCTTGCTACTTCCCAAAGCTTGGGTAAGATTGCTAGAACAGTGCAGAAAGCACTTGTTTTTGTTCCTGGCTTCTGGTGGGGGAGGCTGGGTGGGATGGGATTGTTTTTTATTTTTGTGAGGGTTTTTGCCTTTTTTTTTTTTTTAAAGCCAGTACTGGTTTTAGACTTCCAGAGTTTGTCAGCATAAAAACTCACATCAACACAGCTGTGCTATTTAACAGCAAAAAAACTCCACTTCCA
This sequence comes from Acropternis orthonyx, assembly GCA_035583155.1. Taxonomy (NCBI): domain Eukaryota; kingdom Metazoa; phylum Chordata; class Aves; order Passeriformes; family Rhinocryptidae; genus Acropternis; species Acropternis orthonyx. The sequence goes on along the minus strand of JAWWEU010000163.1, from coordinate 31,694,149 downwards.
CTGTGCATATAAATCATAAAGTGAAGTAAGAAACATTTTCCTCTCACCTGTTTTTCCTTCTAATATTAAGATTTTCATGTTTCTTACCTGCATTGCTAAAGTGCTTAAGAGATGAAATGTGACATGGAAATTGCCTCTGTTAAGTAACTCAGTGTTCTGAGAAACGAGGTTGTAGACAGGTGGGAGTCAGTCTCTTCTCTTAGGTAACAAGAGATAAGTCCAGAGGAAACAACCTCAAGTTGTGCCAGGAGAGGTTCAAGTTGGATATTAGGAAAGATTCTTCACTTAAAGGGTGGTCAGGCATTGGAACAGGCTGCCCAGGGAAATGGTGGAGTCACCATCCCTGGAGGTATTTAAAAGGCATGTAGATGTGGCCCTTAGGGACGCGTTTTAGTGGTGGAGATGAAAGGTCCTTTCCTACCAAAATGGTTCTATGATTCTGTGATCAACTGTGCTCTTATTAAACAACCTTTTAAAGTAAACTAGAAGTGGTGCCTGATTTTGAAAAGCAAGTGTGTAATTTCTTCATTCAGTTATAAACTGCCTTAGAAGCCTGAAAAACCTTTATCAGTTCTGGCCATGGAGGGGAGGAACACAAGCCTTTGAAATTCCAGCACATACCCTGAGACAGATAACCAGGAGACTTTCACTTACATGCTAATCCTGCACAGCAGTTGTTTGTGGTTGCTGCATCCAGCCCTTTCCAATCTGTAGCTCTTATCTCTTGCTGGCACTAAGCAGCATGAGAGGGAGGGGACAGCCATGTGAGAGAATGAGAGCTCTATGTTTGCTTGAGGGGTATTTTGTTGCTTTTGGGGTATTTGGGTATTTCAGTGATTGCCTGAGGTAGCTGCATCTTCTGTGTTGTGCTTGTCTTAAAATAACTGTAGCTTTTGAAAACTTAGTTTTCATATATTGGAAAGAGTCATTATAATAGACATTATACACCACATCTCCTGTAGGATTTGCAGGAAGCTGGATATTAAGGAGAGGCAGAAGTGAAAGCTGGTGGGTTGGAGTGGAGTGCCCTGGGAGCCCCTGTCTGGGGCTGCTCTGCATGGGGAGCCTCTGAGTGGGGCGGAGGCGACGCTGTGCACTGAGTGAGTGATTCATCCCTCTGCCATTTGTGTGCCGCTGCTCTGTTCAGAGCTGCGGAACTTCCAAAGGCACAATACCATGTGTGCTCCTGAGTAACAGCCCACCTCCTCACGGAGAGGCAGACATGGCATGTTCTGGGTCTCTGTTTCTCTCCGTTACTACATGGAGGACGTGAATATTTAATGCAGTGGGGTGCAGTTCACAGGTGTGGCCTCTGCTGGTAGGACAGCTGGGTCACCTGCCCAAGCTCAGAGTGTGAATATCTTTGTTACAGAGTATTGTTTGTTGTCTCCATGATGATGGCAGCACTGTGATTATCTGAATGTTCTCCCTGTGCGCTGGACCAATTGAGGTCCAGGTCTCAGCAGAAGCTGTGAGAGGGAAAAGGGAATACATGGTAGAACTTTTAAGCTTAGGCAAATGACAGGGCACATCACCCTTCCTATATCCTTGCTGAAATCATCCTTAACTTCCACTTTGCTGTGGAAAGAGGCTGGCATCCTGCATATAGTCAGGAGCCACTTGCCCTAGCAGTGGCCCCACTCTGCACCTGGGATTAGGTACTGTATATAAATTGTTGCAGCCTGTCCTTCAATCTAATTTATTAAGTGCTGTATCATCCTTTTACCTTTGTCAAAGTCAAGTTCTGTGTGTGAGAAAAGGCAAAGAGCCCTCTGCAAGGCCAGCACGACAGATGCATCACCTCTGATAACCTGTACCTCTGGCCCCTTGGCGAATGCTCAGTTCTGTTTCTGGTTCCCTTTGCAGAGTCCCAGAAGTGAAGGTGTCTGTGCTCTGCTGGGGACAAGGGGGACAACCTGGTAGAAGCAGACGTGGTTTGGGTAAGTGGCACACTGATCTTCTCCTGTGAATACAGAGGGGAAAACAGAGCCTCCCTCCTGGAGGAGGGTTATGAGGAGTCATATTTGAGCCTAAAAGTTTGGGAAGTGGGGAGCCTGGCTCTGTCACAGCAGAAATTGCTTGCTGTCTCCAGCTGAGCAAAGCTGCACTAAGCTATTCTGAAAAGTGTGACTGATTTTTAATCCAGTGACTGCTACAAAAGAAAGTGTTATGGAAAGCAATTCTTTGCAGTATAGTATTGAACTTTAAGACTTTTTCCAAAGTTCTTGTAGATGGAAAATCTTTAAATGGTAGTGGGAACTTATTTGCCTGGGATAGCTAGAGATGTTGCGCAGCAGCAAAGCTCTTGCTCTTTTGCCTGCCTTCATCATATGGAGGTGTATTGGTGAGGGCAGGTGAAACTCTTATTTTTTGATAGCTCATGTTTAGCCTTTTGTAATTATTTTTATTGATTATCTTAATACCTTGAAAAGTTTTATTTGTTTAATAAAATGGAAGTTGCTATCAATGATTTTTTTTCCCCTGTATGTTATATTGTTTAACAGTGAATTGTGGGCATTCTTTCACCACTGTTTTGTTTCCTTCAGTAGGTTAGAAACAAACTTACCTCGGCAGGAAACACTTGGTCAGGCTGGCACAGAGACTGCTTAGCCCTCACATGCCAGGTGAGTTCAGCTGGGTGGGTGGTACCACATCCTCAATATTTTCTCTCTCCTTGTATTACCACAGGGCACACATGTAGTAAATAACATAATAGGTGAAACACCTGGCCTTAAAGTAATACACAGTCTTTTTTGTGTTGAAGTTAAATGAAGTACTTAAAAACATTTTGACTCTATGTCCACTGAAATTAAGCACTACTAGGAGCCTGTATTTTTCAAATAAATTAAATCAACATTTCACTTACTGTAAAATCAGTCTTTAAAAAGAGAAGATGTGTTGAGGTTTGTGATGGTGCTGCTTTAACTCTCAGCCGAGAGTGTAGCAGAGCAGACTGAGCTCCCTGACCTCTGCCTCCAGCTTGTCACGTGAGGAACTGTGTCTGCAGAGATTTTGGCTTGAGCATCAACCCCTCTATGCAGTGGTTTCTGACACACAACTGGCAACAGCTTAGAGCTCAGACATTGAAAGAAACAGGCTCCTATCAGACAATCTTGCCTTGTGCAGTTACTGAATGAAACATAGTGCTGGGAGTAAAATGAACTGGTTTATTTTGGTTTATTTTTTTCCCTGTGAGGGTGCGAGCATTGTGAGGAAAGGCAGAAATGTGAAAAATCCCTGTCAGAACACCCTGGCGGTCGGTTAGGCAGAGAGGATTTAAACAGCACTTCACCATGTGTGTGCAAGCAATGGTTGTCAGCAAAACAAGGAAGCAGTCAGGAGGCTGGGGCAGCTTCACTTGCAATCATTTCTGTGCCAGCAATTAACTCCAGTAGAGCAGGCAAACTGTGAAACTTACTGCAGCAACTTGGAAAGCACTGAGTTCTGTAAATAATGGAATGAGCAACAGGCAAGAATTTAAACTAAGGTTGATAACTTTGCTTTTAAGCTCAACTAGTAGTCAGTTTGGTTCAACTGGATTGTATCTACAAGGTATAGCCCACCCTTTCCTATGGGTAGGACAGTCACACAAACGTTTGGTTTAGCCCAAATGAAAAGGCAGAGGTAAGAGGGTGGGAACAGAGGTAAATCCTGCAGAGGAAGATGCTGACCTTGGGGAATTTCTCCTGCCTGCTTTAGGAGATGTTTATCCTCTATCTACTCACACTCCCTCCTTTCTGCTGCACACTAACTCATCTGCTGGTCACCCCTAACAGAGATCTCCAGTTGTAGAAGGGAAACATATTAAAGCAATGACAAAGTACTGACTGAAAAAAAAAAAAAAGAAAAATAATTAACATATAAAGGACTATGACTCCAAACTTAGACTATTCAGATCTGGATTTTTAATGTATTTTAAGTAAAATGTCAGGGATAAACTGATGAAAATACATTGTTACCAGTGACATAGCAAGAAGGAATTAGGCAGCACATCCATGTCCCTCCCAGTGAAGTTGTGTATTACCTTGGCTGGATCAAGACTGCAGCATTCAGGTATCAGCAGTGCTGGGTTGTAGCTGCTGTTAGTGATTCTTTGCCATGTTATACACTTTGAACTATGTATTTGTCCAGAAGAGCAAGTGGAAGTTATTTTTATTAATGTTTTATTAATGGTAAATATTGACATTCACAAGATATTACTACTAGAAAGTTTTGAATTATTCAGATGTCTGAAGTGCTGTTGGATTCTCCTTGGCCTCTGGTCCGTAAGTATGTTCTGTAAGTGTTTTACATTTGATGGGTGTATGTGGTGGATAGACATGGGTATAAAGCTCATGGGGTTTTATAAACCTTCATAGGGATAAATGTAGTTTCTTGTGCAGAGAAGGGAATCCTTTAACTTGTCTAATGACAAGTTATTAACCCTGCCTTTTACTCATTTAAGGGCAACTTATTACCATAAAAATCTCACTGACAGCTTAGCTCCCCTCTGTGTTGGGTAAAACAGCAGGGTTTGTTAGAGGCTTGTTAACTGTAGTGCCTGCTCTGAAACACTCTGGCAGGTGCACAGTAGGCCCAAAAGAAACGTAGTGAACTTTGCTGAAGCGTTCTACAAACGTTTCTCTAGAACACCGAAATGTCCCGATACAAAGCTAAAGGTATGAAAGCATTTGTATGGACTTTGTGATTTCAGAAGCCCTTTAGGTCTGACTTTCTGCCAGGAACACCAGCCACCCCTTCTGTGTGCTGGCACTTCAGCCCTACAGACAGGTAGGAAAGGTTTTTATAGACTAGCAAAAAGAGGAGAGGAGCTTGTCCCAAGGAACCTGGTTCTCCTGAGTCAGCTGCTGGACTGGGGAAGTCCCATCCTACCTGTGAAGCACCGTTTGCCTGGAAATGGGATTGATTTCCTCTGCAAATACTTTCCTGTCATCAGGTTACTGGATTGGAGTCTCCATTTCCTCCAGTGTACAAAGGAAATAAATAAGGCTTAACATCTTTGCCATGATTGTATTTTCAAAGGCTATTTACAAAAAAATCTTTAACTTTGGCTGACCTTAGTACAGCGTCATTGGGTGAAGCTGTAGGAACAGTTGGTTTCTGTGCAGCACAGTCTTTATTTTGGCTGGCAGGCTGCTAACTCTGATAAGTTGGTAAGTGCATGCCAAGTAAAGTCAGGCGTATCGTGAGATTCTGCTTTGCCTGTGGGGAGAAAATAACCTGAGAAACAGCTTTGTAGGCCAGTAAACAAGAAAACACATACCAGAATTTGGAGTTGACCAGTTCTGGATCTTGAGGAGTTTAAAAGGACCCTGTCAGGTGTTTTGTTGGTCACTCTCCCTTCTCTAGATGCAGAGTTGTCCTGCTTTAGTGAGAATGGTGCTCTGGCTCTGTTGGAACTGCCTGGATTTCAGCAGGCTGCTGCTGCTTTCCCTGACCTCTCCAGGGGAAAAGCGCAAATGGCTCTTGTTCCTTGTGAATACCTTCTGGTGGCGTTGTGCTTGAGCCTCCTTGAGCAACAGCAGAATGACACTGGGAATTCGTGACATCCTGCCCAGAGAGCGTGTGATGGCCGTGACGCAAGGCTCTGGCTGGGGTGGTTGTGTGGTGCTTCTGTGGGGTGGTTTTGGTGTTTATTGCCTGCAGCAGCAGCACTCCCTGGAGTTAAACAGTGTTTGCAGTCTCAGGGAAACAGCAATGTATTGTCAACTTGAAGAAACAGACTTTATTTTCTTTGTTAGACCTTTACATTCCTAGATGGCTTACATCCTGTACTGGGAGCTGCATTCAAAGGCAGCTTGAATTCAGGTAAAACTTTCCCTGCTTGTAGTAGGTGGATATTGCCGATAAAAATATTTTACGCACATTGTGCAGAGATTTATTGAAGCTGCTTCTACAAGCATCTGTAGTGAATTTAGCTTTCCTTGGAGCTCACTGAGAATGGTAAACCATTTACTGCCTTTATATGAAACACTGTTTTGACAGATTTCTTCGGAAGCACAAAAGGAGATGTTCTGCTCTTTGAAAATAACTGGAGCCACTGGCAAGAAGCAGCAGCGCTGCATCAAACAAGGAAACCATTTCCAGGTTACCAAAACATGCTGTTGAACTGAATTTTGCAGTTGTGTTTTCCAATGTACCATGGGATGCATCAAATCCAAGGCTGCATGTCAAGGTTCGAAGGCCATCCAGGATGAGAAGATTGGGGGAGGCACGGAAGGATGCAGCGGGGAGAAATCCTCTCTGCTAGCAGCGAAGGGGGAGGAGAAGGGCCCCTCGAGCGCCATAGTGCTGGACTACGCGCACCGCCTGTCCCGAGAGATCCTGGAGCAGGCGGTGAAACAGTGGGCAGTGACGGAGAGCAAGTACAGCGACATCCCCTTCATCGAGAGCGACGTGCCCTGAGCCCCGCAGGGCACGGACCAGCCCCGGGGAGCGCCTGCCCCGTCTGTCCAGCGGTTTGTACTGCTGCAAATAAAGTACAGTCAGCCGTGGTTTGAGCGCTTTGCCACTGTATGGATGTGTTTGCCAGGAGAGGTGACAAAAAATTTGCCTTTTAACTTACACTGCTAACAAATTGAATCACGGTAGAATCTATTCATCAAGTGTCATTTGTCATCAGCTGTATGTTGAGTGTATTCTATCTTTGTGTGTGTTGGATGTGACCAGAAATTACTGTTAAAAAGAAGCTGAGAAGAATGTGGCTGCCTCGTACCTGTACCAGCAGTGCCAGAGAGGCCCCAGCGACACTGAATGACAGAGCATGGATTATTTCCATGTACTGCATAAAAGATCAGTGGCCTGTTAGTAGGTGAGAAGAGCAGAGCTCTCTGTGCTTGGTAAATTTGTCTGCATTTTGCTAAAGTGAAACCAAGGTGTGCATGTGGCAAAGGTAACTGCTGTCATGAATTTTACTTGGATTCTTTGACCTGGCTATATCTGTAGATAAGATAATGGAGGTGATGAGAAGTGTTTTATACAACCAAGTAGTATTCAGGGAACCATGTGGATGATGAGAGCATTCGCCTTCCATTCTGAGGTGAACCAGTGAGAAACACGACAGTATTGACACAAGAGTGCATTATAATTAACAGATGCTTCTGTAAATGCATGAAAGCTAGTCTCTCAAGTCCTGCAGTAAGAGAGGTTACTGACATCTGATCACTGTGTTCAGACCAAAGCTCTTTGGTGTTTTGGTTTGGGTTTTTCTGGTTTTATTTGGGGTTTTTTTGGTGTTAGGGTGCTGGTTTGGGAGGATTTGGTTTTGTTTGTCTTACTGTAACCCGGATAGGTGTGCAAAAACTACTGATGCTAACGAGTGAAATGAACCTTCAAAGGTGTGACTGTGTTTTAGGATGATTTGTTTCATGGCTGCATCACACTAGAATTCCTCTCTGAAGTAGCACCCTTGGGACAGGATGCCTTCCTTCAGCCTTCAGGCTACTGCTTACCCACTGGTAAATCTGAGTGTGGTGGTGCCAGCAAGAGCTACAGAAGCCCAGACCCTGAGCAGTGCACTGGATGCACTGAGTTAGTGACCAAGCCTTAGGCCCAAAGTTCAAGGGCTACATTCTTCATCCATTTTGTCTGGCTTGCATCCACATGCTCTCCCTGCTTCCCCAGGACTCGCAGCCTGACCAACTGTGCTTGTAAATAGAGTTTGAGAGATCAGGAATGGGATGAATTATATTAATTGTAAAGGTATATTGTTACATCCAAAGTGAAAGCCTTGGCATTTTACCACCTGTTTGTTCCTTTTTCTGTGATGGCCAGTTTAAAAGACATAGTTCTTTTTCCTAGATCAAAGTGCTTTCCATTTTATGTTTTCATTTTATAGAGAAATGCTTTCCATACTGGCAAAAGCTGTTACTATTTTTAAAAAGTACATGTAGCTCTAGTGAATGATACAAAGCATGATTTTTCAAGCAATGGGATGCAAGCAGACAGAGGACCATGTCAATTGTTATTTTTAGCTTATTCTCAGACATAAGATGGTCTGTGAATTGAGCTGTTTTGCAAATGCTGAGACACAAACTTAGTTCTTTGAAATTCACCTATATTGGGAAGTGGGTTCATCAAGAATAAAGGGTGAAAAATGCTTCCCTGTGACACAGCACAAGGCTGCCACTAATTCCCAGTGACCAGACTGGACCCTGCTATTAAGACTGTTCTCAGGCTTTTGCTGAAAAAGGGAACAAAATCGGCTTATGCTGTAATGTCCTCTTTGAAGTAACATAGTTGTCTTCAAAGCCATATGCCAAGTGGGACTAAGGTATTATGGCTCACTTAAATTCTACAGCTATCAGTGATGTTCCTTGAAGTTCTACAGCATAGAAAACATTAGCTCATACCTTACGTTTGCTCTGTCTAAAAATCCTCTGTATATTAGGGTGAGTTAGAAAGCAAAGCCAGAACACTTGATCAGGTCAGTGCATATCAGTTGGAGGTTGTTTAACCACAGTATTAAGGAAGATTCCTATTTGTATTACAGCTAAAATAAAGGTTTATTACAAAAAAAGGCCAACCTTTCTAACGTGAGTCTTTGACTCAAGCATGTTAACACAGCTAGCCACAGCCATTAAAAATAAAAATCCCAAGCTCCACAGCCATTCTTGGCCAGGCAGGTGAAGAGCAGGTAGAAAACTGCAGTCACTTTCAGAGGGCAGTGAGGTGTATCTGCCTTGACCCTTGTACGGACACCTTGCTGGCTGCTGCCACTGGGAGCTGGCTGTTGCAGTGCTTTGCTGTTGCCATGTCTCAGATCCTTCCTCTGGATGTAGCCTTAGCATCTGGCAGTATCAGATGCACTTTTGAAGGCAGCTTCTCCACTGACAGGCTGCCACTGCCCGCTCCAGCAGCGCAGGCACAAGGGTGACCCAGCCTGAAGGCACATCGCAGCATCCCTTCTGAGAAACGCTCAGCATTTCCCCAAAGGAGAAAGTTGCCCAGGGATAACTAAACATGCATCACAGCCCGCTTCCATTTGGGGGGCCTGCTGGGTGGGATGGCTGTGCTGCTGGGTGGGTCCAACCAGTCCCTTACCTGCAGCCCCAAACCTCGTCTTCCCTCATGAATGCCTGAAGATTACAGCAGCTTCAGGATGGCCTGAAGTGCAATTCCAGCTGGTTTATGATGCTTTCCATGACACTGGCACTTCAGGGAGAGCATGCAGCAAACGGAAAGCAAACAAGCTTGCAAACAACAGGAAGGCAGCTTCTCACCAGGAAAATCATCTCTTTTACAAGATGCAGTCCTTATAAATAATGCACTTACTCTTAATAAAAAATAAATAAAACCTGTTCAGTACTACAGTCTGGTGAGACATTGAAGGAGATCTCTTTCCAGAGTTCTGCTGCACATTTAATAGGCACAATACTAATACCCAATAAGAATAAAGACTTCTTTACCTAAACAAAATTTCATCTGTTTACTTACCATTAGGTTATGCTAAGCTGAGCTACAGGTTTATAAAGTTTATAAATCCACTTAGAGTGGGTTTCCAGCTAAGCTGCCACTGATTCTTTGACTTGATTGTGTGAAATAAAGGCACTCGAGTTTGGGACTGGCAAACTCTGCAAAACCATTTACTTCTGTTCAGGAGTTAAAAATACTTTTGATTTATATTTTCTCCAGGAAACATAAGATTAGTCTGAGTGGGTATGATGTGACTGACTTGATACTCTAATAACAGTTCAAAACACATTAACTGCAGCACAACTTCGTAAAATTGACATTTCTGGAGTAAGATGCATCAGTATTCCCAAATAAAACACACTACAATATATTTTTACAATATTTTTTGTGGAAAATATTTTCTTGCGGACCAAATAAAATTCAACTTACCATCTGTTTGTATGCGTTTTATTTGACACAAATACACAGACTGGACAGGATCTTGTTACCGTGAGCTTGGGGTATTTTCTGTTCACATAAATTCTGGAAGCAACTGAACATGCAAGTCAAAGTTTATTAATTCAGAAGTATATTCTTGCTAAAATCTTGTCTTTTACAAGGAGAAGAAGGCATGATCCCTGCTCCCTGGGGATTACTGTGTTTTTCATTCAATGTAGGCACTGAAAACTGCTCCTTTTGTACAAAAATAATGAAATTAACCAATCTTTAAAAAATAAATTAAAAATATCTATTGTTTAACAATGTAAAACATATAAAAATTTGAGAAAATAAAGGGGGAGGTCTACACTTTCTTACAGAACCAGCTTGAGGTAGAAATTCAAGTCATGTTTTCAGAATTACCTTAAAGGTATTAATGAAATCTATCAACTACATTTGGAAATAAACTCAAGGACAGTCCCATAACAAATGTGTCCATGGTAACATTAACTTGCAGCTGAAAGTTTAACAATTGTATCTTGAAAGATTTTAGCAATAAAGCAAAGTGCCATTTTTTCTTGATTTTGCTCTCCATTTGCTCACCTCTGAAGGTCACTCTGGTAGTTCACCTTGATGCCTGAATTTCCTGGACTTTGTTTCCACACAATAGCTCCTAGAAAGGAAGGAGCCTTAAGCCATAACTGTTGGTGATAAAAACTGCCCAGTGTTGAAAACTCCATTATGGCTCAGCTGTGGCTCTGACTTTTGATTCCCCAGTGCTGGTTACTGACTATGTTATTTGAACCGAAGTTTTCTTCCTTTAGCCTTAACGCTTCACCTCCAGAGAAGCCAAAGTTTGTATTTGTGACCTGCCTGTAAATGTAGAAACAAGCAGGAAGAAATACTGATGCCTAATTTGATGAACCTCACAAAGGCATGCAGGCGTAACGTTGCAGAAGGGTTAGTAGCTGTGTGTTGCACACACACAAGGAAAAATAATTTCCATTCCCCCCAAAGAGATTATACTTTTATCAAGGGGCTCTGGTTATGAATTATTAATATCAGAACCCAGCAATCTGTAATGCACAGGAAATGTGCTGCTTGGTGTTCACAAGGTCTGAGGCAGTTGTTTCTTCAGCACTGTGAGACCAAGAAAAAGTAGCAGGTTTTTTGCAATCATGAAAAACTAATTATGCAGTTCAACCAGACTTAATGGCATTTAAAAACACGGGCTCTACAGTCAGAGAGAAGTGTGCTCCAGGCTCTGGCAATATTATGACATTTGAAACAACGTTTAGAGCACATAGCAAGGCTGAATAATGACCAAATATTAAATCAATAGAACAATTTCTTGTTCTCAGACTAATATGTCAGGCTGAGCTTTTATGGCTTCTGTCTTGCATTTTCCTTTGTAGCTCTGACTGTTTTAAAGTTTTAAGTATATTTTCATTGTATGGAGAAGAATCTGAGGCACAATCTCAATGTAACAGATCAGTGACAGAGACAAGAACACAAAAGGTCTCCTGACTTGCTTACTAGGTCACCTCTTAACTGTGCTCTCTTCCCCAAGGGTTCTTCCTAAACTAAGAGTTGATGCAAAAAATATTAAATGTTAATCATTGTGTAAAGCAGTAAAAATAACAATTTGCCTTGAAGTGATTTTTCCCATTATTAACCAGAGATACAATTATTTTCTCATTATAGAGAACGTTCCTGAATGCAAAAAATTAGCCTTGTGAATGTCAGGCTAGTTAAAAGAGTCTTCTCAAAATTTATCACACTACTATTAACTTCTATATTACAGAATTAAGCAGAAATATAAGATGTCAGTAGGCATGATCTTTACAACTTGAGATCGTCGTTTCCCAGTGGCTTAAAACAGTTGTCCACAAATTCATCACTGACTTCTTCCAGAGCAGACGGCTTCCATCTGGGGGATTGGTCTTTGTCAATCAGCACTGTCAGGTGGGACAGAAGAACACCGAAGTTACCTGTAAACTTCCTCTAATTCAAATGACTTAAGATTGCATCAAGACAGATCATTGCAGTGATTACATGGGAGAGAAAAATCAGTGTGCTCTGGAGAAGGCAGAGCTTTTGTAACATACATATTTCTACTCTAATAAAAATTCTTGAGTCTAGAGACGTATCTGGGAATTGCCTGGATGATACAAGGAACTGTGGATCACTTCAGAAGTAGCCCAAGCTTTGAAGGAACAGACCTGAAACTAGTGGTTTCTGTCAGACCTGCCACTCTTGCCTGACATGGTTTTTCATGTCACCCTGGGAGCAGTACACAGGATGCTCCTTTTGGACAAGGTCTTTCATACCTCTGTGCACAATCTGACTCTTTGGAGAGTGTGGGAGATGACTCAAAGTGGTGTTAGATGCCTAAAGCTAATTTAAACACATTGTGTAAACTAAAAATAATTCATGAGGAAATAGTAAACCAGAATATCTTTATGGGAAAACCAAGAATGTTTATTTGTAAATCCTGTCAGATACTGCAGACCTATGTAGATTCAACTGTGATAATCTGAATAATCTTAGTATACAGACTTTATGCTGTATCCTGGGAAATAGATCACTGAAGATAAAATCATCAGTGAATGAATGACACGTAAAAGTATAACAAGAAAATATCAATTCCCAAAAAACATTCCTTATGTCACAAGAACATTGAAGGCACGTCAACAAGGAACAGCTGCACTAGCAAATAATAAGAGGGAGTTCATTTGTGTGTAAAAATGATCAAAATGAATGGAATTCCAGAGCATCCTTCCAAGCACCTTTCAGGCTTTAAGAAACCCATAAAGGTGCTATTAAAAATGTGAAATTGTTATAATTTAAAAAAAGACCAGCTACAGGAACTGTGGCTCCCTAGAACATCCTGACTGCCCAACATCCCTCATAACACACATTCCCTTCAGGTGAGTGATCCCAGCAATTGATGTGGAGCCGCACCTGTGGCCTGGGAGACCTCCTGACCAACACAGCCCACAGCATATAAGAGAGGATGGGCAAGAAGAGGAAGGAAGCTCCTCTCAAGCTCTTCTGCTAAGAACAGGCTTTGTTGGTTTGTTTCTTTGTTTATTTTCTGACAAAGAGTTCAGTTCTAAAGGTGTGTAAGCAAAGACACTTACAGAGACCCCAGATTTTGAAGAATGAAGCTGGTTTTTTTTGGTAAGTTGTCATGTCTTTCTAAACATTGTCCTTACTGAGTAAACTAGAAATAGCCAGGATGAGAAATGTGTAAGGGGGTGAGATTTTAAGTTCAGTGAAAAGAGTGCCTACCTAAAGATCGTACCTTACCAAAGCACAGGTGTTACAACCTATTCACCAATTTATAGTTAAAAATGTGACTTGAAAGCTTCTGTTAAACTTTTCCATCTTTGACCAACACTGGAGTGTGCCTGGGAAATAAATGCTATTTAAATGACAACCGCACTGATTGATATTTTTGTAGCTGAAGATATACAGGCATCATACCTCTTTAGCTTACATTTCCAAAGAAAAGGCAAATCAGAGCCCTACACCCATTTACTTACAAATAGAGGACTGAGGACTCTTTAGAAACAAATAAATGCTAACTTTAAAAAGCAACCTATTGTATAGATAGAAGCTGCAATTCCCCAGAGAACAGAATCTGTGGGCAATTCTTTAAAAGAAATGTCCTGTAGAAGAGTGAGTTTACTATTACTCCAGTGGGTAACTTACTGAAAAGCTGTGATCCTCCAAGTTAATTCTAAAAACATGGTGATGTGAAACCACTGATTGATTTGGGTCAAAAGACATAATTGTCCCATTGGTGTAGTACTTACCTACTGATTTTCTTCAATTTTAATTGAAGTTCACAATCTGGCCAACATAATCTTAACTGTTATTCCCCAAAGCCAACACTTAAAGAGGAGAAAAGTCCATGTGTATGTTACTACAGCTTCCCCTCTGCCACACTGCAGTAACTGCTGCTAGTTCTCCACCCTAGGGCACTCCTCTCTAATTGAGTTCATCTTTCTGTTTGGATTTGTGGCCAGTTCTGCTCCGGTGGATAAACTGAATGTTCATAATGGTCTCTCCAATGTCTTTAGTCTAGTAACTTACAATATTTGTTTTCTAGCAGCCTCATGGAAATATTCCCTTTCTGTACTAACCTGTATATTCTGTGTTTCTGCAGCTTGAGACTGATCACTACAGGAATGGAACAAAAATTCTGAAGACTTCTGAGGTAAGCTAAGGGAAGTTCATTAAGATAAATGAGCATAGACATTGTGTTAAGGGTTTGTTCTTGTGTCTTACCTTTTTCAAAAAAATCTGAACCCCCTCTTTTCAGTAGCATTACCAGACTTCAGTTAAGTGTTCAGCACAGTCCAAACACTGATATTTTTGAGCACCTGACATTCTGTTTGCTGCCATGAACTCTCTCTGCCTACTGCAGGGCCCTGGGGTGCCTGGGGTAAGGCTCACATCTGCCAGCTCTGCAGGAGAGGTGGCAGAAGCTGTACAGAAATAACGTCTTTGCAGGATCAGCAATATGCAGAAGACCTTTACAATTCCATTTCAAGTGCATATTCCTGCACAAATAGTTAGGAGGTGAATTTAACAGATTTTTGTCCCTGAGATTTGCTGCTGAGACTGTATTCTCTCTGTATGTGTTTGAGCACAGACTCCAAAAATGGCCTTTTCTTAGGCAGTAAGAATTAAAAAAAATAAAGACCTATGCATTTCTTAGTATTCTATAAATCAAGGTGAAAAACTGATACCTATAATGTTCAAAGCCCACATTTACCATTACGTGGAAAAATGTTGATGAAATACTATTTATGTGTTTTATGCTTTAAGGGTTTTGAGAATTTTTTTAATAGCTCCAATCTCAAGAATCATGAACAGAGAAGACTCTTTGCCACAGCACATTTTTTAGGCTGAAAACTCACTGAAAGAAAAATGAAATTCTGACCTCAGGTCAAAGCAGGTTTAAAAAGCTTTTAAACTACTTCTCTAGCATGCCTATTAAAATTATGGTTTGAAGCAGATAAAAGCTGTTATTAAAGCCTGCCCTTTGGCCATTGCTGCTGAAAAACAATCTTAAACTAAAATTTGGTTGTTGTAATTCAATGTTATTTTCTGGTAGATCTTTTTGCGTTGACAGGGTCAACAGCTGGCTCTTAAATGCTTGTAATGTAATGCTCTCATAAAGAAAAAGTCAATACTTAACACTTTTATAATTTTTGTTCACTATGGTTAATAATCTCCCTTTCTGTTAAAAAAGATGCTCAGCACATTGTTGGATAATGATTTTTATGAAATTAGACCCAACTAGAAAAATTATCTTGAGTCAGATTCTGCACCACTCTTAAACAATAGAAACAATTCTGAGACAGAAAACTTGAGAACAATACATACGCAGTAAGCAGAGAACAAAAGTGCTTCAAGAATGAATTAGTAGTAGTAGTATTAGTGTTATTATTCCCCTCAGTGCAGCTGGATCTCTCGTGGGTGGGTTTGGTTTTTCCCTTCCCCTGGTACACCGAAGCTTTTGCTACATCATCCTGTGCAAAAGACAAGTTTCCCAACTGCTGTTCCTGCAGCTTCTTTCTTTACAAGCAGTTTGTGTATTTCCTGGCCATGCTAAAAGGGATTTGCTTTTGTACTGTACTGCAGTCCCAGATGGCTTAATGACCTTGTGCCTTACAGGGAGGGATTCAGTTTGGTATTCCTCTGACTCTCAGACTTTTGAGTTTGACATTTCCTGAATAACTACATTTCAGCAGCTTATGTACTGATTTAGAATATATCCTAGGAATAGTCCTTTTAAGATATCCTTGTCCCCATTACCAATGCTATGAAAACCACATTCTTCTCAATGTGTGTTGTAAATTCTTCAAAGGAGTCTCTGCTAGTAAGTGCTAAGGACTAATTAATTAAAATCAGAAACTTTTTCCATGATGTACAAACCAACTTTGGATGTCACACCCCAGGGTATCTTTAATACAGTGTTACTAATAACACTCACTCAAACTAATATCCATTTCTCAAGTGGATTTTAAACTGCTTTATAGAGATAGATATAAAAAATGAGGAGGAGGTGACAATACATACTCGAGTATATATCTGTGTGAACTAGAAGTCCAACCCAAAAGTTATCCATCCAAATGTCTTGTACTGTAAGCTCCTTGGAAAATGAAATGCTTGTGCTTTATTTCATCTTGTGCTGAATAGTACATAAATAATTGCTACAGTTCCTAACAGATGTGACTTTGGGTTTGACAAACTGCATAGTGAATCAGCATAAGGATCAAGGACAGAATTGGAGTCTGTCCCCCAGATGACCTTGCTGAGCCACTGCTCTACTTTTACCACTACCCACCTTGACCAATGCCTTAAAATGCTGAATTATTTAGCATTAAGATCACACATATACTTTTTAATAGTAAGACACCTCTATACAGAGACATTTTGGACATGGGGGAAAGTTAGTCTCTGTTCTAAGGGTTTTCTATGCAAATAGTTGTTCTCGACTTTGAGTCTTAAACCATCTTAGAGCTGACTGAACCAGCTATGTGACAACACTAAATGTGGACACAGACGATATACATAGTTACTACTGTCAGCATTAAATATATTTTGAACTTTCACAATGAAGTGGTGAAACCAAGTAGACAAGTAATGTTAGGAAACTTAAGATTACACAAAGGAAACAACATGGCTCCTGTGCTTTGGAACAAATAATAAGTTTTGGCCACACAGGAGTCCAATAAGCAAAAACTGTGGCAAGCTGGGAAGTGTTCTCTGGGGTGTTGCGGCATGCACTTCTAGTAATCTCCGAAGAAGCACAATAGTGAATTTGCATATTATTACATTTAAGACATGTTTCTGGTGTGCGTTCTTACCTGCTCGAACCCCTTCGTAGAAGTCATGGCCTTTCTGAAAGATTATGAAAAAAACACAAACTTGTAACATGACAGATTCAATTTATGCCATCTTTCCCTATCCTGCTTCTTCTTAAAATGCAAGTTCTCAAGATTCAGTTAAATCCTGCTTGTATTGTTCTCTTTTAGGCATACTTCCTCTTTACTTACTAAAGAGCTCTACAGCTTCTTGCTTAAATGCAGCCACCTCTCTTAATATCAGTCTGCTGAGCTGTAGCTCACCAGCCAGCGTTCCCACAGTGCAAGTCCTCTCCCTGTGTTGCATCTCTCTTTCTAAAGAGCTTTGCATGATAGGGGCTAAGGTGTGTAGGATCAGAAATTCCTCTGACAAAGACCACTCTTCAGGACTTGTCATGTATTCTACGTATTTGGAACACTCAGCAGTTAAAAGGAATCCTATAAACATCCAGTTATTTTTTGATAAAGGTCAATGTAACACTTAAATCCCTAAGGATGCCTCACTAGTAGTGGAGCAACAATTCCAGTTTCAGGAAAGCTACGTCAAGGATCCTGTCAGGCATTACAGCATATCAGAATTAGATTGCCTTTTATTTCTTTTAAGCACTTTAACCATCACAAATTATTTAACTGGATATATAAAAATCTTACTTTAAAATGTGACCAGACTAATAATAAGGATGCCATGGGGAAGCCTTATAAAGTGTTTTTCAGGTAGTTCAGTTAGCAGCTCTGTTTCTACTGAAAGGATCACTTTCTCCTGTTATCCAGGTACTCAATACAAATACTACTAAAATCTCTTGTTGTCTATAAAAAATTTATGACAGCACTCCTGAAAGGCAGTGATAAACAACCATTCCCATTCTGCTGCTGGGAACTGGGGCACTGAGGACTAAGTAATTTAAATAGAAAATCTGCTCAACATGAGTTTTATAATTATGGTCCAAATACGAAACTATCCATATATTAATGTTCTCATAGTTTTTTAACAGAAGTTCTCTACCATTCCCATCTGACCATCATTAACATAGTCTCCTTCTAGTTACATGTAAAGACATCAAACTGGAAAAAAAGTGAAAGCCTAACAAGCACAGAAAGATGATACTGAAAATTATCACTTATGAATTATGAGCCCTTGATGTAATCTACATAAAACTTAGTCTCTGACAAACTGCTCCCCCTCTGTGGCTGGCAAGGGACAACAGGCTCAGCTGCCGGCTTACCATGCATGCCTGGCTCAGTCTGTATTCCATCGTGAGTACCTCTTGCAAGCTCATGGAAGCTCCTTCTCTGAGCTGTCTGAGAGTCAGCTTTAAGGATGTAGGTGACATCTTATTAATAGTCTGGGGAAGATGTAAACAGTATTTTTATTCTGTTAAATTCAGACACATTTTCAAGTATGTCATTTGTGCATTTTAAACTTTGTGAAGTAAATGATGCTACTCTTCTCCCTGAGCTCCCTTATGTGGCACCTCCTGCTGCTTCCCACCACGCTGTCATCCTAAATCAATGTCCTTGCATAAACTTTTATCAGAAAGATCTCTGGGATGTATGCCATCACTTGTGTAAAGCCTAGCACTCCTAAGGTCACATCATTTATGATCAAATTACTACTAGCCAGAAAATCTAATGCAGTTTGAAAGCCATTTCCAGTCTTTTGGTAGAGAAGATGAGTGTTAGAAGCAATTACACTTCTTTTTTGAATATCATGGTTATAGTCTAAATTGCTCTTAGATGTTACTGATATTGTAGCTGACAGTAGTATTGCACAGCGCTTAAGTTTTATTTGGTACAACAGCATAGTAAGGTAATAATAGTAAGATTGGCAACAAACTTTAAGTAGCTGCTTTATGAACCTTTGCAAAGACTAGACAATATGTGCAGAAGGAAATTTTGCAAGAAAAATTTATTAAAATAAACATAAAGGCATATCTATCCAAGCTTCCTGTCTGGGATCAACAGATAGTGCAGTAATTTAGCCCTACACTGCTCTGCTGATAGGAAGCCTGGAGGTCTGGCCTTCCATCTTTTGACAGAACTACAGGCTATATAAATATCACACAACACACAGGATCTGTTTAAGGCACACAAACAAATGCTGTAAATCTGGCTCTCCTGAGTATCCTTTGATTAACACCATGCCAATAAACAGTAGGGGGGAGTGGGGAGGAAGACAAAAACTAGTTAAGAAAACAGAACTGAGCTTTAAAGCTTTATGGGTTGTGGGGAAAAGGAACTAAATCTTACTGTTGCTTATCTTTGTTTTCTTACTCTAAGAGTCTTCTTCCCCTGTAAACCCAACTAAAAGCTCTGTATCATTCACAGTACAACAGACATTTCCTGGTAATTAGGACATTTTTGCCACTACTGAAAAGCAGCAGATGGTAAGATTTGCCTCTTTACATTATTTTCATTGCAGACATTAGGCTCCTTACCAACAGACTGAAATGGCAGGTTTCCAGTCATCGACAGTAAGGTTTTTTTCTCACTCCCAATTACTCTTCATCCCTCTCCAGACACCAGCTGATACAGCAGTGACCCATTTTGCCTAGTTAAGCTGGAAAACATGTGATTCCTATGCAAGCAGGAGGCTGTGCAACTGTGCCTTAAAAGCACTGGTTCTGTTGTTCCATTAGTTGCACACTGACCACAGTGTTTGGGAGAGCAGCTGGCCAAGAGGGAGCTGATGCTGGCTCAGGCTGCCAACCAGTCCCCAGCCTGGTCAGGCTCTCTAACAACGAGCTGCCTCTCAGCAGATAAAGAAACCTGCTACACCTCTAATTCCATCACTCTGTAGGTCTCAGATGGGTGGCAGCTCTTAACTGGACACCTTATTTTCTCTAATATGCTCCTGCTGGCTTTACATTTCAACTGGATTTTTTGCCTTTAAAAGTTTCACATTCTGTCATTTATATTAGAAAGTCCCTGCTCACACCAGATTGAATGGTATGCACAGTACAGCCAGATGGTTCCATGGGTAAAATGGAACTTCTTTCTGGTCAAAGAAAGCATTGGAATGGGGAAGATCTGAAACCAGCACTTAAGGCAGCTGTTGAATTCACTAGACTAGTTATCTTGGCATATCAATGAGGTTGAAGGTGGAGGAGGTGCTGATATAAATCAAGCTGAAGGAAGAGGAACAAGGCAAGAAAATGGGTAGGTGTAATTGCAGAAACATGAGTCACCAGTGTGTCTATAAATAAATTCTCTGTACAGAGAGGAGGGGATTGGTGCTAGGGAACAAGCCTGAAAAGGAGGTAGGATAGGCTGAAGTGGGGAGTACTAAAATGCAAAGAAGTTTCACAGAGGTATTTGACAACTGATTCAGTATCTTTCAGACCATCTTGATTTTGCCATAATGATATCAAAAGCTACAAGCTGAATTTGCAATAGGCCTGAATGCCAATCAGATACTGTCAGAAGGTGACTGAATTAAGTGGCACGGGTTCAGTGGAGTCCCTTACAAGAGTAAGAGCAGGAACAGTGACTTTCTTTCACTGAAACAAAAACCTCCCAGAGGCCCAGTAAACCACTTCCCTTGCCACAGATGAAGATACCCATCTCTTAATTCAGTTCTTTGGTATTGTGGATCTTTCGCAGAAGAAATTAAGTATCTGATCCTACACTCTTACTTAATCCTACTGCTTAGCATAGAATTTGTGCTGTTAGAAACTTGTGTGAAATTATGTATTTGTCCACAATAGTAAGTCTCTCATCTGCTAGAAAATATGGGATTGCTTTAGTGGTATTTTTCCCCCATGAATTTCTGTATGAACAGAGGCAACTCATACTAACACAGTCTTATCGCTTAAACAAAAGAGACAATTGCTCAGAAACTTTGGCCAGCTCCAAGGACAGCTTTAATGAATCGCATGAAAGAAAAAAAGCTTCTTTAAAGTCGAACTAAAGACATGAAATAAGAAAACTGAAGAAGCAACAAAACAGCCAATTTTTTGTTCAGGAATTAAAAAAAAAACCCCAGTTACGCAAAATTGTAACTTTGAAATAGATGGCATGGGTTTCAATTCTAAATTAAAACTATTAAACAAATGTACCCCACTAAACAACAAGGAAAAAGAACAGGGTTGTGGGGGTTTTTGGGTTTATATATACATACATACATACATATATATATATATATATAAAATAAGGGAGATTTGAGTTGAGGCTGCAAATGAAGGAAGCAAGTCAAGCAGGGGTGGGTAACTACAGCGAATGTGGCAGAGCAAGCGAACTAGTTAACCTATTTCAGCAGCAAAGTGCTTCCAGACACCCTGTATCTTCTGAAGCAGAAACTGTATTTTGAATGAAGCACCTTCTAAGACCTGTATATTTTTTAAAGTAAGTTCTATTTGGTCTGAATTATGTTTTAAAGTGACATAAAAAGGTATAACATTAATTCAGGGAAAGCTATATGCAAATAATTCTTGATTATTTTCAACCTCCACTGAACCTAATCAATTATATCAAACATTATAAAATCTACAAATAAAGTACTCAATAGTATAAAGAGTAAGAGCCACCAAAAGTGACTCCTATTAACATGCTATCAAACTCTCTCAAGTAACCTTAGTGTAGTGACTTTCTCTGCCATCTATAACAGAGGGCGAAAAGTAAAGAACTGACTCACAAAGCCTGTTGGGTTGGGGGAAAATTGTAATGGTAACCTATGGCAGAATCAAATTCATAAACACCTAAAATCTTTATTCTGGTGCCAGCTCATTTGACTGCTTTATCTAATGAAACCTGAATACAAGGGGGGAAGTGAGCTTTCCCTTTTATTCACTTTTGCTTTTATAATACATATGCTAAACTTCTTGCAATATAATAGAGGCATACTGGTTGGCACAAAGATAATCTTAGAACTTCCTTTCTCAAAAACTATTTGGTAGTTCCAGTGACAAAATGTTATATCTTTAAAAACTAAAAAATAAAGTGTATCTACAACAGGAGACTTAATGTTAATGATACTACCTTATAAAAATATATTCCTTCTGCTCAAATGAAAGATGATGATGGATGTCTTATTTTATTATGAACGCAGGATTTCTTCTGTGAGCTGTAACTAAAGTTAAAATTACACCTTTGTTGGAGAAATGCCTGAGTTCTATCCAATTGTAAGTAATATTTCACTATCTCTGAACCAAACTTTTACGAGGCACCTGAATACAGATATTTCAAAGGAAAAAAAGAAAATACACACATTATTTATAAATTAATATAAGTTGCTTCCTGCTTTTGAGGCTGAAGTGTGAATTACGTGTGTAGCATTGCTGTATATATTTTGACTAGTGACTACATGCAACACTCAGAAAGTTCAAAAAGTACACAGATCAAAACGTACTTTGTGATGACAATTTTTTTTGCTGTTTACCCAAATGAGGTATCTGGCACAAACGAAAAAGGAAACCACAATTTCTGGCACTAGTTTATTCAAATCCTTGGCAATAAAATGAGCAGCTATAAAAGGGAATGTCTGTCCTCAACAACCCCTTGAGGGGAAAAGGGAAGGGGAGTTTGGGTTTTTACTAGATTGCAATTTTATGCACCACATGATGATACATTGTGTAGTTTTAGAGGAATACTCTTGTCTGAGTAGAACTACTGAGAATCCCTCAGGACTACACATGAGAACCTGAGGATCTGAGTCCAGTGTCCTATTGGTGTTATGTAGTATTAGTTATGTTAATAAGGTGACCAAAGTCTGCCCCATGATAAGAAAGTATAAACCCAATCTTAAAATATTTAACAAAAATAACATAGGAGACATTACCTCTAGCTGCTTAATGGCAAAAGGAGATCCATCTTGCTTTAATTTTTTGACAATTTCTTCCATACTATTTGCTGAAAAAAGACTAAAAGAAAAATAAATCAGCCCATGAACTGTTTCAGCCTTCCTCTTACCTGTGAAGGGTGAGTAACACTGACATTAGAAACAGGGTGACCAGCTGATGTGGCTTCTCTTAGCAATGTGGGCCATCATGTTGTTCAATTTTAAGTAACTTGGTTGCCAGGCATCTTCTCTCCCTTTATAAATCCCTGGTGTTTCAATAAACCTCAGTTAGAAGTTCTGCTATTCATCTATAAACTTCAATTACTACCATGAGTCTTACCTGTACTTTTATCACACATCGAGTCCGAAATTATTAGCTCCGTTCTACTGGCTTGGTGTCAACATCTGTCTCTAAACTCAGTTACTGCCATCCTCCTTCAAGAG
The DNA here is from genome assembly GCA_035583155.1 of Acropternis orthonyx. Classification (NCBI taxonomy): domain Eukaryota; kingdom Metazoa; phylum Chordata; class Aves; order Passeriformes; family Rhinocryptidae; genus Acropternis; species Acropternis orthonyx. Next base: position 31,671,217 of record JAWWEU010000163.1, on the reverse strand, counting down.
TTTCAGCTGCTTCTTATTACTCTCACCTATTTCTCCTTCCCTTTCTGATACACAGAAGTTCCAAGCAGTCATAGAAATAGCCTTGAACCAATGAGTTTAACTGTGCTACGTAACATTTCCTATTCAACTGAACAATTACTCTCACAAATCCCCATCCAATTTCCACAGAAAATGTTCACTTTAATGTGCCATATGGTAGTTGCTCAATATAATGGTGTTTGACTCAGGCAAATATGCTCAAGTATTTAATATACTGATGAGAGAAATATTTAATGATCTTCAGATAAAGCTCCCTAAAGCCAAAACTCTTATTTAAACCTGGATGCCATTTCTCTCACCTTTTCTGCAGAATATTATTACTTTATTTAACTTTATGTTCTCTACCCACAATAATAAAAAATTAAAAGATACTGCTAAATACCTGTTAATCTTCTCCATATGTTCATCAAGTACAAACTTCTTTTCTTGATCAGCTGTGCTCTATTTGAAAAGCAAATACATGTTTTACTTGGTTATTTTAGACTGAAAAAGTTACCAGTGCTGAATAATTTCAATGACTTGTGTTACAGAAATATCATAAATGAGCACTTAATATTCATAAGACAGTGGCATTTTTAATGAATTACAGTTTTGTGGTGTGTATAAATGAACTTGTCACTTTATCCTGTGAATGTTAAAGACGTTGCCTTATAATGCAGTGCTTCCTCTGAGCTACTATGTATGCATATTTGTCTGGGTGCTTATCTTGTACACAGGTAATTATGATTATTCTATCAAAACATTTCTATAAAATACACCACGAAAGTCAGTGTAGATAAATCTACCCAAAACCCTGAAGTTGTTTTCTAAAAAGGTTGATTTTCTTTAAAAATATACAGGCATATGTTTAGGGTTTTTTAATGACCAAAAGAAAAGGGCATTTATCTTCCTTATCTTTACTGTGTAATTTTACAAAATTTTATTTAGACACCTAAAGTGTGTGAAAGATCCACTGGCCTTATGTGGAAAGGCTGTCAAATGTTTCACATCTTCTGGTATTATGGGGTTTAGGACATAAACAGATGTTTTGGGAACAGCAGCTGACACTGAGAAAGGTTCCCTGTCATTTCAGCTCTGATAACTAAAAATACACAGCTTCCTTTTCCACATGCTGCAACATATAATCACTCCTATTTCATAGCTTTCTATTTTGTCAAAATAATCAGTACTGCTCTGTTAATTAGCTTATCCCATTTATTTTTCTAATTAATCTTAATATATTAATAAATTGCAAAACAGAAATAAAAACAGTAGGCACTGCTCATTTTAAAGCCAAACAAATGGGGAGTAATACTCAAACTGACTGAATACATGGAAAACTAGTTTAACTCCAGAAGTTTTCTTTCTATTGAAATAAAATTACAGTGCACATCAAACAGTTAAAACAGCCCCAGATTGTAAAGCCAAAACCTTTTATGCCCATTGTTACATGGGACCAACATAAATACTAATTATGTATTAATAGAGTTATATTCACCTTCAAAGTGACAAAAGAGTACTAGGTATGGGTTTGTCCATTGGGAAAACAGCACCTTTCTCCCCTTGAAAACACTACTTTCAGGTGCCTTCCCTACAGTGTATCTGCCAATACTTCTCCTATTGATAACTGCTGTGCTTACTCAGTCTTTCAATTGTTTCAAGGTTACAAACATATAAAATACATGAGAAATCAAAGGAACAATTTGAGCCTTTAAATTCGGGCTTCAAATCTGGATTGCAGATGGTCTGCATCAAAATAACGCTAAAATTTATGCCAAATGCGTCAAAGCTAGTGAGATGTTTTTCAGGCTGATAAAGTTTCCAAGTGAGCAGTGCAGCATTTAATAAGGGGCAGTATAACTTCTGGAGGCTCTGGATTAGGTCAGTAGTTCTACTCCATCCTGTTTGTCAGAATCCCTGAATTTCAGGGTAACTCCCCAGATTACGTTTGTCATCACATACAACCTCCAGTCTGCCCGTGGCTATCTATTTTGCCTTCTGCAAAGTGTGCTAGAAATCCAGGAATAAAAGGAAAAAATAAGCAGTAATATATTTTCTGCATTGTCATGCTACTGGCTGGAAACTGATGCACACGCATAGACAGCGAGCAGATCACAACGGGAATTTTTGGGGTATCCAAAATGAAGAAAAAAGTGAAGAAGGACTTTCCAATTTTAATTGTGACCACTGTAGGCATTAGTGCTACAAAGCAGTATTTTATAGAGGGCAAACAGTTTGGAAACCCATTATTTTCAACAATAAAAAAAAAGATGATCAGTAGCACAAGTAAAAAAATAATGTCTTTACATATATTTAACAATTTTGCTTGGTTTCAGTATTACCTTCATCTGGTAAGAGTTCAGTAAGTCTGCTATGTTTTCTTTTGAAGGCGCTTTCAGTGCTATCAGGTCTTTCTCTAAGGCAGGTAGCTATTAAAATAAGATTTATTTACAAGTAAGTAAACAAAATCCACTACTCGATTATCACTGCTTGTAATACACAACGGGTAATAGTATAAATGTATATAAACACCCTCTCACCCTCCCTAACTTTCTGACAGATATTAAAGAGGTACCAAGCAAACAATACAAGGAGCCAGAATTCATTTTTCAGTGTTGAGCCATCTGGATTTAATTATGTCTGCAGTAATCAGCAAAGAACCCTTTTTCCCAAGCAGACCCCCAATGTAGTGCTACAGCTGCAGCAGGTAAGGCCAGGCTGCACCAGTGTGAGAGGAAAGAGCAGGAGCCTGGCAACAATGCTGTCCTCAAAATAGGATACTGCCAGCTCCACAATGACAGTCACGGGTGTTCACGCTGAGAAGGAAAGCAAATCATTGCTTCTCCTTCACTTAAGTCCATGCCAGGTACTGGGACATTATGGCTCTGACCTTAGCTAATACACTAATTTTTACACTTCCTTACAGGCACTGTAAGAAACAAATACCTGTTAAGCAGATTGATAAAGAACACATTAATGAGGTTCTACCTTGAATGAAAACTTAACAGTTGTATAAATCTCACTTCACACACTGATGTCTAAATTATACAATTTTTTAAGCAGTTTCCTTCGCACTGAGTAGATCATGCCCTTCCAACAGCAGAATTGTGAAGACATCAACATTTGCTCCTTCTTCCAAGCAAAGCTGTCACTAGCTGGCAAGTGTTACAATGACATCTTGAGAATATCTTACCATCCCTGTTCACAGGGCATGGCCAGCTAATATAACTGCACCTCTGTGGACATTCAAGTTGGTAAAAGTATGTTGGGGTGCTAAAACCTCAAACCTGTCCTTGTGGTTGTAGGCTGTGCCCTTGCCAGCACTGTTAGCACCTTACCTTTCCAGATTCTACAAAGTGTGTAGCGATGCCAGCTTTAAGCACATCTCTTCCTTTCAGCCTACATCCTGTTAGGGCAAGGTAATAGCCAATCTTTCCTGAGAGCCTTGGCAAGAAATACCCTCCACCTACATCAGGAAAAAGGCCTGTAATAAACAACACAAAACAGAAGTGAAGGGAGAAGACCTTGTACTAATCATCACTTGGTAGCTATTTCTTCTTGTCTCACTTTTGCCTCCCTGATAGGAACAGAACCTTGCCCAAGCTTCTTAGTTTTACATTTCTCTGTCATCAAAACCCTTCCTAAAAGCAAACTCTTGAACACCTTCCAAACTGCATCCTTTCCACTAGCACATACTTTACAAACATATACCAAACAAGAGAATTTATTCTATTTGCCAACCACTGGAGATATTTTTAGGTGCTCAGCAAAGAAACAGAAGTGACGTGAAGAATTGTAAAACAATACGTGCAAACTCAAACTGGATGCTGCTTTTTTCTCTGAAATCTTTTATTATGGCAAAAATATGAAACAATGATGAAGTGCCTCTTGCACAGCTTAGTTTGACCAAATTTTGGGGCTGATAATTCAATAATAGATCAAAAATATTGCCAGGGTCTTCCTGAAGGTGGAGGTGCAAGATGCTGAACTGATACCTGGCTCTTTGACAGGACTATGACTAAGCTGAAAGTAAAAAAAAAAAAAAAAGTTATTAAACTCTCCAGTTTAGTGACTGTCTTACATTTATGTATTTTTTTTAATTCGGGTAATTTTTAAAAATACAAAGCTGTGAATGAAATTTAAAATACTTTTAAAAAGTTGTAATTGAAACATATCTACCTTCTGTTATATACACTGATCACCAAAACAAATTCAGGCACTTTTTGTAACATACTTAAGAAAACTTCAGCTTAGCTGGATCAATTTCAGAAATCTGAATAGACAGAAGCAGTGTCCAGTTACTACTTTGAAATCATCACCAGTGGTGTATTCGTGAAACTGAAAGAAGAAACACGATAGATGTGGTGGTGTTTCTTCACTTTGAGAGAAAATGTATCGTGAAAATAAATGAAAAAGAATACAAATGAGCAATAAGAAACTCACAAAACAGTTGCCAAAGTAGAGATATTAACTGGGAAAATTAAGACATACCTAAAGAGTTTAAATGGGGTTCTGATAGAAGGTGGTAATTTTTCACTCACAAGTAATTGCTTTCAGTCACTACAGAGTCAATGTATGTATTATGGAAAAGACCCTAGTACAAGTATTTTAAGACTTGGGAAACTGTGGTCCTGGAATAGTCCTCCCCCTCAGACAGAATCAAGGGGAGGTTTCTTTCAGACAGCTGCTCTTCAGCGTTTTCCTCTTAATAATCTCAATATCTAAGCCATCTCTCAGATTCTCCTCTGATTCCCTCTTGGTCTTCCCTTTGTTCTGCTGCTTCTAATACAATGAAGAGTTGTTTTTAGGAGTCACTTCCTATCAGTTATAGTTGTAGTATTCTATTCCCACTGATGTGTGTGCTGTCATTAATGGATTTGTTCCTCATTCCACTCAGGCTACTGAGACATACAACTCTTTTGAAATGCTGAATGCCTTACTGACACCCTTTAAAAGCCCAATTAACCCAAATTCATCTCTTACCTTTTTTTTCATCTGTACTCTCATTCTCAATAGTCTACTCTACATTTTACCTTCTCATTTTGAGCCATCATAACATTCATGCCAAGACTTCTATTCAGTTTTACGTTTCTATTCATCTGTCTCCCCTTGGATATCCTACTACTGCAAAAAAAGCCCCCATTTCAAAGTGAAACTTGTCTTAAAAATGCCCTCCAAAGCAAAAAGGCAATTAAATTATTATGGCCATCCACCAGAACTGCAATAGCAACAGTCTTTTTTTCTTTTTGCTGTAACTAAAGTAAATACCAATGCTGGACCACTGTTCTCCTCATGCTCCAGTAAAATTCCAGAGGAAAAGACATCCTCCTGTTGGGATCCATAGTGCCCTTCCACTTGGCCATACACAGGGAAATCCATCCTAAATAAACTGTGAAGTTGATTAACTTAAGTTGCTTTAGAGGCAAATAACCCTAAATTGAGTGAAGGTTTCTGTAATTATTAAGGAATTTACAAACAGGATTAGTGAAGGCATAACAGATCCACTTACTTGGTGGCATAAACATTGTCTGCTATAGCTTCTGTATCCTTTATGTCCCTGTCTTCCTTTTTTCGTGTAATTTTACTCCTCTTGTCCACATATTCCTCTTAATTCTCTCAACAGCATTTCTCATATGTTTCTCATTGCTACTGGGGTTCTCTGAATGTATTCCATACACTCAATTTTTCCCCTTTTGATAGTATTTACCCATTATTTCTCAAATTCCTACTTAAATAAGAGAAGATTTGTATTACTGCTGGGCTGATATAAGCCTATGCCTGTGATGCTGACTTGCAGTCTGTGCTCTTTGCTATAATCCCAAAGGTGCAACTCTGCATTTGTCAAGCATAAAATAAAGGCAGTGCTACTACGTTCTTACCTTGTCTGACAGAAGATGGTCAAAAATTTATTAGTAATGACTTCTAGAAAGCTAAAAACTTAGGAGTGATATACAAGAAAACATCCATTATTAATATAACACTACCTCAAAACCCACTTCTTACAATATACTTTCATCTTTTGTTCTTCCCACCACTAATTTTTCTACACCCTCCTACAGCTAAGTTGCTTTCCAGTGCTTTGTATTATCTGTGTCAGTTTCAAACTCCTACAATCTACAACTGCCTTTTCCTTTTGTTTCCAAAGTGGCATATTTATCTCTATACTTCTATTTACGGTGGTGTATAAATGCAGAACAATTGTGTGACAACGTAGCAGCTGAATGAATGCTTTGTTTTCATTTCACAGCAAAGGTGTCATGCCTACTGAACTAAGTGAGCACAGGAAAAAATCAATTAATACAGTATCTAAAGAGCTAGACACAGAGATTCTGAGTACACACAAAGATCAAAACAGCTAAGCCTTTAAATCCAAACAGATTTCAGTGGTTTTACTTCTAATTGATCTTAAAAGGGGTTTAATTACTTTCTTTCCTAAGCAAGTTCTAAGATTTTCCTTTACATGTCTTCACAGCCTATTTTTGTTTAAATAAGTCCCTGGCAACACTAGAAATGTACGTAAAGGACAGAATTTTTGTTAATATAAAACTACTCATATCTTTACCTTTGAAGAAGAAAATGAAGGTACTTTTATTACTAGAATAATTTATATGTCAAAGAACTTCTCTGTTTAGTTTTTTTAAAGTATGAACACAAATTATTTCCTTCAAATGGTTTTCATGTACAATAACTGATTATGAAATTCAGAGTTTAGCAAATTCATGTTGTATTAATGCTTAAGATAGTTAGTTTACTAAGTTTCCTTCAGGATAAAAAATACTTGGAGGGCTGCAATAGCTTTGTTTTTCTCATCCCAAACTTGATCATTCAGAAAAATTCCACTACATTTATCAGCTAGCAGGAATTGCTCTAATATTTTTTTCAGGAGTTAAAATGATAATGAGCTTCCTTATATTTGGATGGTTTATTATGCTTTATTTTACTTGACACTCACATCAAGAGGGTTCACTTTAATCTGACTGACTTTTCCTGAGACATACCTCCATCTTAATGTAGCTCTGAGATACATTTTCTTCTGTACATCTCAGAGTTGACAAAAAAACTGTAGGATCAAACATTATAAAACACAAGGTACATGTTGCTGTTTAAAAAAAAAAGATGACAAGGAAGATACTGTGATCTCACCTAGATCCAATCTCTGCACAATTGTAATGGGTCTACATTAATAACCCACAAGAAAAACTGGAATTTCAAAATCTGTCTCATTAACACTACAGAGCAGCTTGTAGTACAGGCAGTTTGACTCATACTGAGTTCCCAAGGTAAAGCTGACATACTTGCACTGGAATCTTCACACTTTATCTCCCTACACCTGTAGCAAAGACTTCGTTCCTTGGATCTGCTTCCATTTTTTTAAATATTATATCCTGACAGGCTACACAGTTAGGAACCTAAATGATCAAATCCCAGAACCTAGGTAAGTTTCTGTTAATTTAATAGAAAATACTTTCCATATATGGTCATCTCCAATTCCCTTTTCAAATACTTTCATAACCACCACTGCTTTCAGTCAAAGACATTGAGTTCTGATTATACAAACAGACATATTAGACACGTTAACACATGATAATCCATTAAAATACTTACCTATTGCTGTTTCTGGCATTGCAAAAAGTGTCTTTTCTGTAGCAACTCGAAAATGTCCATGAACTGAGAGGCCAACTCCCTATGCATGGAGCAAAGCACATGGTTATAAAATTATTTTTAGCAGTAGTCATAACTATAATCCTATGTAACACACCTCTTGCTTTGCTCTACAATTTAAGTAATACTAGATTTACCAAGTGCCTCTCAACAGAATATTAAAAGGCTTTTTACAGCTCAAACACTAACAAAGCATCATCTTATCTTACCTTTACGATTTGGCTGAAATAGGATGCTATGCTTTGAAAGACTAATGAGTCACACAAGGATTAACTTCAAAAATCCACAAGTGACAGCAACAGAAATGAGTGACCCTGCCACCTCTGTTAGACTACTAGGGGAGTTGATACCCCTTTGCTAATGTTACTCCACCTGTAATTTTTGCACATACTTCAAATCACCAACAAAAAAAACCCCAATACTTTTGGAATATACAGGAATTGTACAAATTTGTCATTCTAATACTTTTAAAAGAAAGAATAATGTAACTATTCTTCTACTACATTATAAACACAGAAGTATTTTGAGTGGGAAAAACTTTCAGCATTACTGATTAAAATTCAAAGTATGCGGTTAGAAACTTGCTGTTTAACGTGGGCACTTGTGTTCACCAAGTCAGAAATGGAATTCACATTCCTAAGTATCTAGCTTTCTTCTCTAGCAGCCTGTCCTGATGAGACACTCCCCTCAAAAGCAAAAGAGTTTTTGGTATGGTTATCCCGTATTTTCTGATATAGGCAGTGAGCAGCAGCAAGACACAACAAAAATATATTTTTACTTCACACAAAATTAATCTAGATAAATATTCAAGAGGCAAACTAGAAAATATAAAGAAAAATTGTTATTACTACTACTTAAGAGTAGTATTTGAAGTAATCCAAGTATATTTAGATTATAGGGCACAACCACAACATACATATTGAGTTCTCCCTTCTCAAAGCTTATTTACATCATACATGTTAATGACAAAACTCTCTACTGAATACTTCACACCAAGTTTCTTCATAAAAATTATCTCTCTTCCTTTCACTGTTTACTTTTCTTCCTCACTGTTAAATTTCCCTTGGTTTAGTCCTTCTAGATATACATTTTTTTATCTTAAAACTAAGATATCTTAAATACTGCTGGCCAAAAGAGGTCAATGTCTAATGAAGATGTAATAGATTTTAAATAACATTTCTAACTGTTTAAGTTCTAGAATAATGGCACTTTACTCAGTTAAGGCTACTGGTCTTCACAAACATCTTCATGCATTTCATTCCTTCCATCAAAAACAATGGGGTTAATTGGGTGACACTCCCTTGGACCAGCAGTATGTATTTGACAGACTTTCAAGGTGAGAGCAGATCTTCTTATTTTTCTTATCTACAGAGGTCTTTGGGTGGGTTTTAGATTAAAATTTTAAAAAGTTACTTCAATTTAATATAAATTACATCCATTTCTGTACACCTTTCCCATGCCTCTCTACAGTTTTGCCCAGCAAGAAATCAATTGTCTCTGCTTATTCCATTAGGGTGATACATGACTAAATTTGAAAATATCTTCAAGTTTTTTCTCTAAAGTGAACATCTGCCAGTCTAGGGTTTTAATACAGGTGTATGAAGTTTTTAAGGTTCCAGTTTAATTTCCTGAGAAATGCACCCTTAAGTCAACTGGTCATCATACTTGATTTTATATTCAGAAACCGAGCCAACTGTGTACACACTAAATACTGCTGTTCCAAGGAGCCAAATGGGATCTGAGCAAACATCTGAATCTTATTTGCACAGGATACAATCTTCTGTCTCATCCCTTATCTGTCCTTCAGCCTTTCCTTTTGAGGGCTGGTCAGTGGCTATAGATCTCACCTGAGCAGCAGCAAGAGCAATGGCCCTGCACTGAGTTCTCTTACAAATGCAAAGCTACGTGTAGAGCTACAGTGACTCCTAGAACCATTCCAGAACTCTTAAATTAAATGGAAATACGACTTCATAACTTCCAACCTTTTAAATGTCGTAACAGCGTATTTTCACTGCATTTAGTAAGACCTGCTGCATTTTTATGCATCTTCAGCAATAATGATGACCTTTTTATAAGGATAAGGCAATAAAAAATCATGCCCATTTGCTCTTTCTAGTGCTTAAATTAATTTTTTCTAACCCCGTTATCTAAAAACACAAAAAACATCTATCATAATGCATTTTTCCTGGCTTACTTTCTAGACAATCTGAGTTTTTTATAAGGACTCAAATTTTTAGCTTAAGTAACAAAGACTCGAATGTTAACTACATAAAGGGAGCTTCTCTTCCAAGTTTGGTCTTTTTTTAGAGTGATAAAAATAACTGCAGAGTTTTAATAATAGAAAGTTGAAAGATGTAATTTTCTTTTGAAAGAAGTAATTAAATCACATTTCACTTTCTCAAGTACTTAAGCCATAATTGGATTTGTTTTCTAGATAGCCTTCAAGTTTTATAGTATAGAAAGACTTCTTTCAGATGTACATTTAAGAGACTGAAACTACATTTTCTTTATATCTATTATAAAGAAAGCAGTGTAAATATGTCCTTACTTCCTTGAAGATAATTTCTAAATAATCCAATGTTAAGATAAGATTAGGAGAGAAAAATGAGTTAATGCTTTGAGGGTACAAATCCCAGTAACCTATTTAACTCGTGATCATATGCTTGTTTTTAATCGTAACTTCCCAAATGGTTAACATATTCATTGTATGTGTCTAACCTTCTAGATCTCATACAGAGGGCAGACACTTAATAGTTTAATATAGCCTGTGTAGAGAACAAACTCTTCCAGTCAGAAGTCTAAATGCATTCCTCCATTTCTGGATTTTCTAATTTTTTTTTAATTTATCCGAAATCTTACACATTTACAGTTTCACCTAAGAGGCCCTTCACACTATTAAATTATCTGCAGTTGGGCTGTGTTCACTTCACAAGAGAGTTCCAGCATTTACACTTATAAGTCTTGATGCTATAATGTCTTTATTAAAATATAGTATATCCTGCATTATCAGAGTTCTACCTTTCATGATCTTAAAATATATACTGAAGCTAATGTCTTCCTTTTGCCTTTTCCAAGATAATACTTTCTCATGGTGATCAGGTTTGTACTGGTTGGAATCTTTTTTTTTTTTTCCCCCACTGACAGCTGAATGTGTGAACTTTGTAAAGGATACTTATAGAATTAGACTGGAAGTTAGGGAGAATTAAGAAATTAGCAAGCAACCAATTTAAATTACTGGGCTGGTTTTGGTTGGGATAGAGTTAATTTTCTTCACAGTAGCTCCTTCACAGTACGGGGCCATGTTTTGGATTCTGCTGAAAGCAGTGTTGATAATATGGAGACATTTTTGTTATTACTGAGCAGCACCTGCACAGGGGTCAAGGCCTTTCCTGACTCCCACCCCACCCTGCCCGCGAGGGGGCTGGGGGTGAACGGGAAGGTGGGAGGGGACACAGCCAGGACAGCTGATCCCAAATGACCCAAGAAGATATTCCATACCATATGGCATCATGTTAAGCACATAAAGTGGGGGGGAAAAAGGAGGAAGAGGGAATGTTTGGAGTGATAGTGTTTGTCTTCCCAAGTTATCATTAGGTGTGATGGCTGAACACCTGCCTGCCCATGGGCAGCGGTGAATTAATTCCTTGTTTTGCTTTGCTTGTGTGTGTGGCTGTTGCTTTACCTGTTAAACTGCCTTCATCCCAACCCGAGGTTTTTCACATTTACCCTTCCAATTCTCTCTCAATCTTGCTGGTGGGCGCGAGGGCCTTAGTTGCCAGCTAGGGTTAAACCATGACAACTACCTTTCTGTAGGGTTTATATATGAATTAATTAAAAACATAGAGAGGAACAGAAACGGTAGTCTGACAATGTACTGTACACAGATTAGCTATGAAGGGGTTTGCAGATTTATTACTATGTGGATATTAAGATATTAATCTTAAAAACAGTGTATTAGAACTCATCTATTAGACTCAGCACACCTCAAGGGAGGCACATAATTTTATAGGCAGTTCCATCTGAATTTCTCAACAAGCTTATGAAAAAGCTCTTTGAGTATCTGAATTTTACTTCCCATACACACAATTGCCTACTCAGTGCTGGATTTCAAAAGTCATTATGTGACTGTGTATAGAAAATTTATCATTGGTTTCCATTTTTTTTTTTCATGGCAAATACAGAACCTTATTACAAGTATTTTTCTAATGAAAAACAAGGTTCAAATTACTGATAGATGAAGAAATGCCATAGAGTTGCTATAAATCTTACAGGTTAAATTGTGGCCAGAAGGCTATATAATCTTAAATTGAGAATGACCCACAATAGTCAATCAGAGAATTCATCACATCTAGGGAAGTTATTAAGAAATTTAGGGCCATCACAACAGAGAACCATACAGATCAAAATAAATATTCCCTTCCTGAATGATATATATATAAACAAAAGGAGATCTGTGTCACAGCAAACCCATACATCACACTTGTCTATTTACTAAATAACCGAACTCAGACTGAAGGAATCACTGCCTAGGAAAGCTTAAGTGACATAATAGAATAAAAGAAATACAAACAGGAAAGGCCTTCAGGAATGCTGCTTGCCTCATCTTCACTAGGCTGATAAAGAAGTTTTAGCTGTTCAAGCAAACACTTCATGATAATACCAATATTGATATAGTCTGCAGTGAAGTCCTGTTGGAGCAGTTCCATCCAGTGATTACACTCATTCTTAACTGCATGAGAATACCATTTCTGGTAGGGCAGAGCCACAAAGGAAACATGGCAATCAACTAACAAACTGAGCATAAGACAAAAAAGGGCAAATATATCTGCATACAGACATGAAAAAATAGCCAAGGTGGAGCAAAAATGTTTTCAAAACAATTAGTCGGCAAAGTAAGTGAGTGGAATTGATTCAGAAAGCAGCAGGAGCTTATAGCCATGTTAGATCAAAAATCATGGACGTAAGGGCATTACCCCCTGCATCCAGACACAACAAATCTTAAACTGAATCAAAATTAATCTTTGTTCATCATTAATGTTATGGACCACTCCAAAGAGTATAATCCATTTTTATCTGCAGACACTAACTGACAGGATGACATAAGTGAACCAGAGCAATGCAGTGTCAGATCAATCTGGACCTAGAATATAATTTTCTTTTGCTGATGACATATAAAACAACTCCGTGAAAGTATTTAAAAGATATTAAAAAACAGTGGTGTTTGTGAACTTTTCAATCATGAAGTGTGGTAGTTTAAAACACAAAATATTAATGTAATACAATTTAAATATAAAATACTAATTTCCATATACAGATTATGTATTAGAGATTCTCAGTCCAAATTCTTACAGACACATAGAAGCACAATGAGTTGACTGGGAACAGATTATCTGTAATATCTGATGTTTCAGTTTTTTCTTCTGACCCCTAAGTATTTAAACAAACTTGAACCAGCTACATTAACAGTAAACATTTAGGTCAGGTTCTTCTTACAGTGAAATTTGGGGGGGGGGGAGGAAATCCCAAACAGGCTACTCTGTGTGCCAGTGTTGCTACAGTGAGTGTCCTTTATCAGCAAAATTTAGACCAGATTTTTAAAAGCCCTGGTCTGATTTTAATTCTACCAGCCCGAACTTATCAGTGATCTCAAACTGTTTTTACTAGGGCTGTTACCATAACCTGCACAACTCTTTGTGGAAACAAGAGTTGTGCTCCAACAGAAAGAAAACAGAAGATTTAAGACCTAGATCTGAAAAGCTGATAGCAAAAGTTACTAATTACTAGCAAGTGCACTTTTTCCTAGTTTTAACTTTGAAAGCATTCTTGTTATCCCAGTGTTGTTCCTCAGTGTCTCCTTATATATAACTGGCCATGTGTGTTTAGAAAAAGACAGCAAGTTTGACTTTTTTATTGTTTCTAAAATTTTCAGAAAAAGCGAGTTTGACTTTTTTATTGTTTCTAAAATTCTGGAAGACAGCTCTATCCCTTTGTTCCTCTGGATCACCTAAAAAAATGTAGCTACTGCAAGAAATCTCTATGTCTAACTCATCACATCTTGATGTCTGAAGGAAGGGCAGACAAGTGGGAGGGAACCTGTTGCAGTAACTTGCATCAATGCATGACTGAGCTTTTAGGTTTTATCTTGAAAGTGAAGAAACACTTCTTAAAGACAGGCATGTGCAACAGAACCCTGTTTAAACAGCAGCACAGTTATTTGGGATGACAGAAGTGAATTGAGAGGATTTTGTAATGATGCTCCATTTCTCTGGAGAAAATGCTTAGAAAAAGTGTAAGACCGATTAAAATTAACTCAAGGAGAAAATGAGCATTCAGATTCTGGAATAAAGAAAAATTAGCAGAAATATGAAAGGATGGAGAAGCAGGCAAAGATAATTCTCTTCAGAACGTCTATTCCTTGATCTATAATAAAAGGAAGGAAAGGGAAGTAATAAAACAACTCATTATTTTGTGAGACTAGGCATGTGCACGAAGGCCTAGAATTAGAGAAAAGTGGTGGAACTTTGAGCAAGAAAGAGCCTGGTGTTAAATGGAAAGAACAAATCTGTGTGCAGAATCCAGCAAAAATCTCAGTCATTGTAGAGTTGGAAGAGTTTTCAAGACAGTGCTTTATGATAAACTCTTTGGGGAATAACATCACGTGCAAATCCTTGAGCCTTCAGTGGTTCCTTTTTGTTGATATCAAGAGCTGCTGCTGGTATAGTCCGATTAGCTCCAAAATGCAGAGCCCCGTTTATCCCTGGGATCAGAGGGGAGAGCCCAGCAGGCAGAAGAAGGCACCAGATGGTCAATGCAGGGTAACAGCAGCAAAGAGCAAGTCCTGTCAGTATTGCCTCAGCATTGTTTTCAACATCCTGTATTACAAAAGCTAAGTGGTGCACAAGGCAATCTCACAACGATTTCTTCACAATTGCAAAATCTGTATTCTGTTTCACAGTAAAAGCCACTTTGAAGCACTGGCAGCGAAACAGGCCACAAGCTTCTGTGTGGTACACAGGCAGGAGTTACCAGAGGGAGGGGGGAGGCAGGGAGAAAACTGGAAAGCAGCTTAGCTAGGTTTAGTATGACAATTACTTTTACGCCAGGGCAGATTTTAGAGCATAAATTGAAACAAAATGAAAGATGTTCAAGTTTCAGAGAGTGATGGCTGACAAGAGTCATGGTATATTTATAAAAAGGAAGAAAAAGAGTAAGAACTGGGAGAAGTCCCAAGAAGCATTGACATTTCTACATTCCGGTTTCCTGGCTATAGAAAAGGGCCAAAGGAGTAATGATGGCCATTACAGTATAAAGTACTATGTAAAATAACAATTTTTCATGAACTTTCATATATGCAGCTAGTCACCTCAATATGTATATTGATAACCAGTAAGCAAAATTTTTACAGTTTGCAATAAAATTTGCACCCCAAATTAAATCACAAATGAACAGCTTTGTTCTGTGGGCAATATCCACTTGTGAACATTCCTCTAATGAAAAACTATATCACAAGTGGGCAAAAAAAGTGAGATTTTATATATATGGTTAATTCTAATGTTTCCTAGTTTTTGAATGGTAATCTCAAATGCTGCTATTTACACTTCTGAGTAAAAGCTATATGCATACAACTTAAATGAACAAATCCTAAAAGCAAAGAAAAGAAATTCAAAAAACAAAACCAAAACCAACTAAACAACAGATGGGAAGATATATTACAATGTGAAGGAACATGGGGACGTCACCCCTTCCCCGTTATATATCATATGCCTGAGGAATATCAAAATACACCTAACATAATCATTTATGTATCAGCTGCAATGATTGCAACCTATCATATGGGTCTGGCTTCTTTTTCTGCAGATTCTCTATTAACAGCTCATAGTTAAGACAAATCATGATGAAGTAATGCAGTCTGTTGTCCTTACACTTCCTGCCTTCTTTTACTCTTCAGTCGCTTCATCTAAACAAACTGAGGTCCAAATATTCAGTGGTTTACAAGACTTTAACTTTGGTTTAAGTTACAGGCTCGCAATTTTTATTTAAATACTTTTTATGGAAAAGAACAGGTGAACATCAGGCAGTGTGTTCACAATGGTTTTGTTCGCTAGTTGGAAAGAAGGGATGGCAATGTCAGGCAACTTGCTCAGAACAAAAGATTCTGTCTGTACCCACAAATGGCACAGAGAGCAAGGGCAGGTTGAGGCTGAGGATGGATAAATCTTTTGAGACATTCCCTCCCCTTCCTCCTCCCACTTCCTGCAGCTCATTGTAACCCAGAGGCTAACTTGTGATGCCTAGGAATACAGATTTTTATTGGTTTTTTTTTTATCTGCAGCAATAAGCAGCTTATGCTGCTTTGGTCCTGACTACAGATCATCAGGCAAGCAAAGAACCAAATAATTCCATTTTACAAATATGTCATTTAAATATGACATTGATGTCCACTTCTTTAAACACAGTTTGGAAGAAAGAAGAAAAATATTATTTGTAGACATAAGTCAGAAATTCTGCGTGTATGTTGGTAGTGAAAAGAATGTTCCTAAAAAGCTGTAGCCACACAATCTGCATAAAAATGGGACAGGATAAGCTATATTGCTTATATATAGCTATATTGGTCAACTTCAGCTCCTTTGTGTCCTAAAATTCCACTGACTAAAATGAATAACATACAAGCTGCTTATGACATCACTACCAATCTTCTTGATAAGAAACATTAATGTAATAAGAATTGTTGACCAAATCCTGCTAAAGTGTAATTTTAGACATCTGTAATTATTGGTAGATGCCCCATGGTACCTGCAGCAAGTCTCTAACAACATTCTGCAAGAAAACATCCTATTAATGTAGCTGTTGGGAGATACTCACAGTGAATCACATTTTTATCCTCAGTAAAGTCTTAAACTTGTTCTGTATATGTAATAGTCATTTTCTTTGATGAATGTGGTCCACATCTGTCAGAACACTCATATATAGGCAGTATGTTACATAAGGCAACATACAGACATATTAATAAATAACCAATACATTAAATTAAAAAAAATGTTGACTGAGCATCTTCCCCTCAATAACATTTCAATTAAGTAGTTTAGAAAAATGCAGGATGCAGCTTATATTTTGAATTGTAAAACTTTTCAGATGTTTTTTTTCTATCAGAATAAGCATTGGAAACAAACATTGCAGATTAAATTACATGCAAGCAGTTTGAAGTTAAAAGTATTTCTAAAACACTCCTGAAAATTGGCTTTACCTCTTCTTGTAAGATGTTCTTTTACTTTAGGTACTGGCCTTCTTTTCACATAATTCTTATTTCTGTGACTGAGAATGATTTCTATGAGAAATACTGATTCCTGAAAAAAGGTTACAACTTCATATGATAACTGTGGAGCAAACTCCTCCACAGTTTTTGGCAATTTATTCCGTGCAAGAACCTCGAACAGCTAAGAAACAACCAAGGTTTTTTTTCCATGCAAGGCAGTGATGGAAAGTAGGCCAATTCCTATTGTGACATGCCACACACACTTTTTTGCCAGTAAGCATCCCTAAGCACACACAAGAGCACAGGGGATTAATTTTTTTAAACCATTTTCAAAAACTGCTCGTTGATTTCACTAGCACTTGTAGTTAATCTAATATTTTGCATGTTAGGCATTTACTTTTGCTCACTGAAAAACTTTGGTACCAAGAAAAATTACACAGGTGAGGTAAATCTTTGTCCAGTCTTTCCCCACAGGTCTCAGAACATTATTATAAAGAGTTAAACACTGGAAATATACAAAGCATTTCTGAACAAACTTTTATGCTTATAAAACCTTTTCAGAATCTTGTGAAGTAAAACTTCACAAATATGCCAGGCCAAAATTGAAAACTGCAAACTAACTCCAGAAAATTATTAATTAAAATTTTGACAAGTCTTTATTGATTAAAGCAGGGTAAAAAGCTTAAAACAGAAAGTATTCTACTTTTTCCTAAAGAGAGTTAAAATGTCTCCTTTCCCAAAAGTCAAATTCTTCTTAAATCATTACTCAGATAAAAAGATTCTACATGATGCAACAAAGAATAATAATACAGAGGAAAACTGCAAACTTCAGCTAAGCAAATTTAGGCCTCCAAGTCCCTCATATCAGGTCCTAAGATCTGACTTACAAGGAAGGACAGATTCTTCTAACAATGTCAGCATCTGAAATGTTTTGAAGAAAATTAAGTGACACTAATGTGAAAAAGAAGTTAAGTATTAGGTACTTAGTTCACTCTTCTACCACAACACAGACAGATGCAGTAATTCTGAATCTGTATTCCAGAAGTGAAGCACAGGCAGGTGCACAATAGAATGAACATTTCCAAACCATAGAGTAGGTTCTGGAATGTGGCTGCACCTGTTTCACCGGAACACCTGATTAAAATGATGTCACTTAGTAAGCAGCATTCTGAAAAAGGTTTGTGCTTTGAACTGCAATGTTTCTAATGCTTTCCCATCCACAGCACAGGTTCCTTTCACAAACAAGGTAGGGAAACAGCCTAGATGATACCACTGGGAAATGGGGGGCACCATCCTCTCAGAGAATCTTAAGAGTTACCAGCAGTTTAACCATCAAACTAACAGGGCACCCCACCTGAGGTCATGCAGAAGCCAATCGTTAATGGCACTTTATTTTATGTTTTCATTATTTGGTTGGATGATGAAATAATGGAAATTTCTATAATTTACAATTTACTTTTGGGTCACGCAAACCCTTTGAAGGGTAAGATTCAAAACCATCTCACTTTGGAGAAGCTAACAAAATTAAAATAACTATACTTCAGAAAGCAAAATCAAATGCAGAGCTGACAAGTATGTTTTCTATGGAACAAATCCCTAGAGAGTTTTCAGGGGGTTACAGCAACCATGAAATTAATAAAAATAATGCAATGCTGCTGTGAAAAGAATGCATGAAGGTATCACACTACAGCAGAGTCTGTACCAGCAGGTAACCAAGGGCTGAGCTGGGAACACTCAGACTAAATTCAGTACACCTGAGCAGCCTGATCAACTCAATGCCACCTGATAGGGCACTCAGGCTTCTTGAAATCCAGAGAAAAGGAGTGCTTTTTCTTTCCTTTGTAGTCTCTGATGAAAAGGGTAGCTCTGCAAGACTGACTTTGAGTAGTGAGTTCAGTTCAAGGAGGAAGATTTAAAAACTGGTAGAAGGTAAGCAATAAAGAAATGTACTGTGATGGAAGTTTATGCTATGCAAGGAGGAAAGAGGTAGGACTAATAGTTTTCAGAATTAACTAGAAGTGGTGGCCTCCTAGCACTGGTTGCTTTCAGAAGCTGCTATTTACATGGGCTATTTGTGATAGAGTATCTCTGTAATGTAGGGAGGATAATTATTCTGCTCTACTTGGTGCTGATGAATCCTCCAGCTAAAATATAGTCTGGTCTCTGGCAATGAACTGTAAAGTACACAAAGGGGAGAGATTCCAGAGGATTGCAGTAAGACTGAGAGACTTAATCTATAGTAAAGGCTGAATAACGATCCTCATCCCTATTAAAGAGAGATGGCTAGAAGCAAAGAATATAAGTATCTCAAAATGTCCATAGAGAGCTGTGACTAAGACAGGAATATATTGATTACATGTACTAAAGACTTAAATTAGACACCAGGAAATCTTAGCTTGAAAGAATAACAAAGCGCTCACGGTGGGACTTCTGGAAAAAAAAGGATTCCTGCTGTTGTAGAGTTCTAAGCACATTAGGTGAAAATCAGCTAAGCAGTCATCTAGCTGTGCTTAACCCTACTGCAAGTGCAAAAGAATAATCCTGAGGCTCTACACATCTGTGTAGTCTAAATTTTCACATATTTCACATTACTATAGAAGAAACTAACACTCAGTTCTTAAAAAGCATTCTACTGTCCAGCAGTTACACTAAAGATATGCTATGTAAGTAACTTAGACGTAGACTCTTGGTTTAAGTAAAAGACCTTGCCTAAAAAAACCTGTACTTTCAGGTGTGTTGGCAAAACTAAGGGAAAGTCACTCATGAACTCAAAGACCCAATTAACAGGTTGCCTTCTTACACTCTCAGTCTGTATACCCGAGGTCCTTCTCTACTGAGGAGAGATTAAAGCAGTCAGTACTGTGTACTGCTATTGCTCTCACAAACTGGGCCCTAGAATTCCGAGGAGTCTGGGATGGAAATTATGTCAGATGACCTTTATTTCTTTAAATTGCAAGCTATGTTAAAGAACAAACTTCTTATTCCTCTCCCTAAACGTTAAGACTGGAAAATAAGACTCCTGAAATAACTCAAAGCACAGGGCTTTGCAAAGGACTTAAGGAAGCTAGCGACTCTACCAAATTCCATTTTTGTACTGAAAATGTTGCATGTTACCATACAAGTTAAAACGTACTTGTCCCACAGGAAGATGTTATCTCATCCTAAAACTCAAAGCATAAATTTTTAAAGCTAGAAGTGTAACATAATGGTACACCCTTTATAAATCTGTAACTTGCTAAAACAAACCTACCAAATATGCTGCATAAGAGGTCATACTAAAGGATTCAGTCCCATAGACAATTGTCCAAAGCCAAGAACTCCTATCTTTGAGCAACAGTCTTTATTCAACAGTAAAAAAACCCAAACCCACATATTTGGGGTTCTAATTTGGCCTCATTAACAGCACTCAATAATACTAGACAACAGGCCTGAAACAGCAAAAACCAAAATTCAACTACGAAACTGATTGCCAGAGGCCCTTCTGAAGACCAAACACACTTAACGTCAAAAAATTCTAGCTGAATAGAGAGGTGAGTGTGATTACTGATGGTTACTTAGTACCATGGTTCTGAAATAAAGCCTAGCTCAGGAAGTTTCTAGATCATACATGCTCTAGAATGACAGTAAGGAAGAGGGTACTTTGTACAAACTGTTGCAAATTCCTCTCTAAGCTAAAAGCAATGGCATTTGCTCCTAAAAATGACGTACTTCTGCTTTTGCAAAGCTAGTAAAGTTTTTAACTTTACATAAAGTTAGTCTAGTGACCTTGACCACATTGACCAACTTCCAAAGTCCGTACCCTGATTTTCTCTTTTTTTTTTTTTTTTTTTTTTGCTGTCACATATTCACCCTGAAATTCAAGCCAAATCATTGGAAAGCCACCACTCAAATCTGTCTAGTGTGCTTCATTTGGCCCTGAAACAGGTTTCAAGTACATTTTTATGAATCCTTTTAGTCTGTCAGACAGTATCTGATGCAGTAATCTATTTTGTGCCAAAGCCCAATTTAAAACCCTAGCTATGGACTGAGATTATAAAGCACACTTCACCTCCAAAGAACTCAGGGTAAGACTGGGACTTTTCTAAAACCAAGAAGACCATTTCTGGTCATTTGTATTTTGCAGACAATAATGTTTTTAAAAAACTCTGCCTTTCTTGTCTACTGGTCAGGAATCTGATTTCAAGGAAATAAAAATCTATGTATATAAATCAACTAAAATAATCTGAATAGTAGTTTTTATCACCATGAGAATACATGCCCAGTGTCCCCTTCAGTAGTATACACTCTTTAGCAGTAAATGTGGTATTTATAGGTCATTTCACTATTTTTTCATTAAAATGCAGTCATCTTTGCTTCATCAAACAAACCTGTCACTTGAACTTAGTGCTCTGAATAAGTACAAAAAGATGAAAAGATACATTTATATTGAATATCAATTTTTGATGAACTACAGGATCGCAGATAAGGAGGTGCAGAGAACAAGCTCCACAGCCCCATCTGTTGGCTAAGGAAGCTCTCAAAGCCACCTACCAGCCCCTAGCCAACAATACTGAAGGGGAAACAGTTCACTTTTTGGATACAATTCCAGGTTTTATCATCACAGGTCTATGGTATCTGTGCATCAGCAACTACTTTTACTACATAAGCACATAACAACTGAGTTTCTAATACATTTATGTGATATTTTTAACTTACTTTAAAGTAGAACAACAAAGTATAGCATTGTTTTTTTGAGTAAAGTTGAGACTGGCTTGCTTGCTCTTTCATTTGTAGATAAATGGTTTGTAGTGAAACTGTAGTGTTTAAGAGGTGTCCCTTGACTTTTAAGCCCAGCTGAAATGACTTGTTTTTAAAGCCAAGGGCTTGAATGTACATTTTAAGGGCATTTACTGTAGTTTATAAGTGACAGGTGTTCCTAGCTCCTACTGACTTGTAGGGACTAAGATAAAATAGCCAGATCTTGAGCATGTGGAATAGACGACCTGATTGTGTTGAAAGTGCAGAATCCAGTGATTGCAGTGACAGAGTGATTGAAAACAAAGCACCTACTTATCTAATGAACAGAGTAACTCCTTTGTATGAATGCAGTTCTAGTGAAGAATTACAGTAGGACAGACTTCTTCTATACAGCAAGCAGAACAAGGTGACAGTATGACTGGGACAAGTTCAAGGGCTGTTCCAGAAGTTTGAACCTCTAAAAACCCACTGCAGCGAACCCATTTGTACCACACTAGAAAACTGCTGCTGCAAACTTTAAGTTTGGTTAATGTCAGTTGTGATGGGGCTCCCAGTGCTGAAGAGGGTGAGGGCAAGAGGGATGCTAACGCACTTTTCTTATGTAAGTATTCATCCCTTTAGAGGAATCAAACCAAATCCTACAGACGGGAGGGGTGGTTGACAGGAAAAAGTGTAGCAGACAACTCAAAACTAACACAGAACACATACATAAAAATTATCTAAATTATCAGTAGATGCTTCCATGCTGCCAGTGGGTGGGAGGAAATGTGTTGATGGGTGCACGCCTGCAGGAAGTACATCATCTCAGACTAAACTGCAGCTGTATTAGCAAGTGCAAATCAAACAGCACTTGAAAAAAAGTTTAACAGTATTCTGGAACTTACTACCTGCTTGTCCCCCTAAGTTAGGCTGTGTATTTACTCAATCAAAACTTAGCACCCTAGCCATAAATAAAGATAATTGCTATTATTATATGAGGATAAGCAAGTAAGTTGTCATTTAAACCCTAATGACAGTTACTCTGTCAAGGTCCCACCGAAATTTGGGTATCCTGTACTAAAATTTGGTTATCCAACTAAAGTTTCAGACTAACTGCTGCCTTCTAAAAGCTCTTTAAAGGAAAGAGAACTAATAGAGAATCTCAGTAATGCAGGATCATTTGACTCCATTATGCTGTTCTCAGTCCAAAAATACACTTTCCTTTCAAATGACAAAATTCTATTCTTGCTTAGGGCATAATCATAATGAGCAATCTATAGGACCTCTACAATGATCTTGGCTGCTGAGCAGTTTAGCTCATTCATAGCTTTCCATGCTGTTATTCAAAAGTCCATAAAGTAAATGGACTCCCTATCTCCTATTCACAAACCTTCAGGTCTCCTATGGTCAATAAAATTCTTTTTCTGCAAGAAGAGCTATAAAACGAGTCCCCTTTATGCTGTAAACAATGCATGTGTACTAAATTGGGAGGGAATAGCTCTCCAGCCAAGATCTTTGGGGCTTGGCTGCTAAGGGGAAGAGAGGTATTGTGTGCTTAGATCACCAGCTGAAAAGACCAAAACAGAAAAATGAAACGTGTAAGGCAAGATGGAAAGGGAAGAATCATGACAGGTCACAGACCATGTAGTGTTTCACTTCTTGCATCCTACCTCTGACAGACCAAATTTAAATAGGTTGTACAACCATATCATACTGGCATGCAAGGAAACAATACAAACCTAAGGACTGACATGGGAGACACTGTCAAACTCATTGTTCAAAGTAATTTAAGATTGTTGTATTCTCCCTGCTACAGCGCAAATATATCCAACAGATGTCAAATTGAAGACAACAGCATTTTAGCATGTAAAAAAGCACAGCATTGCTCCTTTAACAATCTACTTATGGTGTTTACATCCAACAATTGCTTAAAAAATTATTAACACCAATTATAACTAGTAATGTGATGGAGTCTTCTCTGTGTTGCTTTAGTAATACAGTGTGGCCTTGGGGGTGGGGTATGGAACCAGAAGCCTGTAAATTGTGTTTTAGGAGTACTGCAGAGGTGAGAAAGTAGATGTATTTCCAGATTATTTGTCAGAAAAATACAGAACTTATGAATGTATGTTAAAGTGTAGCTTGTTATATATTTTTATATTTTCCCAATTTTTCAAAGAGTTGTCCTTTACCTGTATTTTTATATAGTTCTATTTTTTTAATACTCTTTGAGTGGAAATTTCTGCTCAGTTCTTGTATGATCTACAAACTCCCTTTTAGCAGTCTGAAAACTATTGTGAGGGTTGATTCCTACAGTGAGGGGATTCTGCTCTTCTCCTCAGCACAATCTCCAGATCCTCAGAGAAAGCACTTGTATTGGCTGTCAAAGATCAGCAGTAGCACTAGAAGAGCAGCAACATACCCTGACAAGCAAGAGACAAAGGTTCAGATTATGATGTTGTTTTTGAATTTAAATATTTGAAATGCCATGTGTGCACTTCATTTCACTCAAATACAGAATACTACATTACTTTAAAATGAACTATGTCAGGTATCACACCAAGGTATTTAACTTACCCCTCCCATTGTAATGCCATCAATAAGTGCCACATATGGCTTCTTGCAAGTGCCTGTAAGAAATGTAAAGAAAAATAACCACGCATTTTTCTCAAAAGAGTGGACCTGTGACTAACTGCCACATGACACATTTCCCCATGTCTTACAACAGAAAATAAATGGTAATTTAAACAGTAAAACATCAACTTACAATGAAAGTGCTTATCATTCTCTATGAATTAAAAGAAACACCAGTTACTGACTTACTGCATTGTCAGTGTTGTAAGAGAACATTATACACCTATCAAATGTCAAATTGTTTGCTGTGTGAGTACCTAACAATGTAGGTATTATAAACAGCTTTGTAGGATGCTGGGACACAACAGTTGCCCTTTCACCTCCTCTCAGAGCCTGGATTAACAGCACAGTGTATGTCAGCCCTTCAGTGCTTTACTACAAAGCCAGATGTACTAGCAGGTTTCAGTTAAAACATGATTACGCAAACATGTTCTGTCTTGCCAGCTCTGTTAGATATTACAACACTGAATGTGGCACAGGCAGGTCGAGATGATAATGTCCTAAAGTACCACAGGTTTAGCTACCAACTTGATGTATTGGGGCCTTTAGGAGGCATAAAGCTAAAGCCCTGATGTTTTCAATTACCATTCATGGAAAGATTCAGAGTTCACTGAGAATGAAACAGCTGCCTTTGTATTCACTGTTTTCAGCTCACACTTAAGAGTTCAGAAAGATTGCTGATACAGGTATCCCCTGCAACCATGTTGCTAGTTCTTCTGTAGCAACTACAGATCCTTGTTTTTTAAAAAAAATTACTTTAAAAGGCAGTTTAGTCCTTCAAATCAGTAGTTAGAAAATGTAACAGAATTGTATTTTTAGCTTTGTTCTTACACGAACATACAAGCTAATTCATGGGCTGTAGATGCTAGCCTTTGAACTAAATTTCTATAGCAGCATGCCTCTCCCGTAACAAAGCTGTGAAAGCAGCTCCCTTATGTATTTTTAAGTTGTAAAATACAAGATATAAATAAATCTTTTTGGCAGAAATCTCAGTCTTAAAGGAATAAAATCATATTAAAGTTATCAAAAATCTAGATTTGTAATTTTATCCATTATAGATATTGAACACCCCAATAATAATAAAAAAACCAACAACAACACAAAACAAAGCAGCCCCAGACATTTAAATTATATACCTTTGCAACAGAATAATCAAGTCCAACTGCCACCGTAATATTATTTTTTCTCCAAGTATCTGAAACCTTAAGCTATTTTTCTTGCCTCCTATTAGTGAAAGCAAGGTACATAATAAGCATGCTCAACCTAGAAACTCAAACAAAGTAAAAATAACTCTACAGAAATTACTCTCACTCTAACAACTGTGCTCTTCACTTAATCTAAGCAACACTTTCACCTCTACTCCTGTAGGGACTAACACTGAACATAATATTTAAATTTCAAACTCTGTTACATTAAATTATGTTTGGAGTAGTTTCTTCTCACCAAAACATTCAGCTCCTGACTTTTACCCTAAAGAATTAATATCCTTTCTTAACATCCCTTACTCCAGTAAACTTCACCCAGTGTCTTTGTTGTTAGCTCTTTGCAATAAGCTCAGGCAGGTAACTCCTGCCTTGAATGATGCAGTCCTAGTCTTTCAACCAGCCTATTTAAATGGAAAGCCTTAACATAATTTGATCTTCTGACTGAATATTAATGATTTTTCACACATCTATTTTTAGCTCAGGTTTTCTTTGAAGCAGATCAATGATACTTAGTACAGAACTGCAGTGTCTGCAGCTAAGACTAAATTCTTCCACAGAGGAAATATAACTACCCAGAAGGATGGGATGGGATAAAGTAGCTATCATAATAGTTCAAACAAAAGAAAAAAATTCTGCATGTAAGGTATAAAAATGAGATATGTTATACTACTGGTATTGAACTCAGTTAAAAAAAACCTTAATTACTACTCCTATGATGTTATCACAGTCTTTAATAGATTAGCAAATACAGAGAGTAAATTTACATTCAAAGCCAGTGTTACAAAAACTACTGCTTAAGAAACTGCTATTAAACATACCAATGGCGTTGTTCAGACTATATTCTCCTTTGAAGAAATCTTGTGACAGTTTATCTCCAACTTTTCCTGCCTCTGTGATGGCTTAAGAGAAATAAAAATTCTGAAGATAACTGTGAGTTTAATAGAAAATATAAGTAAAAGAAAATAATGTCACGAAAGTGGGGTTTTTTTCCTACAGCAATTAAGCAGCAACTTAATCCTGCTTTATTATCCTTAAGAAAATTTGATCAAACTTAAATATGAATGCTAAGTCTCAAATTTGAGTCGCTGGACAGTGTCACATACTTGTGAGGGGGTGGTCCATTTTCTATGCTATGGAACCCCCTCCTAATGTCTGGTACTCTTGTTTGTGACCTCTTTCATACTAATATATAGAACAGTCACTTCAAACTGATTATACTCAAGACTCTAAATACTAAAAATGAGAAGCCAATTAGAGCAGGACATAATTAAAAAATAACCTGTTCCTCTTGTTTACCTACAGTTTAAAACAACTGTTAATTTTCCAACTTTGGAGATTTCCCACAGATCATAGCTAAAAAATAATCACAGATACATTGATCACCACTGTCAGCTCTGTATCTAGTCACCTAAAACATCAGACACAAATTATCCAATGCTATCAGAGCTACTGGGACCCTTCAAATTTTTTGTAATGAAACTGTCAGTAATTAAAATCTGGGAACAGAAAGGTAGAGACAAGAACTCTCTCTTTCCAGGAATGACTGGCTGCTATGGCCTGTTATTAATAAAAAATTTTATGAATAGCAATTTCTACTCTTATATACAGTATCCCAACAGCCCTCTTCTGACAAATAAGTAGAATCTGCACATCAAGGTGCCATAAAAAGTCAGCACAACTAAGGCTTTGTTTACCCAAGTGACAGAAAACAAAGGAAATAAATTCAAAGTAGTAAGTGACAAAGATATGTCAAATGTTTAAGTGACTATAGTCCTTACCTCTGATGTCACCTCCAGCACAAAAAGCTTTTCCTCCAGTTCCCTTTATAATTATGAGAAAAGTTTCAGGATCTTGCTCCCACGTCTAAAACGAAGCAGATGTTTCCATGTAAGACTAAAGTCTGTGCAAAAAATGCTTTTTCTGTACTGTCTGTAATTCTTATTTTACCTTTTCAAAAAGCAAATCAAACCATACTTTAGAATAGTTTGTCTTAAACCGAAGTTTGAGAGCTAAATGTCTTTCTGCCACCCTTGAGCCCTATTCAGCTGTGACATCAGAGATCAGCAGAGCTGCCCTGTGTATTTCAGACAAACACCGGTGCAGAGCTCCCAGCCTCTGCAGAAAGGTAGCACCCCCCGAAACAGGGCCTGACATAAATCCCAATGGGAACACAATGCTGGGGCAGAAAGCTCGGAATATGGAAGACATATAGTAACTATGTTTCTGGCCACATCATGAAAGTTGTGTAAATATAAGATGCCTGGCAAAGAAATCCGCATTTAAATTGTTGAAGGGTTTTGTCAAAATGACTGCTATCTACACTAGTGAAGGAATGGATGAAATCCATTTGTCCACTTACATTTTGTTAGGTACTATTGGTTTGGGATTTCTTTTCCTCAGTTAAATACACTGGTACTTGACTTCAGCAGTGGTGTAACTGTGTAAGAAAAAGATGCCTTTTTCAGGCATTCTGCCCTCCCTCTTAAACTGTTTATATGTCCCTTAATCAAGTAAATGTAGCCAGATAAAACAGAGACATGACATTCCTGTACACCAGCAACTGCACTTATTACAACACCTTTTAGGGTTGTGCTTCAAATGAAGCAAGGTACTCAGTAATACAGATTTAAGTATTTCTTCCTTTAAATATTAGTCTTCAAAGAGTGCACGAAGTTGTAACACTGCCATCTATCAAAATACCAAAAGGTAGGCAACTATCCAACTGATAGGTAATGAGTTTTACTGCATGCACATGATAAATAGTATCATTGAATTAAAAAGGCCTATTTGCATCCTTAAAATCTCACAGGACCCCACTAGCTTGTAGAAACAGTGCCTGTAAATCCATAATGTCCTTATTTAAGAAAGGACACTGACAGCACCTTGCTTCCCAATGGTTTGTACCTTTTATTTCAGCCATGCAGCCTCACCACATAACACGCACCCAAACAAGAGGCAACGCCACTGAATAGTTTGAAATTTGTGCATGTCAACTGACCAGCTGGGTGTTGCCAAAAGAAACCCACAAAAGCTTGTTTTGAATTCAGTTCTGGTACTAATATGGATGTTCATATATCTATGGAGATGCTAAATTTAACTTTGTCTGACAGCTTGTTTCTTTGATGTTTTCTCTTCCTAACTTGCTTGAAACTGTCTCTTCTTTCACATCCTGTAAATCTGAGCTCACTGGCCAATCCACTCACAGATTCTTATTCAATTCAGTCAGTACACTAAGAAGTGTCAACCTGCATTTTAAAATTGTTTCAAATAATGTATATACAGTGAATGGGCAGAAGTGGAGATACTAACCTTTAGCTGTGGATAAATCTGTTGGATCATAGAAAGATTTAGTGCATTGAGAGCCTTGGGTCTATTCAAAGTTATTATTCCTGCACCTCCTCTTTTTTCCAACAACACTTCAGCTGTTGAATCTGTTTGGTTAGACATTTTCTGTACATGCAAAGACAAATACATATAGCAAGTGTCATCAGTTAGATAACTTGAGCAACATACAAGAGTGTTTATGGAAATATATTCTTAAATTATTTAGGATCATAAAACATGCGTTTTGCTATTGTATACTAACTGTACACTTTCCCGTTGTGCTTCAAGTTTTATTTGCATTTCCTAAACAGTTCTTTTGAAACTGCTTCATGTTTGAGTCCTTCAGAGTAATAAATCTCAGACAACTTTTTTGGCCACACATTTTTGATGACATTTGAGGTCATTTAAATACAATTTAAGAAAAAAAAAAACAGAAAAAAGCCCCCCAAAACAAAATCAATCAAACAAACAAAAAACCCACAATACTAATAGAACACAAAACCATGATTCCTTAGAACTGACATTCTGAAAATACCTGCTATTGACAGTTCCATGTATCCCTACTGACAGTTTGAAATTACAAACTCAAATGTACGCATTTGTACACAGGTGTACTTTTAAAAGTAGAGAACAAATCACTGAACTATTTTCACAATTGATCTCAAATTCACAGTGGGATGATATTTAAGGAATATATGCAGGCTAACACAGAAACTATAAAAGTAACTAAAGCCAAAATAATTAATGTACAGTATAATAGTGTAACAAAGTGCTCAAAGATATGGGCAATGCTGTGCCTGAGCAACAAATGATGGCTTTCAGAACCACAGTGAGCAGACACATTAGAAGCTCCATGTGCTTGCTGTCTGTCTTGATGGAGGTAAGGACTCCTGAAAGCTTCCAACTCAATCAAACAGGATGCTGTCCTTACCAAATGTTGTAACACTACTTGCAGTCTGTTGATTGGCTTCAGCCTAAAACAGAAATATTAAAAAGACAGCTAAAACCATAAACCAGCCACACAATCCCCAAATAGATCTGACTGCTGGGTTAAGCAAAGCAGTGGCAGAAAAAATTCAGAACACAACTGTTTCACATTCTCCTTTTTTAAATCAAGTAAATTAGGGTACAATCTTGATATTGAAACAGTTGGAAATTCTTTGCTTACTAGTAAATAGGTAGCAGACACCAATGCCAACTACTGTTTTCAAGTTAGGAGAACCTGGAAATACTAAGACAAAAAGTTTGGGGGATATGACTGATAGCTACCAGTGTGTACCTGTGTTTAAATCTAAAGTTTTACTGCCTTTTTCTGGATGTTTAAATACTGACATTTAAAACAAATGGTCTTGCCAAAACCTTGTTTATTTCTAAAGGCTCCATTACACCAATCTGCCCTCGTGTGCACATATATTTACCCTGGGTTTGTGGAGCAGCTCGCACGGGGCTCCTGCTCCTGTGGATCCCACCAGGAGACACCCACGCCAGGAGAGACACAGGCCAGGCCGTTCTGTGCCCGCGACACTCGTTTTAAGCACTGAATTTATTTACTAATTGTCACTGAGGGAGGCAGCCACCGATGGTGCTGCACAGACATCAGGCACCCGGAGCGAGGAACTTCAGCATTCAGCCACTTGAGCGCACAAACCCAGCCAACTACATGTTACGCGTTACATATTAATGGCCCGGCACCCAGCGCTGTTTAATCATATGGTCGCTTAGAACGGGAGAGTTAGCGCAGGTCTGCCTGAGCTAGGCCTCAGTCACAGCGCACGCCGGCTGCGGGGCCGCCACCCCCGGCCGGCCCTGGCGGGCTGTCCCCGCCGCTCCCCGGCCGCTCCACGCCGCTCGGGGTGTCCCCGTTACCCGGGGCAGAGCCCTCAGCGCCCGCCCCGCCGTGGCGGCCCCGTTACCTGGGCAGAGCCCTCAGCGCCCGCCCCGCCATGGCGGCCCCGCCGCGCCCGCTCCGGGCCGGCACGGCGCATGCGCGGGCGCTGAGGGCGCCGCTCCCCTCGCAGCCCGCGGCCGGCCGGCCCTCACGGACATCGCTCCCGCACAAACGCTGCGGGCTCCCTAACCTGGGATTTCCGTGCCTGCCCCCCGCCCTGGGTAAGGCCGGTGATGCCGCGTGTAGCAAGAGCCTAATAATCCATGCTGGTGGCTGCCCGGGGCGGCAGAAGCTGGCGTTGCCAAATCGCCCTCAGAGCTGAACTTCGCGGGCTGAAGCTTGGTGTTCTAATGGTTTGTTGTTTTCAGCGGTAGAAACTGGTTTCCTAATTTCTGCCCTCCCGGCTTCTCTCCGTCCTGTGGACCACCTCTGCTGCCAGCCCCCCCGACACACACATAGCCAGTGTGGTGGAATTAAGGAGCTGGTCTGATGGGACATCCCACCAAGAACTGGTTATCCCTGAAGATAAATACACGGACTAAGTACTAGCATGGTTACTGCCCCGACAGTAGCTACAGTGAGCTCAGACACAGCATGTGTGTTCAGCATAAATACACTCAGAAACTGCAACTGGGAAAATTGCCTTTTTTTTTTTAAAAAATAGCAAAAACACCCCCCTTACACACACACCCCCAAACCGTATTAAGGCACTTGAGAATTTATGGCCATCGTGCTAGGAGTTCATAGTACAAAGTCCACTTTGACTCCCATAACTAAGACCATTCCATGATTTTTGTTTTTCAGCATGAGACTGATACTGAAAGGTGTGAGGAACCATGGAGTGAATGACAATACAGTCCACTAGGTAAAAACGTAGTTTCATCATCTCTTGGTGTAGCAAGTTTTTAGTACCAGCTGCCTTGATTCACACCGGTATTAAAAAAAATAAAATCTTAAAACCTTTTAGCAAATTTATTTTGCTGGAACAAAAAAATTCCCAGCTCTCAGAAGCAATTCTAGAGAAGTCCCCAGAGGGCAACCTTGCTCTTCATTTCAAAAAATGATTCAGCCCCTGCTTGGAGCAGCGTCATCTGTGTTGGCATTTCCATTGCAGTGACTATCAGGGTGTATTAAAATTGGTTGTAAAAGTCTTAATCAAACTAAATAGGCATTTTAAAAAAAGGATACAGAACGTTTCTGTATTAATGCAGTCTCAGTTTTCAGTCTTGTACACTGTGAACAAAAAATTAGTGAGAACAGGACATGAGGTGCCTTTGCAGGCACTGGGAGACTGCCTACGGCAAACTAATTAATTGTAGAATTGATTAGGCGATCCAGACTATTCAAACTTTAACCTAGAGGTTATACAATAGTCAATGATGCAGCTTATTATTGTCATCTTGGCTATATACAGCTCTATATGCTGCTTTACACCAAGTACCATGAAATTAAGTCTAAACCAGTCTAAATGACAGCAAATTATCCCAGTTGCCAAACCTGATCCCTGACTTAGATATATATTTTAAATATTTTTTTTTTGAGGATAACTTCACATCTCTCATCCAGGCATAACCAATAACGGGGAGTTTGATAAGCAGGTAACATTTTTGTTCTTCATATGCTATGTCTGAAATTTCACAGACAAATACAAACAGAACCTTTCTGTCAGATAACCTTTGTATTAGTGATGCTGTGGAAATGAAGAAACGGGCATGTGGAAGCTAACCTTGGATAAGAGCAGGTGGAGGCTGTTTGAGAGCCCTGGAAATCTCTTAACAAATTCCACTTGTACATGGGCAAGGCTGTGATCAGGACACGATTACATAGGATGTCTGTTTCTAGGGTCCAAAATAGAAGTCAGTGATCTGATTCATCTTTTGCTTATGCTGATTTTAATCTAGTCTCCCTCTGAGTTCAGTATAAATAGTGGTGTAGACCCTTTCTTTGTGGTATTTTATCACACCCATCCATTTAGTTGTCTGCAATCCAGTCGAAAAAGTAACTCAGATATCATCCTGGTTTTTAATAGTTCTCCTACACACCTCTTTTTTTGCAGAGTGGAATATCAAAGGGAAAATGTTTTCTAAAAAGTAAATAAAAGACTTCTGTAAGTCAAAACAGGAAAAAATGAAAATAATGGAGTTGCATGAGAATAAGTGGAATGAGATGACCTTTAACCTGGGAGTTTATGGAAGATATTACTATGGGCAAAGAGGGCTGGAGGAGACTGGATATACTATGGGTGAGCAGCACACCTAGTAACCAAGCCAGGAACTCAGGGAGTACAAGTGCAATAGCCAGAAGGATAAGCAGGTTGCAATTCCTCCCCTTGGAGAAATTTCCTGGCAGTGCATTCAGCAGGTTTTGAAAGAGAAAACAACTTGCAGACTGTAGGAGGACTTCAGAATTGAGCAGATGTTTTCAGGTTTTGTTTCTGGGGTTTTTTGGTTTCTTCTCCAGGAAAAACATAACTTTAGAATGTGGGAACTCTTGCTCCCTAGAAGGATTCCAAGAGCAGCTCAGATGCAGTCTGTGTGCCACCTGTCTTTCCCTAGTTAATCATTAAGTTGTGCCTTGCACTTACCTCTGAGAACTCCCAGTGCAGCTGACCAAGACCAGATAATAAATGGTACAAGTACTTCATCCTGTCCCATGCTCCTGTGTCCAGGCTTGCTGTAAATTGGATCCTTTCCTCTGCTGGTCTAACAGCTGGTACCTAATTTCTCTATGTGTGGGGGTAGTTAGTGCATCCCTAAAGCATGTGAAGGTAAGGAAGAATGAGTCTGTGAAGGCTTGAGGAACACAATGGGAAAATTTCCAGCTCATCCCTGCTAACTGGTTATTACTGTGCTGACAAACAATCCTCACATTGTTATTGCTCAGTCCAGTCTCAGTTGGCAGCACTCTAAAGCACCTCCACAGGTGACACAGGTTTTGCCAGCTTGGATGCCTAATACTAAAGGCTCAGGTCTGCAGTGGAGAATTTTCCAGTGACATCCTTGAGAACAGAAGGAGACTTAAAATAAGTGGAAAACTAATCTGTTCCTCCACTCTCTAATAGTAGGCCAGCTCAAGGAAGGACTGAAACACCACAAACACCTATGTAACCTGGAGAAGGAAAATTTTGCTTTTGTCTATAACATGAGTAATCCTACACAGTGCATTCCTGGGGGGCTTTTGGTCAGAGACCTTTCAGATTATGTATCCATGCAAAATGATCTGAAATCATAGATTTGAGCCGAGGGCACAGCTAATGGCATGCAGGAGTGAATTTCTCCTGTAAAAAGAAAGTGGG
>JAWWEU010000163.1:31621640-31637125 GCA_035583155.1 Acropternis orthonyx | reverse complement strand
CCCCCCCCCCCCCCCCCCCCCCCCCCCCCCCCCCCCCCCCCCCCCCCCCCCCCCCCCCCCCCCCCCCCCCCAGAAATCAACTTTATTTTTTTCCCCCTCTTTTTAATTCACCAGTTAGTTTGCATCTTATCAGTGGAGAACTGGAAGTGTTTGGAAAAGGATGAAAGCAAATCCATAATGAAACTGTGTGAGTGAAGAACTTTCCATTTTCTTTTGGCCTCAGAGGGCACCGGGGAAATTGTGGGGGTGGCTGGGTGCTGCTGCAGATGCTGCCAAGTTGATGAGACCGGCAGAGAGTATCCGAGCGAGGTCCATCCACCAGCGAGTTCCTCTCCTCCCACCAGCCCCGCTTAGACATACCACTCGTGCTGCATCCACCCTGCCAGTACTCCCCGGGTTAGACGGGACCCTGGGCAAACACCCTCCTACATCTTTCTTCCCTGCTGCCACAAGCAATCTGTCATTCCTCTCCTCGAACCACCCTCCACCTACGTACAAAGCCATAACTGTGAGGAACACCCTCTTCCCTCCTCCTTTCCCTCCCCACGAGCCTGTTCCTCGTGGGTGAAAAATGCTATCTTCCCAGAGATCTGGTCACCCCCGAATCTGGCTTTGAGACCCAAGCTGTTTGATACCTTTTAGGACCACGGCTCGGAAACTTCTGCTTGCAGGTCTATTGTATTAGTTTTTCAATTGCACATAATTGCACGTGTGCAGGTGGGAAGGGGCTATTTGCTTCCCACTTGCTTTGCTATGCCTCCCTCCCTGAGAGGACTGCTTCCTTCCCTCCCTGCTCTCAGCCTCCCACGCATTTAGCAATGAGAAATGCTGCAGAAAACTGACCAGCTACCAACCCGCCCACCTGAGGAGGAGGAGCACTAGCAGCAGCAGCACATTTCTCGCTCTCAGCTTTTTAAACACAGTTAAAAAGAGCTGTGGCGTGGGTGGAAATAGCTGTAGGGAGTGTGTGTGGGAACGGGGCCAGAGGAAAGTGAATTTTCTCCTGGTAGGACAGTTAACTTCTAGTGGACCAAAAAATCCCCCAAGGATACCTTACTGCTGAGGGTGTCTTTGGCTGTATAATTAGTTCTTAAGGTTGAGTTTCTCAGGTCTGGAAAGAATGAAACTGAGTTTTTCTCTCCCTGATAGTGCAAGTGATGGCAGGAAGCTTGCCTACCAGATTCCAGGAGTCTGCTTAACAAATGATGTCTGTGTTGCATCCCGTTGTGTCATCACGTCTGTTGTGCTGCTCTCAATGTGTGTGCTTGATTCTGTGAGAGTCGGAGCTGCCTGTATGTAGGAAGAGGAAAAAGGCATGTGGTTTTCACACAGTGTGGGTCTGTAATTCAAAATACCATCCCTGTTGGACCTCTTGAAATAGCACTGTCCCCGAATATCAGTTAATTCAAGATTTACTCTAAGTGTGTGCTTCTATAAGAAATTAAATTCAATCTTATCTGTGTTAACAGGATCTTATTTGAGGTGCTTTGCTTGTATTACATGAAAATAGCAGTCGAAGTAGGAAAGCAGAACTTGTAAAACTAGTGGTATAGAGTGCAAAGTGGTAATGCTGTTTCTCAAGAAATCTCTCTGATAGACTCCAAGAACCAAGGGGTCCTCTCCAGATTTGAGTTTCTGACTTGACTTAGCTATCTGGAATACAGGTTTTACAATAAGTATTCCTAAAGTTGTCCTAACTTGAGTTAGTTCTTCTCAGTCCAAAACCCTAACCATACACTGATTTTTAATAGATTTCACAGCAGGATCAGACTTTCCATGTACGTTCCTGACACAGAGTCTTGTATCAGGATGTGGTCTTTAATGATTGAGAGATGCAATAACAGCTAAATAATGAAATTTGACTCTGAAAGTATAGGAGATTTTTTTAAAAAAAGGTATTGCACAGGGCATATAATTTTCTCCTAGTGAGTAGAAACCTCCATCCTGGGAACAGGGCTCACCAACTTCAGTGTGTGTCCCCCACCAGCCTAGCTCCTGAAGCTCTGGAGATTTTACCCTAAGCTGGAAGGAAAAATGTAGGCATAATTTGCTACACTGATCAGCTCAGAAACAAAGGAAGTTATGAATAAGCCTAATTAACACATTTGCATGTGACAAAACAGACAGATCAGCTGATGGACTTACGTTAGCAAAAGCTAGAGCAGTATCAGTGGAGATGTAACCTTAATGGAACTGATTATCCTGCTGTTTTAAAAGTCTTCTTTATGAATGGTGATTAATATTTTTAATATATCCTATAACCTTCCACTGAATCTTATGTAACTCATAATTATAATCTACTGGAATTACATATCCAGAGTAAGGAGGAACAATATTCCAAATAGTAAGTTCATGTCACTTGATTGATTTAGCTTAAAATGTGGCAGCAATTCCTTTGTCAGGAGCATTTTGAAGCACCATTGGCCCACTTGTAATTCTACCTCACATTTAGCATTGGTTCAGTTAACTTTGAAGGTAGTGCTTTTCATACCTTTAATATCAATGAATGTATATCAGATTTTAAATGCAGATTATATGCTTATCTTGCCAACTACCATTAGCCTGAAATTTTCCTTGTATGATCCATTGTGGTGGAATTATATTATTCAAAAGCAGTTAAAATAAAAAGAAAATAACCAAATACTTAGCATCATTAAAAATCTATTTTAAGAGCTCAGTCCTGTATGTAAGATTCCTCTTGGCCTCCCTGTTTTGTCTGTTGTTCAGCTGGAATGTCACATGATTTGGTCTTGAACCATCTGCTTCCTTCTCAAGGGTCATAGTGAATGCCTAGTTACCTACTTTATTTCAGTCAAAATCATAGTGAATTAAGCACAAAAGCATTTGATGCTAATTAGTAGCTTTTTAACAGACCAGGGATTTGAGCACCTCAGATGTTTATTTCAAGAATTTGTTACTCTAAATTAAAGTGAGGCTCTTCAGCAGGGCAGTTTGGCTGACAGAGTGACAGTATCTTATTAAATGGATGTGGTGTATTCAAACCTTTCCATGTTTCTCATCTGACACCTCACACAGATATTAATTTCCCCTTGAAAAGATCTACATTTGATTTTAAAAGTAAATATTAAGAATATTTTTCAAAATTTCTTTCTGTTTTATTTCATTCTGAAGTACAATGAAAACTGTTCATAAAGTAATGAATTGAAGAACATTTGCCTAGGGCAAGATATCTCATTTAATGTCACAAATGATGCAAAGGACAGCAGAGAAAATTGGAGAACTTTAAAATGGAGAAAAAATAGGTCAGTAGAATAAATAGAGGCCTTTAAGCTACTAAGATTAAGCATGTATCATTCACTGCTGCAGATATATTCTGTTTGTAAGTATAAATTATCAGCCTCCAGTATGGGGTAATAATGAGCTTCGATGCAACTCAATTTGCCAGCTCTGTGTATAATCATTAACCTGGTGGAAAGGATGTGTAGCAAGTCAGAAGGAAAAGTGTTTGTTTGTCTTTTTTTAAAAAAAGAAATATGGTCATCCTGGATCATAAACAAACTTGCAGTGGCAGTACTTGGTTTCTTGAGCACTTACTGAGTGGATATAGTTCCCAGGGAAATACTGAAGAAAGGCAGTGGCAGCTGTGGCAGGGCACAGTACAGATCGAAATTGCTCACAAGGAAACACATGGTCTCTAGAATCAAATTCCTCTCCGTAATCTCAGTCTTGGATCTATCCCATGGATTTCATGATGCCACTGGTTCTCCTGTCCAGACCCAGGCAGTCCAACTCTCTCACCGTGTCTCTATCTGCACTAACAGTCTGGAATGGAGGTGCACGCTGCTAAGAGCACTGTATGGGAATATATGTAATTATTTCAGAAATAACTCAATGTGATTTAGTCATACTTTGACACACCTCTGTCTGCCAAGAAAAATGCAGGCACTCCCTTATAGAACTGTTGCTAAGAGCATTTCTTCAGGCTCTAGGAGTGAGAAGGTGCTTTATTGTATGGTTAACTGCAGGAGTTAACAGCAGGGTTTCAGTCCGAGACCTGCCAAGAAATTAAAGCATGTAATTAAAGGCTGCACTTCTGCCGAGGAGATGTTGCACCATGTAGAATTAGTCTGGGACATTATTCTATAAATTTAAGACACTTTGAGAATTGATTTTATTGACATTTGTAGCCTAAAAAAAAATACAGAAGAGAAAGTTAGGGCCAGCAACAAGAAGAAACATCTTTTGTTTGCTTTATGCTAAATTTAAATAATTTTCTAAGAAAGCAGAAACTCTATGTTTAAAAAAAAATTAAAAATCCATTTTCATTCTGAAATGCTAATGGATTTTTTTGCCCCCATGAATGAGCAGGAGAATCATGAAACACATTTGACTTGTCCTTTCCCTTTCCTGTGCCAGGACTAACATCCTTGTAGCTTTTGTGACCCTTTTGAAACATTCACCATTGACAAGTTACTTTCCTAGTAGTAGACATCTGAATTTTACAGGTACAGCTGTCTGACATCTCAATTACAATAGCAACTAAAGTACAATTTTCAACATATTTCAAATACTCAGAAGAAGGAGACATTGGGAAATAACTTTATAACTTTTCCACTATTCTGCTTTAGTTTTCCCTTCTGTTAAGTAAATAAAGTAACTTTTGACTGTCTCATTGTAATATCAACATTAACCTTATAGTTGAAACAGTGATATGGTATACCCTGGTGATAACAAATTGTACCTTGTCATTGTTCCTGTTATTGAGCTAAAGCATAAGTATAGTTTATCTGTATGTTTGTGGTGCATATGCTGGAAAAAGCCACATAGCACGATGACCCAGGATTATGGAATCCAGAGAAAGAGGATTCAGATGTTTTGAATTTCCCTGTTGCTTTAAAAATCAAGACATGGAATATATTTTCCACTTCTTTACAAAACAAAAGCTGTTCTGTAAACTGTTATAAATAGATATCCAACCAGGACCTTCTATGTATGTTAGAATGGATACATGCTTTTTCTTTCTAAGGAAATAATTTGACCATGGCTTCACATGTGAGCCTGTAACGCTGTCATCTATCAGCTGTTACCCGGTTCTGCAGAAGGAAATGAGCCTATTTTTTCAGCACAGGACAAACAAATCCACAATATATTAAAATGCAATCACTCTGCCACACTCATTTTCTCAGGAGTACTTCAAGTATATATTTTTTCTGAGGAAATTTCCCACCTATCTAAGAAGCCCCAAACTCTGCCAGGTCCTCCAGTATGCAGTTTCAGATGTTATAGGATGTTTACAGAAGCAGTCAGCTGCCTGTTTCACAGGAACCATTTGCTTTTGTTAGTTATTCACAATAAGCATTCATAATGCTTGTAGGTAACATAATTACTCACCACAGAATGACTTCAACAACTGACTGTGACTTTGTCACTGTTTAATAACAACCAGAAGCAGATCTCTCAGGAATACTTAGTGTTATTTTTAGAAGGTGAAGGAAAACATTCTCCCTGGAAGGTGCCACTTCACCTTAAATACCTGGAAACTTGTTGCCAAAGACTGCAGTGACCTCCACCTTCACCTTTCTTGTTTAGGAAGGGGAACTGTATGTAGACTGTGGGCACTATTTACTTACCTCAGAAACAACTATAGCTCAGATGTGTTTTGAAAGAGTTTCAGCTGAGGAAATACCTAAATTAAAACTGTAGCTTAGTTCACTTTCAGTGTCGTTTACCAGATAGGCCTGGGTTAATTAGTAGCCAACCTTCCAATACCTGTTTCCTCCTTTTGTGCCTTTTCTGTATAAACCATGTATATTTGTGCAGCCACTGCTGTTGCAAGGAGAACACCCCCACCCTGCTCAAGTCCAAAGTTTTACTAGTTTTGTTTATCTTATAAATCTAAAGATGAATAAGGTAAGACAGGTTTTGTAAACAAATTACTGCATTATGTTTTAGATACTGCATTGACTTAAAATTTGGTGCTGTTGGGTCAAAATTTAAAATATATTGCTGTTTGAAGTCTTTGAAATTCTTCTCCAGTATTACTATTTGGAATGGTAGTTTATGCTTAAATTAATAATTTAGAAAGTGAGAGATACAAAGTAGACAGAAAACCTTTATGTCATGTGCATTTATGTCTATCCACATTTTCGTTTTTGCTAATGGAAATTATAAATAACATAGTCTACTGTGCCCTCTTACTTCTGAGAGGGCTGTCTGAAGGGCTTTTAGGCATCAGGAGGGCTGATTCACAATTGTGCTCCATAGTGTTTAATTTAATTGTGTAACTTTTTTATTCCACTGCAGCCTGAACAACAAACCTCCTCTATGGTTCAGAGCTGATGGCATTTGCACTCTCTGCAGCTGATGACAAGAAGGGGTCAGCTGCTGATAGCTTGCTCTGGCTTCTCCTTCTCACTCCTATACTGATGGACCTGCACTAGTAGGAAATGCTGCTGTTTTAAATACATTAGAATGGTTCTGCCATTCAGGAATAGGAAAAATGCCTTCCTGACTCAGTACATCTGTGAACTATTGTTTAAGGCAAACTGTGAGGATTAGTAATTATCACATGGTGGCCCAGGGAACTGGAGGGCCCGTGAAACTACCAGTGGCCCAAAGGTGAGCTGCAAAACCAGACTCAATGTTTACTTGAAATGTAAATTATGAGAATGCATGATATTTTGAAAAACTGAAGGGAAAATAAACTGTGCTACAAAATGTTTGAGAACTAATAATTTATTGTTATTCTAGCCTCTTTTAATTGTTCCCCAGAAGATTACAGGTCTTAGAAACAAAAGGTCTAGTAACCTGGTAATTTGTCTTCTGTGCATGTGAACCTGACAAACTTTCAACATCTATAGCATCTTTGCAAGCTTTGGACAGGTCTCCTACCAGCCTCATTTGATGTTTCCTATTCCATGTATGAGAAGAGTAAATGAATTTGCTTTCTCCAATTCGGGACTTTGTAAATCTGCTTTGTCCCTGCTGATTTGCCTCTTTCCTGACTGGTGAATACTAGGCTACTGAACTGTTCCAGGCAGAGAAGTCAATCCAAATATTTGAGCATGCCTCTCTGTACTTTTCCCAACACTAACATATTCTTTCTGAAATGAGAACATCCTGATTTTGTTCCCTCTAATTCTTAGGGGATCCATGTCCGAATTTCCCTGTGTGTGAAAAAAGAAGACCCATATATTATGCTAAAATAGAATTATTTCTTACTTTGCAATTAGTTTTGCACATATAATTTAGTTTTTCCTCCCTTGTAAAGCCTTTGACATTTTTGAACCTCCTGGTAACAAACAGTTAAACAGCACCCTGTAGCAAGACAAGAAATCCTCAGGGAGCTAGGTTGTACATCCTAAAAGCAGATAAAATTGTCCAACCCTACAGGCAACAGACCTTTACACGACTATTTATAGAACTGGAGGAAGAGAAGAGAAAGAAAAAAAGGAATTAGTAAATGACTTTAAAAAGCATAGGCACTTAGAATTCATAGTTGATGTGCTGATTTGGGAAGTCAGGATATATGACATAGAAAAAAAAGTAAGAAACATTAATACTGTTACATAGACAGACTATTTTTTTCTGCTTTTGTC
This sequence comes from Acropternis orthonyx, assembly GCA_035583155.1. NCBI lineage: Eukaryota > Metazoa > Chordata > Aves > Passeriformes > Rhinocryptidae > Acropternis > Acropternis orthonyx. Next base: position 31,629,566 of record JAWWEU010000163.1, on the reverse strand, counting down.
ACCTTTTCCTGTGTTTTGGTTTTTTTTCTTTTCCCACCCAGCCATTTCAAAGGCATATCCTTACAATGACGCATCAATTTTCTGTCTGCTTGAGGTTTAGAAATAGCAGAGTTTTTATAAATAGATCACAATCTGCAAGAGACAAAGAGAATGCAAATACTTTAAAAGCTTAACTGAAAAATTCAGATGTAGATCGAGATTTTGGATGTCTCCTAGAGTAGAAGCACTCAGTTTGAAATGCTCCATTAACTGCAGCAGAGGAGCCCGTGCTCTTTGTGCAGCAGCAGGGAACAGTCAGGTGGAATCAGGTGGTGCTTCTGGTCACAGTGCCAGGCCGAGAACGACGTCCAGCCCCGTCCCTGGGAGCTCACAGTTCAGTGACGTGAGAAGGAGGCACCTTGCTGTTCCTTACTGCCAAGCTAAAACACAAGAGGTAATTACTCTTTTATACACTGCAGAGCCACTGAATCAGAATGTAGAACTTTTACACCGTAATTTTCCTGGCAGTACTTGTGTACTCTGAATTGGCAGCATTTGTCAAGTTTGCTCCCTTTTTCCAATTTGCCTCCAAAACACCTTAATTTTAGTGAGGTGTTTTAGCACATGGTTGAAACCCTGTCCTTGTCCACCAAGGCAGTGAAAAAATAAAAACTGGGAAACAGTTGAATATCCTTTGTTTTCTGAGTACTTTCTTTGTAAGGTCATTTAGATCCTGCTGACACTTCCAAACAGACTTTGGAAAAACAAGTAGTTGCCCTCCACTGAAACCTGATACCTGGGAGGGGTATTATTCCTACAGCCATATTAGGTATAGCTGAAGTCCATCTTCTTATCTTTGACTACATAATTCTGTTAGAAAGACTGAGAAAGATGCTGTGGTGACTGTGGGTAAAATTAGACATTAAATGGAAGGAAGAAACTTTCTCTAAAATATTTTCTGAAGAAAGAAGTTGGTTTTTTGAAGAGAAGCTGCTTCCTGAAGCTAGGCTGAGTTTTACAGTAGCTGTATTCTGGCAGCAAACTTGACACAAGCTATACATTCTCAGTATTTGCCAACCACAATGTCATCCACTAATGTAGGATGTGGTCTTTGCCTGAAGTCTGTCTCTAACTGTCACTGTTTTAATAAAAGTTTAGGCCACTACACACTGCAGAATCAGGTTCTTCAAGCCTAAATTAGCATTCTGTTGAAAACTAAACATATGTTGGTTTTTTTCACTGTCAATAATTTTGTTTCCAGGTTTGGAAAAGAAACATTGCTGGGGAGGAATCCAATGAATTTATTAATGAGCTCAGTCAGTAAGTATGGCACTATTAATAACTTCTGAGATTTTGTTTGTCTTATTTTTATCTTCAGCTTCAGACTCTGAAGTAAACAGATGTTCAGAAGCTTTCCACTGAGAATACTACAGTATGCTGTCTTAAATACATTTGATTATTGGGATGCTGTAGGAAACAAGAAAATAGCTGTATACAGTATTTCTGAAACAATTTCTACCACTACATTGTCTTTATGTCACATTGCACTGATAGCCAAAAAGGAAAAAAAAAAATCTAAAACGTTTCTTATATGTTATTAGTGATTTTTCTTACCAGTCAGGAATATGAATACAAAAATGGAAAACAAATACATTACTTTATTTTCTAATATTATCAGAGCACATTTAATCTGCTATTCCAAGCCATGACTGGCAATATAATTTACCTGTCCTAAACATATTTTCAGTAGTTGAGTGCTTCTATATTGATCTAAGATGTTCTATTTATTTCACGATCACTTTTGATCAGAGATACTGCTTTGAGTCTCAGTGTAACTGACTTCTATGGCAGTCCTCCTTTGTTCTTTAAGGAATATCATCTCAAGAGTTTGAGAAGGGCATCAGTAAATTGCTCATTGTTTCCACACTTTGAGGAGGGGAACTGTTTGAAATTGACCTTGAAACTAAATTCAAGTACCAGTATCACTTGGATGTACTCTCATTAACCAAGAAATTAAAAGAGGTTAACCCATCAGTTATGCTGGAGGTCCTGAGATGAAATATAGAACAAAAAATCAGTATGCTTTCTGGGGAAAGAGATGAGATAGTTTGGCTAACACTGTGACTCCCTTCTGTATGGAAAGTGACATTTACTGTTCTTTTTTATAATGAGGCAAACTCAGCCCCACAGCAAATTAGATGTGAGGCCTCTGAAGTCAGCAGCTAGCCTGGGTCTGAATTTGGTTCAATGTGTCCCTCAGTACAAAAGACTGTGTCCCTGCTTGTGTCACTCAAGTAGTTTTCATCAAAGATCACATTGACATGTACTAAACAAAAATGCCTGTCTTAGTCTTCCTTTAGGTTTACAAAGCTACATTGTCGAAGACCTGCTTTCAATCAGGGAGATGAGATTATATGACTGCACTTGTATCTGATTAAAAAAAAAAAATCAAACAAAAACCAGTTCAGGTAAACAGTGCTCTGAGTTATCGTTGTTTTAGCCATATAAATGGTGAGAGCTAGTCCTTGTATTAAATGAGAAGAATATGTAGTGCTGTAAAATCAGAAGTAATTTTCTTCAATAGCTTTTCCGTATGCAGAATACCGAACCTCAATTAAAATTTGTTTTGGTCAGGGAATACTTTGCTGTGCAGGGGTATTGTTTTTCCTTTAAAAGCTATTCTCAGAAATTTAATTTAGTCAAAAAGCTGAGTTCTCACATTCCGCTTGATCTCAAGTCACTGATGAGTAATTAGGGAAGCAGGGATATCTGACCCTATATGTGTTTCTTTTGTGGATGTAAAGGACAATGAGCGTAAAGAATTTCTTGCTTGAATGCTGGTATTTGCTTCAGCCCTTGCTCTCAGATGGGATAGAAGAAAGTTGCTAGGGATCAGAGAGAACTGGTCAGTTTGTTGTCCCTTAGTCATACACCTGCAGATATTAAACATATTAGACATAATAGGTACTTAGTACACTCCGAACACAGTGTAGAAGACAAATGTTTGTGTTACTAAAGTTGTGCAGGACATAGCTGGCAGAGGAGGTGGGGGTCTATGTCATATTTTTAACTACTCTGCCTGCCCTAGTCAGTTGCATTTTTATTTTAACACTTCTCGTGTTTATGTAGAATAAGATGTATGTGCATGTGGGAGCTATTTGTTTAAGTTTTAGTTGGATGTTTCTGGGGATCCCACTAGTGGATCCATCTCAAAGCTCTGGCAAGTTAAGAGTCCCTCTCTCTGTGAAGACAGGCCAGTTCACAATTCATTGCAGGTTCAGTGGATAAATTGCATAAATTGTCTCTAGTTCCTGTCTGGACTATAGAATCAACAGGGCTTTGTACGCTCCCCAATCTGGAGAGTTATGGCAGCTTCAAGGTCATCATGTTTTGTACATATGCAGTGGCATCAATGTTGTCAGCAGCCCAACATAAACAATTTGCTCTGTGGACAGCAAAAGTAATGAACCTTCATTTCCCATGAGTTTGTGTATTTACATTTTTGCAATGCACTTGCTCGTCTCCACCACTTTAAATGGCTCAGCTGTCCCTTCTTTGCCTCCAGTTCCCTCCTCTATTCCCTTACCTGCCCTCAGGTTCTTCACAGGGCAGCCTAACTGTGGCTCAGTCACGAACAGTGATTCACTGGACAAACGGGAGCCCTCTGTGGAGTTCCTGCCAGGGCTTTCCTCCCACGGAGGGCACTGTCTTGCCTTGCTTTTCCGTGCCAGCCACTGATGTTCACACTACATTTTAGGAATTTAGTATTTGTGAGACTGTCACTGCACATCAAATTCAATACCTACCAGTCGGTTCAAAAGTTTTTGAAGTGAGAAAAGGCTGACTACCGTATAAGCAGATACCATGCAAACACAAATTAAATTTAAGGGGGAAAAAAATAGGAGAAAGGTCTATCCAGTAGGAATAAGTTTGTATATAAACACAATCACATAGACACAGTTTCTGTATTTGGTTTTGCACACTGTTTTCCCTTCACTTTGCTAATGAATGTAATGCTTCCAAAAGTATTAGATTAAAAATTAGAGGAAGAGAGTCCTCTGCTTGCCTGCCAAACCAGACAGATCACTGCAATGCTTGTCTTACTGGCTGTGAATATTTTATCCTTGGTTACCATTAACATTGCTGCAGCTGTGTATGATTTGCTGATTCACTGGATGACTGTTCCTCAGTTCCTCTGTTGGGATTTTTCTCTTACTGGTGGCATAGTTGCTTTTAGTCTTTGAAACACTAGAGAAAAGTCACATTTTTCCTCATACTGACTTCAAGCCTTCCTAGATTTACCCTGGGATATGTGCAAACTGTTATCTTATGAAGAACTTCCTCAAGAGGCATAAATAAATGTCATAGCTGCCTTAATGAAGTGCCTCTCCTAGCAAAGAATTGACTAAAAATGTAGTTTTCATGTTATGCAAAATATATTAGAGGCCTGATGGAAATCAAAGCTTTTCTGTTTTCTTCTGGGGCAAGTCCTAGCAGCATAAATCTCACCTTCAGCTTATTTTTCTAATCTGACTGATGTAATTTTTTTTTTGGCTCAGAGTTAAAAGCTGCTACAGGACAGCAGAATATTTTGGGTCAACCAGAAATTCTTGATTTCAAGGTACGGTTTCAGCTTATGAAAGAAACCAGTAAGTTTTTCTATACACTAAAATTTAAGCTCCTAGAAACCATTTCCCTAAGACTGAGCTAACAAAGGCTTTACCTTTGTCATTACTGCAAAATATCACAAGCACAAGATGCCCATATCATTTATATAACAGACCAGATGGTTTTTATGTGAAAGTTCTGGGTCTTATGCTATATTTGCTTTACTTCCCCTCTAACCTAAGGAGCAAGCTATAAGACTCAGCTGACACCAAGTCCTTTTCAAGCAAAATCTACTACAGTTACTATGTGCAGTCCCACCTGCTATTTGGATATAGTTTTGCTTATTTTGCTTTTAAAATATAACTACTTTGCTTCAATTTTTCAGTTTATTTGGTGCTTTCTTTTAGACATTAAATTTGGTTATTTGTTTTTTGAAGCCGTAAAGTGTTTGTAACTATTTTTGGCAAGCATTTTCACCATGATATATGGCAAAGTCGAATGGAGAACATAAATAGAAATCTTTATAAAGTAACATATGCATTGAACTAAAAGCCCACAGAAACCCACAGGTGTGGATAAGTTTAACCAGGTGTGAGTTTATAGTACAGAGTTGATTATATGGCATGTGAATTTATGATTTCTATTTATTTTTAAAAGTATTATCTCTGAATATTCTAATACCCAGTGGTCAGGTACATATTTATTAATGTCATTCTATTAGCTAAGAGAAAAAGATTGTTGTTCGGTATGCCACATTGTATGTCATATTTCACTGTGATTCAGAGCCTGAACCAGTGGTCCTTGAAAAATAGATATTTATTAATATAAATGGATTTTACACCTGACTCAGCTTTCTATTTTCTGTTTTATACTAGTAGCTACTTTAATAGAAAACGTTATACTCCAAGTAACTTACAACTGCATTTCCTTTTCTCTGAATACTGCTTTGCCTAGAAATATTTGTGATAAAAATACATTAGGACAGTTTGTGTGCAGAGCAGCAGTTTCTCCATTTTTGTTAATCCTCATTTTCATAGCTGAAAGAACTCTCTGAGAAAGTGTAATAATGTGTAACAGGCTGTAATAGAGATCTTTACATGCAGCCTCGATGAAAGAAATAATCATACTATGTTCAGTTCTGCTCAGGCTAGAGTAGCTTGTCAGGCTGGAATAATGGGGCTTCATGCTCAGGCTTTTCACAGCACTCCCCACACTGCTGGATTGGGCTTTTAAACTCAGTAAGAAAACATTTAAAAAATCTATATATTAAAAAATAAATATATTTTTGTAATGTATTTGTGTATATATATATATAAAACATTGTAAATCGCTGTGTTAGTCATATTCTATAGTCTGGTCCTCAACTGTAACTTCTTGTTTGCATACCAGGATATGCAACAGCCTGCAAAGAAATGTTACATATTTTGTCTTAATTCCTCTAATTCAGAGAACGTTTTAAAAAAAAAAAAATTATTAATTTGATTTTGTTTTTATTTAGGAAGTGTCCCTGCCACCTCTGAAGCCCAGTATAAGGAAGGGGATGATCAGGATGCAAGTCCTAAGAAACACAGCTCCAAGCAACAGAAAAACACAGCTCCAAACAAGGCTGCAGAAGGTGGTCGCATTCTTACTGTGTGGTGAGCAATGCTGAGTTATCAGAGTTTAGGGAAATACTTCTTTTATGGCTCCAGTAAATGTAATCCGTGACTACAATGATCAGCTTTCCCTTTTCAGTTCACAAACAATGACTGGAAATTATTTTAAATACATGTTCTCCCTAAAAGTATTTGTAGTAATTTACCAAAAAAGTCTCTATCGAGATTAAATAATTTGGGTTGGAGCTGAGATCTGATTTTTTACAGTAACATTTTGTAATAAATGCCCCACTCCAGGAGCTGATAGTTGCCTGTCTCTGAATTCTGCAAGGTTACAGGAGGCCTGTGCTCCTGGTCTCAGATGTGGCTTCTTTGTGGTTAATTAGCTACTGGGGAGATTCTCAAAGATGAAGAGTTCTGAAAATCCTTCCAGAGACAGATGATAAACAAGCTTTCTCCTGCCTTAGGTCACCTCCCCTAGGAAATTCAGCTTTTGTCTCCTGCCTCCATCAGGAGAAGCCTTTACTGTAGAGGCAGGCAAGATTTTAATTGGACAGTGTGCTCAATGGCAGGTGTATCCACGTCCAGAGATTGTGCCTCCCTGGTGTGTTAGTGTGGCAGTGCATTGCCTTCCATTGGGTCAGGAGGCCCTTTCACTTTAGTGAGGACTCAAATTAAATGGGTTAAACGGCCGTGGTCCCCCCCATTCCTGTCTGTCTGCCTCAACCATGCAAACTTGTATCTCAGTTTCTGCCCTTGGGCAAAATGATGCAATCGTTTTTTTTTCCCCCCTTGAGGAAAGGGGGATCCTCCGTGAGAAAAGGGAGGTACAAATGAGAAGATGTAAGTAGGAATGTGTCTGTTTTGTGGTACCCCAGTTAAGGATGTCTGCAGTCAGGTCAGTGCCCTGGGCAGAAGCTGCCTGTGCTGTGCAGCCGAGAGGGATGGCCAGGGGAGTTTACTCGTGTTATTGACCTGCTTGGAGTAGGGCCCAGCGTGCACTCTTGTGTAAACAACACCAGCACTTCAGCTTAATCCTCAAACAGCTTCAGTACCTCCTGTTCGGCTCAGGGCTGATAAACACCCCAGATCTCAGGCTGGCCTTTCACTTTCTGACCATTCCCCTTCTTTAGCTCAGCACCGCTGACCTTTCCATATTGCAGCACGGCTCTGCTGTTGCTCGGGAGTCACCCTGCCTGCCTGCCTGCCTGTATCTGCCTCGATAATTACTGGGGGGGAAGACAGGGGGGAGTTTATGTTGTTGTCATTTGAAACATTGACGTAATTTTGAGCGCCTAAGCCTAGAAACAGTGTCACCGAAGCGGTGCTGCCAGTGGCTGTGAGAGGGCACCGCAGGTAATTAATTCCTTACGCCGTAATAGGCGCTGGGAACTTGCGAGGAGCAGGAAGCGCTATGAATGTCACCTGGCCCTCCGGGACCCACGAGCGCTCCGCACACGCTGTTTTGCAGACCCAGCCCCGGCACCGCGCCGCAGGTGAGTGCCGGGGCTGCCCCATCGCCCGGGCCGGTGCGGGCCCCGCGGAGGCGGCGCCGGGCCGGGCCGAGCCGAGCCGATCCGGGGGCGGCTCCGCCCGCCTGTCCCTCCCGCAGCGCCCCTGCGCGGCGGCGGCGGCGGCGCGGCCCGGCCGGGGGGGGGCGGGAGGTGCGCGGAGCCGCCGCCCGCAGCAGCCGCGGCCGCAGCTAAGGGGCTGCGATGCGCCCGGCCGGGCGCCCCCCCGGCGC
>JAWWEU010000163.1:31578965-31621540 GCA_035583155.1 Acropternis orthonyx | reverse complement strand
CCGCCCCCGGGCGAGGTGAGTCAGCGCGGCCCCGCGGGGCTGGGGGGGGGCCGGGCGGCAGCCGGGACTGCCCGCCGGGGTGCAGCCGCCTGTCCTGCCCGAGCTCCGCGGGCACCCACCGGTGGGCACCGGCCCCGCGGGGCGGCCGGCCCGGGCCGTGGCGCTCCGAGCCGCCGGGAGCACCCCGGGCTCTGCCCCGGCCCCGCGGCCCGGGGTGCCGCAGCCCTTCCCAGCGCTCCCTCCCGAGACGGTTCCTGCCGCGCCGGGGCCGGTCAGCTGCGCGTCGGCCGAGCAGGGCGACCCTGCCGGCCCTGTGCGGGCTGGGCACCGGGCACCGGCCCAGCAGCTCAGCCCCTACCCCGCAGCTCGGCCCCGGCCCAGCGCCCCCGCCCTCCCCGGCCGCGGGGTCGCGGTCCCCGAGGTGGCCGCTGGCCCGGCCGCGTCCCTTGGGAGCTCCTTCACTGGCATCCCCGCACTGCTCCGCGCCGCCAGCATCCAGGCGTGGCGTTACGTGTGGCTGTCACTCAGATCCAGAGCCCTCGCATCCTTAAAATACCAGGGGATTTAGTAAGCGCGCTGTCAGTTGTTCCTCTGTTTATTGAAGCAGGCGTAGGAATAGATGCTTGTTTGGGAAATCAGCGCTGAGGGTGCCATAGCTGCTACGGATGCCTGCTACGTTCAAGTGAGGTGGAGTTTAAAATGCCTGTCTGCTCAGCAGCGCTGAAGTTTTAACAGAAGGCTCTGTTTAAATGTTGTGTTAATGAAAAGTGCAGGGTTGAGGAATGATGAGCTTGGAGTTTACGGGGGAGGATAGGGACTGTATGAACATAACACTGAGGTATTTCAGTAAAACCTCACCCCAAACATTATTACTAAGATATGTTGGGTCTTCTTGTCCACTGTAGCTTGTAATGTCCAAGGAAAGAGATTGTAAAATGCTAGTTTTCTAGCTTGACTGGTTTTTGTGTGTGTTTTTTTCCCTGGATAGAAACAGTGGACAAAGGCAACATTTACTTCATTGTTTGTATTCTCTGAAGACCCACTGGGGAATAGGGGAAAGAGAACAATTCTCTCTCTAAGCATGGTGTTTGTGATAGCACTCATAAACTCGGGAAGAATCCTGAAATGACTTTTAAAAAAAGATTCCAAACAGGTGAAGTGAGAGTATGAGAGCAAAAGCTGAGAATGTGAGGAGCTAATGTGAGGAAGCCACTAATGTGGCTGGTCTAGGGTGCAACTTAAACACAACCTAGAATTCATCTTAGTCTTAAGGTAGAGCACAACGGGCCTGAGTTTACATAGCAGTGTGGGAAAGTGAACTGGTGCCAGTCGGCGCGGGTTGACCCCTGAGGCTGGGGATTGATGACAGGAAGGTCTCTATTTTGCAACAGAGCTGCTCCTGCCGGCTTGGTGGGGCAGCTGGGTGCCCGTGTCCCTCCCCAGCGCTGGCAGCTGTGTCCTCCTGGAGCCCTGCAGCTCTGCCCGCCTGCCTGGGCTGTAACTGAAGACGTGCATGTTATTTACCATCATTAATCAAGTGTAAACCTTGGCAACGTGGATACGTAGTTGGCAAATTGAAAACTGGTTAAAAAAATGGGGAGTGACAAGGACTTAAACTGTGTAACACATAGAGTCTACTAGGACATCTTAATGTGCATGTAGTAAATGGAGAACGGGATTGGAAAGCAGGAATCCTAAAATGTGAGTTTAATGGTTTTTCATTAACAGATGAGAATCTGATAGTGTTCTTTTCTTTAATGTTAATACTAGCACTTCTGTAGCAACTTGGCAACTTCAGATATATAAAGTGCATTAAACCTATTATAAACCTGATGTTGACATACCTCAGACATGCTCTCAATCTAATTGACTAAATGTGTCGGTGTGTAGGGTTTTTATATGCTTACTGATGAAGTAGAAAAACCTATAGACCAACATGTTAAGTAAGTGTGTATTAGCAACACAAAATAAAGCAATTTTAGGAGTTAAGTGTTTTAGAACAAGGTGGTTTCACTTCATGGAAACGCTAATTGTGATAGTTAATGTTACAACACTTGTGTCTTGCTTCAGATGAAACAAATACATTTCCCAGCACCCAAGTTAATTGGCTGGATGTGAGTTATTCCTGATTTTATAAATTCAGAGTTAGGTGTTCATGCTGGGGCCTCTCAGGAGGAACTGCTTATGTTTCAAGAGGAGAGGATGATGTAGGGCAGGTAGGTCAGCCTGTGGGAGTTGGTCTGTGTGGCTTGGCAGGGAACAGCCCCTCCAAGGGCTCCGCTTACCTGGGAGAGGTTTGGGAATGTGATGCAAGAGTAAAAGAAGGCTATGTGCTCCGCTGTCATGACGCAAGCTGTTTGCATAACATTCTCCTTGCTGGCTTGAGCACAGGAGACAGCACCAGCCTGCTCCTTAGGGGTGAAACTTGCTTGAAAATGGAAAACATGGTCTATTATTCATGTCTGTTGAAGCAATGCCTTGTAGGCCTGCTGGATGCAGGGCTTGCTTCTGGAGGTACTGCACGGATCCTGTAGCAGAAAGACTTTGATCCAAAGGTTTTGTAGCTTAGATCAATGAGACAAGGGGGGCTGAGGAGGCGGTGGTGTGCATGAGCAGTGTGATGGATGCACTCAGGGCAGTTTCACCAGCTGGCGGATGAGTGAGGTAAGCTTTCTTTGAAAGACAGATAGTTTTTAAGTCTGCTTCGCTAGCATAGACCTATTCTGAATCAAACAATAATTAGTGATGGGGGGGAAAAAAGGGTTTTTGAAGAAGCATGTTTTCTATTAGCAGATTTAAAGATGTTTGTATGAGAACTTCATGTGGAATTTCATTTATCTGCTACAAAGTCAGTTTTCTAGTCAGTGAAAGTCTGGAAGGGGTGAAGAAAAGATGGATTGCCATGCTGACTGGCTTTGATTTATCCACACCATACAAACAGCAAGCTAGCCTGCTCTGTTCTTACAGCTGCATGTTGTTTGAGAGATTAATTGATGATTTCTGTTTCAAAATTCTACTCTTGGAGTATGTTTTGTGAGACTGTATGAATATAAATTTTCTACTGTGAGTTATTTTGCTAGGTATATAATGGGTTAAGCCTCTAGATCATTTACACTGTCTTCTGATGAACTGTCACAGGGTTTCTTTGTTTGTCTTTTAACATTCATATACATCCAAACCTGGATTTTGAGGCTCTGCTTTATGAGTCTTAATTATACTTTAATTCTCAAAGCCCAGTGAATGTAATATTTATGCTGAACTAAACTGTATTTTAAGACAACAGTACTTCTTCACCTCAAATCTAACTTTTTGTTGGTCTGCAAGTGAAGTTTCAATGCCTGGCACTGTAAGTGCCGTGGTATTTCCCCTGAGAGTTTTAGGGATTTGATACCACAGTCTGATTTGTTGATTGCCTTTTTTCTTTTTTCCCCTGAGATACAGTACAAAGCAGTTTGGGTTTTTTCCCCAAGATTTTGAGAAGTGACTCCTAGGGGAGAGCTGAGTTTTTAGTATACTGTATTATTATTTTCCTTATTATAACATTTCTCGCTTTTGTAAGAAACTTCTTGTAGTGTCAGATTGTCTTGAATAGATTAGCTTTTTATCCTTTCTGATCTTGAAATCCTCTTAATTATTAGGAGGGCCAGAGTAAATGAGATTGATTTAAGAAATAAAAAAGGCAAGAATGCCAAGAAGATACTTAACTGAATGTAGAATACCCGTATTTGCCTCTTTCTACCTACCTGCCAAAGAGCCTCCCTACAAGTAATTAAAATGAGCACTGCATTGTCATCACGGAATTCCTTGGGACAAATGGGTTTTCTCCATTCCTCAGATAGCTGCTGAAAAGTACAAGTCTGCAGGGAAGTTGCTGTAGCTGTTTGTAGAAGATGGCTGGATAAAAAACATGTCACAGATAAAAGGGTTTGAAAGTGGATTTTGACTTGCTGGAGGAATAGATATAAAACCAGGCGACAGAAATCTGTATCAGGAAACTTAGGAAAAAGTAATAGACTCTACTTAAGTTAAAAAAAAATCCTATCTGCAAATCTTTAAGGGAGAATAGTCTTGTGGTTAAGAAGTACATTCTTTATATCTGAAGAGAAGCACATGCAGTTGTGCATAAAGAGGCTCAGAATAATCTCCAGTCTGAGGGAGCTGGGTGGGCTGCGAGCTTCCCGTGCAGCTGTGAGGGACAAGCGCTCCCGGGCCGGTAGGATGGGATTCATGGGCTGGAGGGGAACAGACACTTCAGGCTTTGATGAGAGCCTTTTCCACTGTAGCCATGTCAGAGGTGATGGGATGGTGAGGGAACAAGGACTTGCTTCCCTGCTCTGAGTTGTGTAGTGTTTTGGAAACATAAACCTGTGTCAAGATAAAAGCTTGTCTGTCTGCCAGAGGACCGAAGCGCTCCCTTGTGACATACATCTGATGTGCTGTGTGCCTGCTGTGCCTCTTCCTTTTCCCTTTGTGGGGCTTTCTCAGGTTCCTTGCAGAAGTTCCTTCCAATTTGCATGTTAGGGATTTGCTGTGTGTTTGTGCACTTAACTAAGTTTGGGGAAAACAGCCTCCAAACTGTTACTCCTGTTTTTTAGGGTGGTGGTACCCCTCTGCAATGACTCTGGTCTCACTTGCCATGGCTGAACTGATGGCATTCAACAGGCCTCTACCAAACCTTTTTGCTATCTTCAGCCTCAAATGAGTTAAAATTTATATTCACTCTGAAATCCATTCTGTTTACTCTCTGAACCTTCCTTCCTCACTCCCATTCTCTGTTGTTCATTTTAAACTTGCCAATAGTGCTTATCTTCTGCCCTCCTACCATCTCGTGGGTCAGAACAAGTTTTTGCAACGTGAAGATACAGTATTTGAAGCCTGTGGTTAAAATAACCAGGAGATAACTAGTCTTTCCTCACTCAGAATTATGTTGTTTTTCCATCTCTTTGGTTTGCTGCACATTCAGTCCCTGACTGGCATGGGGATTTTGTCAGTAGAAGGAAAGCCCCGTAGATTCAGGGGTTTTTTTGTAGATTTTTCAGTAACAATGCCACTTTGTTCATTTTCTCATTTTCAGTCATCTGTTTTTAGCATTTAAAAAATTGCTCAATATCAGTTTCAAAAACCTGACTCCTAAAGAAACAAGTGATCAAAACAATAAAGAATGCCATATGGCTCCTACCAGTCTTGATGCTGTTGTATTTCTGAAGAGTATATGCTGTGTTATTAATAATATTCAATGAAACACTCTCAGTGTGGGAAAATATTTACTGAAATTCTTATGAAATATATTTTTCGTAGCATTCTAACCCAAGTTGTTGTAGTCAGAATAGCAGGAGTGTATCTTTTGGATTAGTCCTTGCAGACAGTATGTTAGAAGAAGCCGGATGCTGAGGTCCATATAAATTATGGAGGGAGGAAGAACATGCAGCAACTGAAGTGTTTAAAGATTAACAGTTATGATAATTTGTAATATACCCACTATTCATACAACATACAAAATTGAAGTTCCACTTCAATAGAAAAGAAAAACTAAATTTAAAAAGATTGAATACTAATTGCTCTAAAAGCCTTCAGTATGATTTATGTGAAACCAGATGGTTCAGAGCTCATATATAGGAATAAGGAGTGGGGCTGCGTTGTTTAAATCGGGATGATTTCAAGTCATATACTTGCAAAGAAGTTGTCCTAAAATATCCACATGGATAAAATGTGAGTTCTGTCTTGTCATGATAGAACAGGGAGGAAACCTATTCTTCAGAATTAAATGCTGTCAAGCTCTGATGCAGCTGCTAACCAAGTGCCTGTAAACAGCTGAGCACATACTGAAATCTCGGTTGCATCCCCTTGACATAAGTGGGGCCCTGCACATGTTCTGGAGTCTTTGTTGTCAGAGCAAGGCAAAGCATGAAGAAAGTAAGAGCACAGATGATGGCAGATCTAATTTACTTATTAGAAGGGCTTGTTTTCTGGATATAGAAATGAGCCAAACCCCCATAGTTCTTTCAGCTGTCAGGTGGATGTGGCTGGCTGAACCAAAAATTGCAGGAGCTCACTAGACAACTGCTGTGTTTTGATTCATATGACTTTTGATGGTAGCAGGTAAGAGCAAGAAAATGTGCTTTCACATTTGATGTTTCTAATAACTTAATTAGAACTGGCTAATCTTTTGACACTTGAAATACTTTTTTTTTTTTTTTTTTTTTAATTTACTCTGATCAGCTCTGAAGAAACTGGAGGAAAAAACTGAAATGTGTGTGTATGTGCTGGCATTGTTTTTATTAACTTCTGATCTTGAACACATGAATATTTCAGGTTCCAAGATGTTTATGCAGTCTTTTCTCCCTAAGGGAAACCAGAGATCCTCATAGATAGTATCCCATTGAAGTGACATTTAAAAGCGAAAAACACACACAAACCTTGTGTTTGAGAGTTTAATGATGATATTTTTAGACTTGTCTGTCACTGAACTGTGTAAGGGTTAGATTATTTTAATGAACTGTTATTTCTAGTAATATCCCTGGCTTGTTCTGTCAGCCATTATGTGTATTTTGAATCAATAAGAAACAATTAATTTAACATATTAGTGAATGTTAGTCTCTTTTTCTGTTATTAGCCTTGTATCAGTTTGCAAATCCATTGTCAGTATTTAAATAATGATGAATTAATTAATTTAAAGGCACTGAATATATCAGTGCATGATTCATTTTAAGGGGATGATATTGTGCTTTCAGTTGAGTTTTGAAAGACTGATTTCATTGTGCTTGTCTACTTGGTGTGTAGTGCAGACCTGCAAAAAAGTACTTATCATAGAATTATACAATACACTGAGTTGGAAGGGACTCATGAGGAGCATCCTGTCTGGCTTCAAATTCCTAGAGAAGGTCCACATCATAAATATAGTGCTCTTAGAGAAATTTCAGGTTCTTCTGTAATTTTTTCAAATACTGGTCCTTCAAAAGGTTCCTGTGTGATAGTAACAGTAAACCGATGAGCTAATCTTCCTAGGCTAAATTCACATATACTAATTGAGCAAAAATAGGTTTCTAATAATGATTTTGAGCTGATACCCTGCTGGCAAAGCTGGGGTTTATTCCTTGAAAGCTTTTCTTAGCTAGCCTAGCTTATTGGAATGGATTGTTGTTTTTAAATGTGAAAGCTGGTTGGTCAACTCAAAGTCTTCAGGACTGGGGAATTTATTTTTGAGTGTGCTTGTCCGTTTTTTAGTCTTTTACTTCTGGGAAGGATAAGTGTGGACAGCTGCAGGGCAGTTATGTCCCAATCCACTTCTCTTCAGTTTCAGAATTTGACTTGAAGACATCATGGTAGGGCCTGTCCCTGTCTTTCTTTGCTCCCAGGTCTTTGATGTCTTTGAGATTATCCTAATTTCAATGTCAAAGCCCCATCCTTTTTCCCACCTCTCTTGCCATTCAGCCTAGAAGCTCAGCCTATTTCCGCTGTGGTTGTGGAGTGCTTGGAAAATAGTGTTTTGAGGGGAGACTGATGAGCCTTTTGAAGGCCATCATGAGGCTTTGGATAATAATTTGTTTTGGTGATTAAAAATACCTGGATGTGTATGTGGCTGCATTATTTCATTAAGAAATCATGGCTATTGTTGGCTGTAGTGGGGAATACTGAAAGTAAAGCAGTTAGCCTTGGGGGAGAAAAGACAACTTGAAAGAAGAGACTTGCAAATGCTAGCACTTAATTGCCACAGTAACTCTGAATATACAAATTATTCTCTGTCCTAAACATGAAAGATGTTTTATTGCACAATATTAAAGGTGGTGTTGGGAGAACTTCACAGAATTGGTCATAAAACATATTTTTATTGATCCTACCATGTCCCACTAGTCTAGACAAATGGCCTTCTCCACGCTGATACTGCATGCTGAGGAATGTCATGTATAAAAAAGAAACTGTCTTTGTTCTTGGTGGCTGGCCTTGCAGATCTGTTCCTGTGTGGTACCTTAACCATGTTATGCTTTATTTGTTTGCAGGATAGCCCTGGTTCCTTGAGAGTCCCAACAGGTATTGGATGCTGTGGTAAACCATGGCAGCTGATGATAAGGTTGCCATTCTAACTGATGATGAAGAAGAACAGAAGAGAAAGTATGTGCTTGCTGATCCTTTTAATGGCATTTCCAAGGATCAAGACTTGCCACCCAATAACGAATCCCCTTCGACGGAGGCAACCACTGTCCCAGAAGAAGAGCTGGATTGGTTAGAAAAGCACTGTGTCAAAATAAACAACGATCTTCTGATCTCAAAGGTCTTCTATTTTTTCTTCTATTCTGCATATGGCTCTCTCTACCCCTTGCTGCCCGTGTATTACAAGCAGCTGGGTATGTCACCCAGCCAGAGTGGACTTCTGGTGGGCATCAGGTACTTTATTGAGTTTTGCAGTGCTCCCTTCTGGGGAGTGGTGGCAGATCGCTTCAAGAAAGGCAAGATTGTCCTTCTGTTTTCGCTTTTGTGCTGGGTTTTATTTAACCTGGGGATCGGATTTGTGAGACCAGCCACCTTAAGGTGTGTGCCAAAGGGCCTTTCCCCGGCACATCCCACCAATTCAAGCAGCCTTTTTACAACAGTTTCACAAAACGCCTCGACGCCCTCCCTGCTGACCACAGTGAGTGCTGCATCCCCGAAAGTTCGTGGGAAGAGAGACCTGCTCACTTCCAGTCCAGTCACTTTGGAAACAACAGGGACAGCTAATCCTGAAATAACATTCCTGTTACCTACACAGAGCAGTGATGCAGATTTTATCTTGGAAAACAGTACCCATTTACTTTTGGAAAACACCACCACTAGCCCAGCCTCACCGGGAAACACGACTCCAAGTACCACCCCAGCTTCCATCAGCACAAAGCCGACGCCTTCTGACCAGGCTGTGCTTGTCTATGATCAACAAGAAGTAGAGGCCATCTTTCTGCTCATTCTGCTGGTTGTCATAATAGGAGAATTTTTCAGTGCTTCCTCTGTTACCATTGTGGACACCATAACTCTGCAGTACCTTGGCAAACACAGGGACCGCTATGGATTGCAGCGTATGTGGGGGTCCCTGGGCTGGGGGCTGGCCATGCTCTCTGTGGGAATTGGCATTGACTATACCCATACAGAAGTTGGCATTGAAGGTCAAGGATGTAAAGCTCCTGAGTACAAGAACTACAGGATCGTTTTCATCGTTTTTGGTGTCCTGATGACAATGGCGTTAATTGTGGCCACCCAGTTTCGGTTCCATTATGCACACTTCAAGCAAGATGACAGTAAGAGAAAAGAGGTAGAAATCTCACAGGCAGACAGAAATGCCTCCAATGAATCCTCGGATAACACTCCTACCAGTACCAGCCAGTCACAGTCTTTCAGTTTTTGGGACCTAATAAAACTGCTGTGTAGTATCCAGTATGGCTCTGTGCTCTTCGTGGCATGGTTCATGGGGTTTGGATATGGCTTTGTGTTCACCTTTCTGTACTGGCACTTGGAAGACCTGAATGGCACCACCACTCTCTTTGGAGTTTGTTCTGTGCTCAGTCATGTATCTGAGCTGACTGCCTACTTCTTCAGCCACAAACTCATTGAATTGGTTGGTCACATCAGGTAAGTAAGATCGTAGCAATCATTCAAGAGCTATACAAAAAATGATGATTCTCAGGCTCAGCCTTGTGCTGCAAAGTGAAATTCAAGCTAGTCCCTTATTTTTTGTTAATTCCAAGTCCTGTTCAGTTACGTGGCTCATGTGATACAGTTTTTGTTATTTTAGGAGTTGAAAACGCTCTGAAATGCTTCATCTGTGTTTGAGTTACATGTTAGTATGCCTGGCACCATAACCTCTTGCAGATGGTTCCAAGAGACATTCTAGTTTCCTGATGCAGTGTTCTGTTAGAGATCTTTACAAATTGCCACCCGCTCAAGGGTTGTCTGTTTTGACATATAAATACCATTAATTTTTCAGGTTTTTTCCTGTGAGTAGCATTCTGGACACCTCCTGCTTTAGTCTGTTTCCCCTTGCAGGGCAGTTCTTTGCCCCACAGTAGCATAGAAAGGTGTCAGTTGCCAGCTCAGAGGGGAGAAGGATGAGATGAGGAAGTGAGGTGAGCACCTCCTGTGCACATGCCCTTGTAATCAGACTCTGGGTGTTGGCAGAATGAGGTTGCAGCCTGGCAGTGTCACTTACCAGTTCAGGGCTTGCTCTCCTCCTTTAGTTGCAGCTACTGAAGTGAGATGGCTGCAGGGCTCCTCCTGTAGTTTTTGCCTTGTATAAGTGAACCTGACTGCTTCCAGAATGTTAGTGAATATTGTTTTCCACTAAATTCACAATTTACTTAATTTCCACATATTCTAAATCCCTTCACTACTCTTAAAAAAAAAACAAACTCAGGGAAGGAAAGCTAGGAGGGAATCTGAGTTAATGAAGTCCTAAAGATGTTTTTTTAATAGGTATTCAGGTGCTCTGTGCAACTGAGCACAGAGCTCTGTGTATTGTTAGCATCATATCCTTTCCAAATGCCATTTGGAATTACACAGTCATTGAGATGTATTTTTTTAAAGTGTTTGCACTGTTCTTTTTGTGCATTCTGTTCTGTGAATTTGCTCTTTGTTTTGCCTTTATTTGAATTAATGTTTTTATTCATTTGACCTCTACTAAAAATGTTTTGAGATGCTTAGCACAGTAGTTTGAAAGATTACTTAGAAGATGCAGGGGTTTTTCTTACTTTTAAGCTGAGGAGGATCTCTTTACTTGAGTCAGTCTTCTAATCTCTGAATTTGACAATAATTAGTAACAGAAAATGACACCTTGCATGCAAAGACTGGAGGAAGGACATGATGATGGAGGAGTGGTGAGAACAGATCACAGTCTTGATAGCTAAAGATAGCTTGGGTATGCTCTTTCAATGTATATTGTTATAGTACAGAATTCAGCCTTAGACTTTAACTAAGGAAAGACTGAAAAGCTAAAGAGTGGTAGAGTTGTGAATAAGATGAAATATAAGGGATAGGAGTGTGTTGGCCAGTGAAAGGGAGGGTGATGTATGGGATTAACTTTCCCTTTTTCTTTTTTTTTCTCTCACACTGTTAAGCTTATGAAGTCGAGACTGGATCAAGGTTAAATTGTTCAAACACTAGTTCCTATTTGCCATGAAACAGCATTCTTTATACCTACATCTGAGAAATGCACATTAGTCATATTTTAATGTTATCTAATGCTTACTGGTATTTAGTCATCACAGTTTGAGACGTCTCCTCCTTGTTGGTCGTGTTCTTGTACCTCCTGAACTTCGTATAATGCATGGTGTGTTTGAGAGGAGGCATATTCTTTGATAGTTCTGTGCATGTCTTGACTGCTGCCTTGTAGTACAGGTATTCTTTTTCCCACTAATAAGAGCCAACAGCCTCCAACTGTATATCCTTCTTGGAACAGTCTTAGCCAGAAGCATTTGGGATCACTATTTTATCTATTTTTTTAACAGCTCAAAATTCCTTTCTTCTGGGTTGTTAGACCCCTAGATGTAGACAATCTTTCTGCAGTATTTACTTGAATGTTTATCACTCAGTCTTCCTTTCCTGTCCTAATTCGTTGAAGACAGACATGATACTTTGACAGGGCATTGAATTCTGGTACTCAGGAGAAAGTGCTGTTGACTGTCCTTTGTAGTACTAAAGAAAACAGGCTTTACACCTTGTCAGACAGAAGTTCAGTTTCCTCTTTTGAGCATTATGAAGCTTTCTGTTTCTACCACTGTATATGTCGGCATATAAGACCCTTAAAACAGTTTGAAATGTATTCTGTTTTCACAGATTTAACTAGCACTCAAATTATTGTCCAAACATTTTAAGCATGACCGTATTAAGTATGTGCTGATTAAAATGCCCAGTTTCTGACTTCACTAGCTCTGCTGTTCATATACTTGTGCACTGCATGTGTGCATATGTTGTATATGCTCCTAGTGTTTCTTTGAGAGGATATTAAGAAGAAATTGTTTACTGTCAGGCTGGTACAAGTTGCCCAGAAAAGCTGTGGATGCCCCAACCCTGTGGAGCAACCTGCAATAGTGAAACGTGTCCCTGCCTGTGTCAGGTGGCTTGGAACTGGGTGATCTTTAAGGTCCGTTCCAACCCAAACCATTCTGTGATTTTATGATCTTGCAACAAAAAGGTGTACAAAACTGGCTATCAAATATTTAGACCCCATTGTTGAATGGTACCCTGTGTAGAAACACTCATAACTGCCAGTGACTTTAGGAAGATGATGTTAAGCTCTGAAAATAACCTCCTGTTTGAGGTTAAGCTTGAATATGTTTGTCTGACCACCCTTCCAGCATGTGTTTTTATGGGAAGCAGAGACTGGTAGTCATGGCTGTAAACATCCTAGTCTCCTTAACATAAATATAGATTGAGTGCTTTAGTTGTTTAACCTGTGAATTAAATATGTTGTCTTTATGGATATTGCATATAGGGTTCATAAGGAAAAATCTCTTTACATTTTCCAGGTAGGTCTGATAAGGAGTCTTAAGTGATTATTATAAATACATTTTTGAAAGGACTCTGTAAATAGGCAAAAGTTTTTGTGACGTACCCCTCCAAAACCACAATTATAGAAATCTTCATAAACTGTAATTTACCTGAAACTCTGTACATATTCTGACAAATTAAGAGGTAGAACTTGACTAAATTGCTCCTCTTAAACACTAAATCCAAATCTTTCTGCAAACGTTAACATGTCAGAAAAGCACAGGTAGATGAGTGTGTTAGTGGAGAAGACCTCTTCACATCTCAGGGTTGGCTGATAGGGAACAGCTGAGATGGGAGGAAAGTTCTTGGTGAACAGACTAAGTTTTTGCTAGACAAAAGCGAAATTAACCTGTCAAGAATAGGGCCTAAACAGAGAACTGAGCACACTTGTACTGCTGATGAGGAAAAACAAGTATATGGATGCAAGTATTTGTATCCCCTATAGTGTGTATCACTCTGGGCCTTTCTTGTAGGGGAACAAAGACAGGAGCCTGCAGACCTTATGTGTTTGGTTATGTTTTGTGGCCAGTGGGTCCTTACACACTTCAGAAATGTGGTTGTACATAAGCACTACATTAAGTTGTGGCTATGAAAGGAACCAAGTTATTTGTTTGGAACAGAAGGCATTAATTAAAGGATGAGATGACATTTATGATGCATGGCACAAAGAACAAGTTTGTTCTCTTTATTGTATAATAGCAAACTTTTCATGGCTTCCCATGTTTTCTCATGTGAATGCTTGGGCTTGTGTTGCCTAAAGGCAGCTTAAACCAACTATTCATGGACCTCACATGTGTCTGGAAGCAGCACAGCTTGGTTTGATGTGTTACTGGGGCAGGACAACTCTCTACAAGCTTACCCTGTTGCTGAAAGTAAATTCATGTTGTTGTGAAATGCACAGACCTGTCTCTAGAACTTTGCATGTTTTTGATGTCACTGACATGATGAAAACTATGGTACTGTTTTGCTGTCAACATATGTGTTTGGAGACCTCAAAGGTTAACAAGATGCTGCATTTTTGTGATTGTGTCTGATTCTAGATTTTTAGTGGCTCTGGACCATTTAATTAAACCTCAGTCTGTCTTTGTAGAATAAATAACTAAAAAAGCAGCACAAAGAATAATGAGCCCTTTTACAGTGTCTGTGCTTCACCTTGATTATCAATTGCATTTATTTCACTTGTGCCAAACCATGAGTCAACCAAGAAGCCATGTTTGGACAATAAATTTTCCTTGTCCCTGAAAAAATCTGTAAAGATTGCAATAGGGTCTTTTCACAGACTGTAAACATGTTTTGAATTAAGTCTTTGTTTCCTTGGATCCATCTAAAACTAAAGAGAAAGATTGCTGGATGAATGAGCACTCTGGAGGGAAGCTATGCTAAATGTGAAAACTGGAAGGGAAAAGTCATCAGGTTAAATGTACAGTAGGAAATGCACTGCACAAATAGTCTTAGTCTTTCATTGTTTAAAAACTGTTTTAAGAGCTTTTCTTTCTCCAAATTCTGAGATGCAGCATCTGCTGCTTTTCAACAGGATGGTTAAGTTTTATCCTGAGGCATGTTATTATAAACCATATTGCTTCTGTGGGATGTGTTTTAGAGTAGTTCTGAGCAGTTTGCAGATACTGGGACTGTAAACTTATATTAATTGGGGTAAAATTAATTCCTTTCATACAAACCTGCTTCAGGCTTACACTGAAATGGCAGAATGAATCTCTGGATGATTAGGAAAGAACATTATTTGGAAAGGAATGCACTTAGAAATGGTCTCTGAAAT
Source organism: Acropternis orthonyx (assembly GCA_035583155.1). Lineage (NCBI taxonomy): Eukaryota > Metazoa > Chordata > Aves > Passeriformes > Rhinocryptidae > Acropternis > Acropternis orthonyx. The sequence continues at coordinate 31,607,256 of JAWWEU010000163.1, read as the reverse complement.
ACAGTCCTGTGCAGAGCATGGTATGGAACTGCAGAGCTTAGTTAAAAACTCCGAGGATCTGCTGTCTCTTTGATTTATTTCTTTTTCTACTAGGATTTTGAATATGTGTTTGGAGTAGGCAAGAGAAGAGTTTATGTTTGGGTGTAGGACTTAAAGGATATATTTTATGTTGAGCAGATGCTTCAGACTGGCAAACTGTACCCATGCAAATAACTTCTGAACCAGTAAGCTGCATTATAACATTCCAGAAAGGAAAGTGCAAACTATCCTCACTTCTCTTTTCCTTACTTCATTTAGAGTGCTTTATATTGGTCTTGCCTGTAACACAGCACGATACATCTACATCTCGTATCTGGAAAATGCCTGGACTGTTCTTCCGATGGAAGTACTTCAAGGTAAGACAGCACAGTGATGACCTTCCATCATAACATGAGGGGCTTCCACTTACCTGTTTTCATGTGAGCTGTACTTAAGTAAAAAATGGGGTATTTCTCTATTTTTTTGGCCACAAACGTCCCAGGAGACACAGGTTCATAAAGCACATGAACCCTTACTGTTTATCTTGGGAAATATTTGACGTCAAAAGGGAGGGTGTGCATTTGATTGTGCACAGTTCTGTGTTTATTCAAACAGAGCTGTGTGAGGCCAACACACCCTTTAACTAAACAAAGAGACAGAAGCATGAGCTGGGTACACACCTACTGCAAATCCTGTTTGGTGATAAATGTGAACTTCATTAAATGCGAAAGGTTGTGGTTCTTGAAAGGATGCCATAAAAAAACCTGAATATAGTTTGGTCATTGTTAAAATATTTTGTCATTTTTCAGTGGTATTGTTCAATCAATACTTGGAGATTATAGAATTTTTGTTTAATAGCTAGAGAGGATTTTCTTTCAATAGCTTCATCTATGCAAATAGAGTTTCTCTAAGATACTTGCACTTTCACTATCTTATGTAGAAGGACAGAGGTGTGGTCTGTGAAAAGCAAGTTGAACCCTGTTATCAAGTTGTGTAGAAGTCTGCAAGACCTTCATTGCAATGTTAAAGATTAAATTGTTCCAACTTAGATTTTATGACCTTTTTTGTGTGTGTCTTTGTAGTGCGTACCACTTCTTAAAACCACGAAAAATTGGAACTATTTTATTTTCTGTTTCTTCAGTATTTGAAGAATGCCATTTTTTAACCATCTTTTTTTAAGCCAATATTTTAGATTTATACAATAATATTTAGAAACCTTTCCACAGATTATGTTTAGAATTTTTATTCTTCTATGTGCAGCATAACTTGAATTTAAATTAACTGTTTCTGCTATATTTACAGAAGTCTTTGTAAGCTAGATTTTAACTTGAGTTATAGAATGTCATTCAAGAGCACTGTGATCTCTATGTACACATAGAAAGACATCTGCTTGTGTCCTGGCTCCTTACCCTCCCAGCTAATAAAACAGTTTATCATATTAGAACTGCCACAACAGCAAGCTTCTGAATTTTGTTATTAAAAAACCCTTGAACCACAGCTATTGATATTTCATTGTTCGTACCAAGTGTTAAAATAGGAAAATGTTACAAATCACCTGAAGAAGGAATATGTGTTACACTCTTGCCCACTTAAACCTCTAGGGAAAACAAAATGATGAATACAAAACTTCAAATGTTGCCTTCTTGTAATGCTGTTTTAAAGGTACCCCAATTCAAAATACAGGGAAAAAAAATTGTAGTCTCAGCCATACAGCCATAAGGTTGTGCCCAGAAGCGTCCCATAAGTCGTGACTGAGGAAGAAGGTTCTTTTACTTTGAATGTGGTTTTTATTCTGCTGAAATTTCAATATGAATTGCACAATACGAAGGTTTGCCTTTACACCAAGGCTGTGAGGGGGCTGGTTTGGTGGGGTTTTTTTGTGTGGCACAATCTCAAGCAATCGAAATTTGAAGCAAAAACAAAGGACCTTCAAAATAATCTTTTCTCGTAAATGTATCTGCCATGCTCTATCACATTTAGCCACTGCTGAATCATGTACTCCTTGGTTAATCTGGCTACTTGCAGTTATTTATAGTCAGCAAATGAGAAAGTTCAAACCAAACCCACACACACAGAGACAACTTCCCCCCCAGCAGGTCTTTGTTGTTTGGTGTGCAATTTTCAACCTGCATCAAACATCACTTGTTAGTGTCCATGAAGTCCCTAGGTGCCTTGTGTGTGTGCCTGACCACTGCATTTGTTAGATTCCAGTCATCTTGTTCAGTGTTGTCAAATGGGAGATCAGGGTTATCTGTTTAGAAATACTGTTGACTCTCCTCCCCCTTCATTCATTTCCCCTCCCGCTCTTACCAGTTTTCATCTCTTACTGATTCATTATTTCATTTGCAGCAGTTCCAAATCCTGTTTCTGTGGGCTCTGCTCTCTCTCTCCTGCATAACCCCTGAATATGTTGGTAGCGATAAGAAGGGACACCTTAATGAAATTTGGTGAGGTGGAAGCTCTTATTTTTAAGTGAGCTTATTGACAGAGGGAAGTAAGAGTCGTAGCTGCTTTCCGTATGTAAGGATTAAAAGTATTTAAAAACCAAATAAATAGAGTAGATTGTGCAGAACATGTGGGAACCACGTGGGCCACGTGGCTACATCAAGTTGATGGGCCTTTTGAAATCCCTCAGTAGAGTCGTTGTTCTAATTGTACATAACTATTTTCCAAGAAGCTGTCAAATTCTATGTAAATTCCAGTTCCGTCAGCTCGAGGGGCTTTAAGGCTAACAAAAGTTTCAGCTGACTTCTGTAATGCATTTATTTTTCTTTTTAATATGGTTCTGCAATACAAGCAGGATTATGCCCATGTGTTGTGCTGAAGGGCATGAGACCTTTCTGGAAGATGACTCTGCAGGCTGCATCTATTGATTGTGATAAGAGCCAGGCTGTGTTTCAGCTGCTGTCTGTAATGGGGATGGGGACGACTCCTAAAGTGCATTGCACTCTCAAAGGAGTACATGAGGAGATTTAAACTCCCTTCTTAATTTAGAGTTTTGAACCACTGTGCTGTGTTGCACAGGCAATGTGTGAAAGTAAGAGCTAATGCTGAATCTGTAATAACTGTAAATTTCAAGGCACCCTTGTAGGCAAATGTGTATAGTGTCTATATCTATGTCATCAGTCTGTGAGCACGCAAGCAATCTTGTTCATTTGGCACCTAGATGAAGTTTTGCTGTGCTTGTTGGTTGCAACTCAGTGTTCCGGCAGTGGTCTAGATTCTCTGGTAACAGCTCTGCTAGATCACCAATTTGCATAACAAGAACTTTCTAAATTACAAAACTGCATTGTTAACCTGAAAATTAGATGTTTTCACTTGGCAGTTACTCAGCAAACTCCAAAACAAGTACTGTTCTAAAAAGTGACTCCTACTGATGCTCCAGCAACACAGTGATGCCTAGAGAGCAAAGAGCTTCAGCCTTTAGCTGGCAATAATTATGATACATATTTATCTTGAAATAAATTTGGATCCCCAAATCTCCAGTTTGTAGTTTATATATAAATTACCCTAAATTTGCTAAACATTATAAGCATAACACTAGGGTTGTAACACTTGTTGGAACTGTAATCCAGATGATGAAATGGTGGTTAGTGGTTTTAGCAAATAATGTCACAATATATATTTGTGAGCAACTTCTTTTAAAAAGAATTGTGGTTAGCAGTAATCCAAACCAGACTTCTTATACAAGTTGTTGTAAAAACGATTCCAAATAGTCACTGTTGTATAAATAGTTATAATAAAAATCACATTAGTAATGTACACATAATTTTTTAAAAAAAGGCTGTGCCTTTAAAGACAATTGAAGTAAGCTAGTTTAAAGGTACGGATTTGTTTTCAGAGGAACTGGGAACACTGTGTTCTAACTAGACTGCTTAGAAAAGGTGAAAACATCCAAGAACCTGTTGGTTAAGTTACAGCCTTTTGTGTTCAGACAAGCTCAGTGGTATTGTGCTTCATGGTTCAAATAATTTCTGATGTGTTTTTGATTTGCCTGGCTTTAAAACTTGACTTACTCCTAATAGCTGATAAAAGTGCAGGCTTTATGTTAATTGATGCACTTTCTAAACCAAAACCACTTACCTATTTTAGATTAGCTTTGCCTTGTTATTGGGACAGTTCTTAGTGGCTATTTGCAATGTGTGTGTGGATCTGCATTAAAAAAAGTAGATACCTCAGTGGGTTTTAAAACTCTTAGTTTTTTGCATGGAAAATCTGTCACTTTTGAGGCCTTAAACTGGAAATGGTGAGGTAATATACATTCATCTTAATGAAAGCTTTTTATTTTTCAACAAGGTGATGTACTATTACAAGCACCCCCCATCTCTCATCTTTACAAATCCAAATCTTGAGAAATTTTGATTTGGGATGAAATTGATGTGTATGGCCTGGTGCACATCTGACATGTGTATGCCTGCACTGTATCAACTTCACAGGGTGCTATTTATTGGTTTACACCTAAGCAAAATCCACGTTACTCTGTATGTTACAAAATTATGTGTTTTCTTGCTCTTAAGAGTCTTCAGCCTAAATGCATAAATAATTGAGTGTCCAACTGTTCACTAATAACTAAAGTGTAGGGGACAGAAGCACTTTGACTGAATCATCAGTTGTGCCAACATTTTTTTAAAACCGTGGCAGTAGAGCTTAGGCATTGGTAAGCTGTGATGACTATTTTTAATACTTCTCAAATAAGGAAAAAACATTCCCACTCAATCTGAGGGTGGCAAAATAGCTTAGGCTTATTTAATGTGTGATGAACTGTAAAACTGTTTAGTTTTTCCAACCTCTCCTTTCTTTCCCTGTCCAGTTACTCCCCAGTGCAGAAAAGCCCCCCCAGGCAGGTGCTCAGGGGCCAGGGCTCCACCTGCAGCCAGTCTCTGCATGTCCTTCCCTTAGCCCTCCTTCTTCTGCGGGAGGAAAGAGCGTTCACAAACCCGAGTCTGCCAGGCATTGTGCCAGAAGAGACTTCCAGCATCTCTGCTGGGGGCTGGGGCTGTCTCGGTGCGTGGCTGTGGTTGATGAGTGAGGAGCCCTGTGCTCGCTCCCCGGAGCTGCAGTGGGTGAGGCGGAGGTGGCAGTGCCCACACAGGATGCAGTCACAGCAGGAGGAAGGGCTCGCTGACTCTGCCTCTCAACAGCAGGCATGAAAAGCAACATCCTTGGCCTACCCTGAGGAGCTTGTGTGCTGTTCCCATCCAGGCCGTTCAGTGCTAAATGCAGAGTGTGTGGGTGTTGAGTTCAGAAAGAGTTTGCTGGGAGGCGATGGGTTTTTTGGGGGAGTGAGAAGGGTAGGAGGGGATTGATTCTTGCCTCTGAAAGGATATGGATATCTCTGATACAGTTTGGATTTTATGACCTTTATGCTGCCGTGGCAGTAAGCAGACTGCTGAGAGGCATCAATGCTTTAATTGCCTGCAGCTTGTGACATCAGGACTATATTCCAAAGGCCCTGGGTCACCTCTGAAGGCACGAGGAATCTGGCAGAGAGACTTGTCTTCCTGGGGACTGTGTCTCACGAAGAGAAGTGAGGTCATCTTAGAGGGAGAAAGAGCCATTGCCAGACTCTGCAGAAGGAGTGGTCCTGTCTCCCTGTGGCTTGGTTGCCAGTATCACATTACCAAACACTGATTTGTACTGCACAGACATTTGTTAGAGGGGTTTTGTTGTTTTTCTCCATGTGCTCCAGCTGATGAGTGCAGTTGCTCAGATGCTGTGTTGGGACACCCTGGATGCAGTACCCTTCACAGTGTTCCATCTCCCCAGGTGTGACACACGCAGCTATATGGGCAGCATGTATTTCGTACCTCAGCGCGGCGGTGCCTCCGGAGCTGAGAACGTCGGCCCAGGGAATCCTGCAAGGTCTCCACCTGGGTCTGGGCAGAGGATGTGGAGCCATGGTTGGAGGGGTCTTGGTCAATTACTTTGGTAAGGAAAAATCATATTGAAAAATTTCATTTAATTTAGTCTGGTTTTCTGAACTATTTGCTTTAAACTTATTTATGCTCTAGGTATTGTTAGACTTTAAAGAGTAACACACTTTGTGTGAATCACAATCACGGAACTGCTCAGGCTGGGGAGGGCCTAGAGAGCTCCAGTCCAGGCCCCTGATCAAAGCAAGGTCAGCACTGAATTCAGACCACAGTCCTTATGGCTTTGTCCTGTCAGTGTTATAGATTCATTAAATATATTATGACTAGATATTTTTAGTATTGTGGAAGCAAATCTCCAACCTGATCCATAAGTAAGATGAATGAATCCTTTGTGAGAGAACAAATGAGAATCTAATTACTTGGTTAAAAATCCTTTGCAAAGCCTGTTGAAGAAGTGTTGGGGGAGGAAAATGTAATGAAACAAGCTAATAAGAGTCTACTTGGGCAATATATATCCAGGAAGCGCATAATGCTGACTCATTTTATTTTATTAAGTAAGTAGGTTCTCAATTCAGAAAAAAAATACATCTCATTACAGGTCCTGCTGCCACATTCAGAGGAATAGGGATGGCTTGTTTGGTGATTCTGCTTCTGTTTGCACTGATCCAGTGGCTGTTGGTTCCTGACGAAGAAGAAGGTAAATGTTCACATCACAGATGCTACAAAATTAGAACTAGTGAACAAAAATACCTCTGGAGCTGTTCCTGCAGCAGCTTGCATTTTGTGTCTTTGGTGTCTTAACTCAGATTTTTACAAAACAATTTGTTTTCAAGTGGGAAGTTTTTTCCTAAGCAATGAAGAAATTAACGTGCTGCTGCTGTAAGAAGGGTAGCACTGAGTTCTTGAATGTCCGTAGAAGGAAAGCATGACATATTTTGCTGCCTGTATGTCCTCTCAGTTCTGGGAATCCCTTAGGTTAGTCTTTACAGCTGTAGTGAGTCACTTCAGTTGCATCAGTTCTTGAAGGTCACCTTGACCCCGCTTTGTGCTCTCATGTTCTATCAGTCAAACCCACCTGCCAGAAATTGTAGAGTTGGCTTTCACAGGACACAAACTTTTACAGGTTTTTTTAAACGTGAGATATCTCCCCTCTGGTGGAACTTGAACTTTTTCATCTTTACCTTTATTAATATAAAGGCTAACCAGAAATATAACACTTGGTGGAAAGTTAAGGATTTAACATAAACCAGATTTTTACAAAGACAATAGAACTCTGTCAAATTCTGGAAAGTCATGAATGTCTGATCTGCTTTTTACACAAATGTTACAATGAAAGTTAGTTTTCTTTAGCTGGAATATTAAATTAATTGCCCTTGACTGATTATCAAGTTTCCTGTACTGAAGTGTTCAAATATTTATTTTGCTAGTATTTTCTTCACCTGTGTTCAAGTGATAATGGCAGAAAATGGAAAGTGAAAAGGTTATTTGCTGCTTCAGTTTCCCAGGAGCATTCAGTTAATTGCAGGTGAACCTGCAAAAGACCAGAGTGTTCACAGTGGCCTTACACTGTTTCTGCCTTTGGGTTTCATTTAATACACACCACCAATCTGAACAGTGTGTATGTTAATTTTAAGCATGACAGTAATTAGGCTGCTTTCAAGCAGACCAGTTGGATGAGTAAAATGAAGCATGTGGTCAAGTGTGTGCAGGATTGGTCTCTTAATTTCTTCACTCCAGAGAACACCCAGCCCTTGCTTAAAATATCCAGTACTACCAGGGACTTTGTAAACCAAGTAGGATTTTATAATTTTGATAAAAAGGTCTTTTTAATTGGTAAAATATTTTTATTTGGAAAAATACTTTTTCAAACTTTGCATAATGTATTATTTACAGAGAACACACAGCCATTACTGAAAATATCCCTCAGTTTCTAAGAGTCTGTTTAATTACTTTTTGTAATTAAATATTCGGGCTCTCCAAGGCTGTTAGGCACAGTCGTTTTATGGATAGCATTTCAAGACAGCTATGAAATCTATTAGAGTTTATTGGAAGACCTCAGATGAAAAGGTCTCTTGGGAGGATTTCTTCCTTTACCTGAAACACTTTGACAGATACTTGTCTCCTCCAATGTGTCACTGTAGCCTTGTTCTTTTCACACTAACTGCATAACTCCATAGTAACTATGAAGGGATGTTATTTCCTTAATAAAAAAAGTGATGAAGATGCAGAACAACTTTTCCCATTCAGATCAGTAGATTTAGAAGTTTTAAGATCAGAAGTGATGATGCAGGCCATGTGACTTCACTGGCTTCCTGTACGACTGAGTAGTAAGATGCAGGTTTTACACAGAGAAAGAAGTTTGCTATGAGTCTAGAAGACTTATTTTCAGTTTGCATGTAACATGGAAGTTACTTCTTTCATGTAATGTGAAAATAGTAATTTCTAATGGCTAGGCTGGGAACAAGAGGACTGTTCCACACTGCTCAGCCCTCCTGTGTGTGTGCAGACATCTGACATCCCTTGTGCCAGTGAGGCAACAGCCACCTCGTGTTTCCCTGACTAGACTGGCTGCTTGTGGCAGTGTTCTGCCTTCAGGGCAGTGATAACCAGAGTATGAAAGCAAGAAACACTTCGTGTCCATTTTTTGCAGCAGGGTGTTTTTTTAAGCTTGTTGGCATTGCCAGTGATTATTTTGTTTTAAACTTCAGAAAAGACAATGCTGGCAGAAAGGATCCCAGTGCCTTCCAGTCCTGTTCCCATAGCAACCATTGACCTTGTACAACAGCAGTCGGAAGATATCATGCCTCGGACTGAGCCCAGACTGCCTCCAAAGAAAACTAAACACCAAGAAGAGCAAGAGGATGTAAACAAGCCTGCCTGGGGCATCAGCTCTTCTCCATGGGTCACCTTAGCTTATGCTGTCTACCAGATAAAAGAGATGGTTAAACTATCCAAAACCAATCCAGCTCCTGAGCATCAGCCTTTGCAGGTAATCTTCTAATGTGCAGGGAGTTCTTACATACTTTTTAGATGCTTGAAAACCTTTATAGCTGTGTAAATCTGTTACTACCTGGCAGGTATTTTCTGTCAGCTTGTAATAAAGCTGGACTTGTGACACAGTTGTTAAAATAATGCATGAAATAGAGTTGTTTTCTATGTATAATACAGCAGGAATAAGTATTTTTGCAAGTATTATCTTCCTGATGGTGGGAGGAGAGGAAAGGACATAGACTGTTTTTATGGACTCAGATCTACCTGAATTCCTTTAAAATTTACATTCTTTTCATATTAGTTAAAATGTGCAGGTGATAAATTTTGCAAAATTTACAAGGTGGTAATTGACCATGAAGATGCACAGCTGCTTAGCAGACTGCAAGATGATTTTTATTTAGTTTTGCTTCCTTGGGTGATGCTTCATGGTTGCAGAAATAGGTGTTCCAGGCAACTACTGACAGGATACAGAGCCTTCTTTTCAAATAAAGTTAATCTCTTTTTAACTAGAGTTACACCAGCCGTCTAAGATCAGAGGCACTTAAAATGTCTGATGGCTGGTGCTTACTTCACACCATTCCCCTTCTGTCCAGTCTTCCCCCAGAATTGCTTGTTCCATGGTTGGATAGGCTTGGATCTTGAACTTGTAATGCTTTGGTCCTGCCTTTCAGACTGGAGCTCAATACACTGCTAAGAAAAGTAGGGATGTGCTGTCAGTGTGAGTTCTAGAACAGCATGGTCAGTGTCAAACCCACTGTGTTTACCTGTCTGGAAGGAGTGGGTGAGGTTCCTTCTTATGCACCCGGTAGGCGTAAACACAGAAAGCCTTTTTCCATAATTGCTGCCTTTACAAATGGGTAATTTGGGATATGAGTGTGAATCAGCGGAGCAGTGTCTGTAGGAATTTAGCCTGGTCAGTGATCTCCTGCCTTTCTTACTTGACATTATCCTTGAAAATGCGTTACAGGCCTGTCTGCTTTAGGTTGGCTGGGTTTTTGTGTTGGTTTTGACCTTCCCAGAGTCAAAGAATGTGGGTTTTTTCATAGTGACTCTCAAGCTATCACAAGGTCTCTGACATCAAAGTAATTTGCCCAGAGAAAGTGCTCTGTTTCCCACTACAAATGTCCCCAGGGTCTTGGTTAGTGTAAGCTGTCCCCTGTTGAACCAGAGAAGTCACACAGAACTTGGGCAATGAACATGGCAGGAAGATAATGTCTGGCTTGTCCAACACTGCCAGACACCACCCAGCTGCTTCCCTGAGAATTGTGAAGAGGCTACGAGGGCTTTCTCCATGGCACATGATCTCTTCATTATTCTTTTCTTTACCGTGCTGATATAAAAGTAGCTCTTGTTGATGTGCCAAAATTCAGTGCACCACATCGTGTCGTTTACTTCAGCACCTTTAATTCTCCAAAGTCTCTTATCCCTGTTTCAGTGCCCCAAGATGGCAAACTTGCTCCAAAATACTTCAGGTTTTGTGCTCAGTCATTTATTTTAGACTGAAACTAGGAAAAGGCTGCCCAGCTCTCTTATTAAATTTGCTAAATAGCTTCCTGAAAATGAAAATAGGTAATTTGGAAGGAGGGTCAATGCACAGAGAACTAGTGACAAAAATTATCCCTTCTTATTTCATTAAGATTTTGGATTGATTTTGATTTTGCTTTCTTGGACTCATTCAAACAAAGGAACATACTGGCCACATTCTCCATGCTTCAGTGAAAAACAAATAATCATAGATAATGTGTTGCCTTCTAATGAAATGTATTAGGGCGAACACTTGCTGTTTCAGCCCTGGGGAATGTAACTGGTGTTTAGATGTGCTCTCATGTTCCCCAGTAAGACCTGTTTCAGGAGACTGGATGAAATTGTACATCAATACTGCAAAAATTCTGCCAGTCAGAAAGTCTGAGCAGTATCTTGGTGGGAGGGAGGGACCTCTTGAGAAAAGCTGTATTAAGGAGCATGAAAAAAAGTTACAGACTTGCTTGGTCAAAAGAATGGTCTTGTCTTAACACTTTGAAGTCCAGTTAATTGTTTTTTTCCCCTTGAAACACAACAAGTTTGTTTTTTGCATGCTTCTTGGGAAAGTGCAGTTAGGAAAAGAGATGGAAGGTAAGCTACTGTCTGCTTGCTATTACTGTCATCTGGATTTAAATGTACTACTTTTGCTTTGCTGCTTTAAGTTTGATTTGTTATGTTGCGGGCATTCAAGTAAGTGCTTTGTGAATTTCCAGCAGTGCCTGAATGCATCTGGGGGGCACACCAGTGGGAACAGTGTCCTGAGTGTTTATGTTGACTTTTTCTCTGCAATACTTTCCCCTCTCTTTAGAAAATCAATGAGAATTGCAGTGCTTCATCAGCCAGCTCAGCAAGACAATGCCAAAATCTGACAGATTCTGGGCAGTCCAGAAATTGTTCAGCACCAACACCTACAGCAACATCAGATTCCCAAGTAGATGGCAACCGTGTTGTGTCAGATCATGATGCTCAGCCTGCTGCTGCAGGGCCCTGAGATGCACTCATCTTATCAAATCCAGTGCATGGAATTCTGCTTCTCACCTGGGAAACGCTGGAGTAGGAGCTCAAAAGTAGGACTTCCTTCATCTTAACAATCATAATGTGATGCAGTGCAAGCTTTTAACTATATAAAGAATATTCATATGACTACACAGAGCAACATGAGCAGGGAAGCCAAAAGTTTGGAATTCTTGAGGGAAGTGATATGGCCAGATATAATGGTAGGAAGAATTCTTGGCTGCTTTGCTAAAGCTGAGTCAAGTGCTATGAGATTTCTTTGCAATCTGTAGGAAAAAAAAAGGAGTTCACTCCTCACTTGTTGAGGCACAGTGTGTCTGACTTGATTGGATAATTTTGTTCTTTGAGTTTGTCCCAAATCAAAATGAAGAGACTTCTTAAGGGAGAAACAGAATTTCCCTGAATAGTCTATTAGAAAATATGAAATCCAATAAATACAGGAATGTCATGAAACTGTGTCTGTAAAGATTTCTCAGAAACAGAGTAGCTTTAGGAAGTGTATCTTAATGTTATGGTGATGGATTAAGTAAACCACAGACGTATTCAAAGAATATGTTTTTGAAGCTGATGTTCTCTTGTTTGAGATAAAGGTTTAGTTCTGTGAAGCAAAGGTTTTGAACTGGCATTTTAGTGAAACACAGAAGCTGGAGGAAGGCTTCTGAAGAAGTTGCCCTCGGCACTTGTGGCCCTGAAATTGGGCATCGGTTGTGTGTGTTTGGGTAATTTTAGGTTTGATGTTGTGTTGAGACAAGAATCTTTGATCAAGATTGCACAGCCTGAGATTGATCAGGGGTTTCGATGGACACACGGTCTTCTTGGGTTTTTAATTCATCATCTAAACAAGGGTTTATTTAATACAGTGTAGTTACTGTGGTTATTTATTAAGAAAACAGTAAGCTTTAAGTGCCTAGGAAAGGTGGGGGTGGTAGGGAGGAATCACCGAAAAATGTTTAGGATTATAGGGGCAAAGTTAGTTGATGCAGAAATCAAGTGGAGTAAGTGATTCTCAGGAGAAAGCAAAGGCAACTCGACTGAAGTATGTTTAGGAAGTTACTTTGCCCAATGTCAAGACACTGGAGGACTTTGGATTATGTTTTGTTATGCTTCTCAATACTAACTGCATCCAGCTTGTGCTTGTGTGCTGGTGCACGGTGAAAATTGCTGCTGGAGGGAAATCTGCGGGCTCAGGGAGGAGTCAGGAGGGGTTTAGTCAGGATAGTGTTTTGGCCCATTCTCTTAGACTAACAGCTTGTTCCTGGGGGATTCTGAGCACTCAGTTCCCATGGGACTGAGGGAGCATTGCTCAGCCACCCTCCTTGAAGTCAGGTGTGTGTGAGGTGTCAGGCCTTCCATGGGGAAGGTGTGTGCTGTGGGACTGTGCGAAGAGCCAGCAGGAGCTCAGGGGGAGGGAGGGGGAAGGTGGCAGCAGCTGAGCAGGAAATGGGGTGTGCAGGTTCACCCACTATGACATCTGGTTATCTTGACTGAAGGGGTGTCCCGTAGCTGTGCTTTAGCTGTGCTTTTAGAACAACCCACGTTCTGGCAGTGCCTGGGACCAACACCATAGACAATAAAAAGAAACATCAATGACTAGCCACTAGTTACTCTTTTTGCACTTGAACTTAAATGTACTGTACCCACGTAAATCCTCATGACTTGTCTAAGTGTCCTTTAAAATCAGCAATGTATTTATTGTATGTTTGTACAACTTGGGGGAGAACTAAAGACTGAACAGGTGACAGGACAGAAGGATGCTAAAAATCATCTTGAGGCTAACCAACCATTTGTTGAGTTCATGCTGTATGGTGTTACCTCAGCTACTACTGCACAGCACCTGGATTGTGAAGTGAAGAGCTTGTACACTGTGTTTACACTTCAGAATTGTGTATTTGAAATGCCTGCTCTTTTTGGAATTGTAGAGTCATTCTATGTTGCAAAATGGACATGTACATCTGGATTTTGATATTTGTGGAACTGTAAAAACTGTGGTAAGAAATATAAAATATCTATAACATATTTAATAGTATCAACTCAAACTTTTATTTCATTTGCTCATATTACAGTGCCAGCAGTGAACATAACCACCTGAACTGAAAATAATTCAGTGATAATGACCTTTTGCTAAGGGCACCGGAGGATGCTGAACCAAGAACCTGGGAACTACTGTGTTAAAGCAGTGTTTCATAATAAAATCTGGCTGTAGGCACCAATTCCCTTCTCTGGGGGGCAGGAATATGAGGGGTGCACACCAATGTGCATCGTAAACTGGCTGATATGTAAGTGTGACAGACATCATTGTGAACACCGTGAAACAGGAGATAAATGTAGCATCCTTTGTGAAGGAAGAAAGGCTTTTATAACAGGGCAATGGATTAACATCTAGATTCTGTTCCCAGATTTTCTGGCAGAACAGTGGACAGCACTTAGCAACTGCTTCAGTCAGCCTGTGTCATCTCCACATATCACAGGAGCACTGTGCAAGTGAACTCACTGTCAGCAAAGGGCTCCTGTGACAGCAGCTGGTTTGGGTGGGTTTTGTTTATGAAATACTTCCAGTGTTGGAACAGGCTTGGGATGATTTTTAAGGTTACTATCAGCTATCCACTGAAGTAGCCATTTGTTGCTGCACGTGTCTTGCATGCATTTAGTAGTTTCCTGCTCTACTTTGGATAGTATTTACCCATTCCTGCAAAATTATGGATCCACAGCTACATAAAACATGGGTTGATTTTTATTTCTTTTTAATTTTTTTTCCTTGTTTAAGTAGGTGTAGCTGGTATTGCTCTAAATAATTTAGAAAAAGGGACAGTGTCGGAAAACACGTAATTGCCTGAACTGGGGGAGCTTTTCTATTTAACGTATTGCTTAGGTAAAATACTACCTTAATGCATAATCTGGGCTACTGTATATAAACACATATTATGTACTTATATCATACAAGTATTCCATATTGTGGAAGGAAAAACATCTCTTTACCTCAGTAAAGAGAGGACATCCAGAAAAACTGTGTATTTGAGCTTGGACAAATCTGATTCTCCTCTCTTGGCCTCAAATCGTATGGATGGGAGTGCTTGGCTAAGTATGAAGTGCACTGGAAAAACACCTGCAAAAACACATCCAAAATACATTTAATATTGACATCTCTTCAAGTATCCTTTGGCTAATCTCTAATAATTTTAAGTACTCCATTTTCACAATGGTGACACAGGCAAAGGTAAAACACATCTAATTTCATCTACTATGATAATTGTTCACAGGGAGTTTCCACTCTTCTCTCCAACCATCTAAGACAATGAGGCTTTCCTCTGGTTTTGCAACACCTTGTTGCTAGTGCCAGAGCCCCCCATCCAAGCCTGACTTCCAGAGTGTGGGTGACAATTTAGCTGTGGATTTGGTAGCAGCAGCCTCTGCTAGGGGTGAGTCTTGCTGCTAGTGGCCTTCCTGAACGGAACTCCTGCTCTGTTTTTGAATGTTGTGGACTTAACAAGTGAGTATATTTTGGATCACCTGCTTGACAGGGCTTCTCTCTGCAAACATGCATAGGTACTTATAAATTTATGGCACTACAGTGTGTTAAGTGTCACTTTACTGTAAAGTGGAAGTGTTCCTTTTAAATGAAGCAAGGTGAAGCAATATAAAGGAAGAAGAACCATGTACGTAAGGCTCTTGAGCACCAGCTCCCAGTCCAGCGTTATACAGAGGAGCTTTTGGAACATGGTATGGTTGCCACTTCTTAGCAGTATTAGAGGTAAGAGATTTTCTTCCTTGTGCAGTGATGGACGAGAACTCAGGAGAGCACACGCACAGGTGAAGTCATGCTGCATCATTAGGCATATTACAAAGAACACAAACCCCTTCTACAGCAAATACACCCCAGACTGACATGCCCTTCTGGAGTGCTAACTGCTTCCCAGCCCTGCCAGTTCCTGGTGGGTTTGTAAGATCAGACAGTGACAGAATTGATGGTCTTTTGTTTTCTGCAGTTTGGAAGACAGCAAAGGAAAACAGCAAGGTGAGAACAGAAGAATATAGGATAGTCTAAAGAACAGGACAAGGAAATTACCTCTGCAGGTGGATGAACTGAGGGTACACACTCTACTCCATAGCCTAGGACTTGGTAATACGTAAGCTGAAAGATATTTGACTGCCTAAATTTATCTCCCTGTTCTGTCTTTTCCTCCCCACACACCTCCTGTGAGAAGTCCCACAGAAGGCTGAAGTAGGGGAGGTAGAGGCCAGGAATCCCCCCTCAGTTTGCCAGGAATGACTGTCTACTTTGTACTGAATGAGCAAAACACTGAACTCTGTGAGGGCAGTGGAGCTGTATGTAGGTTATCTGCATTCCCAACTGTATGGTCACAGCAACACTCTGGCCCTGCTGACAGCAGTTTCTTCAAGCAGCTAAAACAGCCTCAGCCTTTGTGGTCTTTTCTGGGCTGTTGAGAGGCCTCGAATGGACAGCAGCACCTGCCTGAGGTAAGGTGGCACTGAAACTGAAGGCAATAGTAAAAATATCTGGGGATGAAAATTCTCTACTAAATCCCCTGCATTGTCAGAGATGGCGAAGCAGAGGGCTGAAAAAAGGTTTAGCAGAAGTATCTGTAGAAGAGGGAAGAAGAGTATGTAAATAAACAAAGACATGGAAAGAACAAAATGCAGTATTAACTAGAACGGAGACCAAGAATGGAACAACATGGGTAGAGGATGAAGAGTCAGGCAGGGTTCTGAGGAGTAAGGGGAGATTAAAAGTGGAGAGGCAGAATGAAGCTAAAAGACAGCACCTCCAGCCAGGAGAGCAAACAAACCCTGTTAACTGCATTAACTCTCTATGGAGAGTCTCATAAACAATAAACACAGTCTATTGGCACTCTAACAGCACTAATTAAAGTGTTGACACGTAGGGTACTTAATAAAAGGAGAGTATTAAAAATGGGTTCTCCTCCCTCTAGTGCTCAGCACAGAGGACTTGAGGATGGAAAGAGGCAAAAC
This sequence comes from Acropternis orthonyx, assembly GCA_035583155.1. Classification (NCBI taxonomy): domain Eukaryota; kingdom Metazoa; phylum Chordata; class Aves; order Passeriformes; family Rhinocryptidae; genus Acropternis; species Acropternis orthonyx. The sequence goes on along the minus strand of JAWWEU010000163.1, from coordinate 31,590,850 downwards.
AGATTCCCTGTTTCCTAGAGGTAGTATCCTTGGTAAAACAAGGCATCCTGGTGGGACAGACCGCTGCCAGAACTTTCCTTGGAGAGACACAGTTTGCTTCCCCTGTTAAAATACCAATAGTATGAGATTCCTCTTCAAGTGAACAGCCCAATGGTCTCCTTCTGTTGCTCTAAGCAGGTGACATCAGTGATATGGGAAAGTCTTTTCAAAAATCCTTATTTGTCCACCAGCAACCACAAGAAATGACCAAGTGTGAGTTCTCAGTCTGTATCCTTCCCTTCCAGGACAAGCATGTTTTCCCTCTCGCTTTTTTTTTGTTACTTCCCAAAGCTCAGAGCAACTCTGTAGCATATGTAAATGACATCTGTTTATGCATTTCATCTTCATCCTCCTCATCTTCATGGATGGAATTGGCTGGATCATCTTGCTCAGACTGTGCCCTTGTCTCAAAGAGCTGCTCTTCCAGGAAGGAGCTCCCAATGCCATATTCCTCATCATGTGCCTTTGTTTCTGCAGGTGAGACGTGGGGAAATCCCAGAACAAAATTTGCAAACCTGCCAAATTTTTAAAGGGAGAAGTGATCAGCTGAGAAATTAAAAAAAAAAACCAAAAAACAAAAAAAAAAAAAAAAAAAAAAAAAAAAAACAAAAAAACCAAAAAACAAAGCTTTTCACATTACAAATTTCAGCTCCTCCATTTTACCAAAAACCAAACAAACCAAAAACCTGTAAATGCTGGGGATACTGCTGTTCAAGCACAGGTGTTTTAAGGACATGACTGCAGGCAGTGAAGGTGAGGGGAAGCTGCAACAATGAATGGCAACAACCCTGAAGATGATTTTCCTGCCTCATCTTTTCAGTCTTTTCTCTAGAAGTAACTTTAGCTCTTCTGGAGGCCATGCTGCAAAGTCTTGTGACTAAGCAAGAAGATCTAACTTCATTTTCACATCTTGTCAGTGCCCATGGGCTAATAGAGAGTAAGCATTTGTACAGTTAAGATAGGTGGTAGTTGAGCTTCTAAAAATAAACTAGGAGCTGTAGCATATTTGTGACAAAGGCTATAAGAATTCAGGCAAGTTGGTATTGCTATTGAAAGGGAAAATGGCAAGAACTCTGCATTCCTACACTGCTGTGCAATCACCTTGCTTGTGCTGCAGGCACACTGTGGGCAAGCTGAGCTCAAGTCTTGCCAAAGAATTCCTGCTTTTGGTGAACCTGGATCTGCAGGCTTGGGAATTCTGCGGCTGCTCCAATTAAATGCCAAACTGGAGGTCTGGCAGAACAAAGCATTGAACTTAGCACTGTCCCTTCATTTGCCACAAATCTTACTTTCAGTGGACAGCTCCACTGAGGAGAGAATGGAGCTGGAGGTTTCTGGCAAGCGTGTGGAAACAGATGGCAGTTCTGACACCTGGGTAAGTGTCGACAGCATCAGAGGAATGTATGAAAGAGAAAATGCAGCTACATTCTGGAGTTCTGGTAAATTGATCAATAATTTGCATTTTAGGCTTCACATTTCTGTGAGAGGAACTCTGTCACCATGCTGTTCTTGGAAGCTCTGTTAGTCTAAATGGGGAACAGCTTTGGGCTGGCTGTGTTTTACAGGTTTGCCGTGTGATGAACTACCGTCTGATGCTTAATGGGAGCTTGATGGGGTACTCACCTTCAAATCTGTTGGTTTTGTATTCTTATCTAGTGAACAGTTTATAAGAATTATATTAGCAAAATGATGTCTAGAAAATACATGTCTCAGTTGTTTGTTTTGTGCATTTGGCAGTATTTCTTTGTACAATACTGGAGTGAGCTTTCACTTTTTCATCTTTCCATCATGCTAGAGAATGCAAGCAACTTAGAAAGTAAGACTGTTTTACTGTAAATCTATAAAACCTGGCAGAGAGGCTGTCTGCATGCCCATCCAAGGAAGATGTTCTGAAACTGGTTATTGATTAAATTCCAAGCTGAGTGGGGCTCCTTTAAAATTGTGACACTTAGTTCTGTGGCAAGATGTAAGTCTTTGTGGCTGGCTAATACATGAAACTCTACTTCTGATATCCTGAAGTTTTGGTTTTGATGGGAATACACTGTTATGATGATTAATTTTTCTGGCTTACTTGTCTGACTCTTCCTGACCTATATTTGTTTTCAGTTTGTCTCTTAAGCTATACATAGCGTAGCTCTCCTGCTTGTTATATTTGCTAGATGCAAGGCACTGATTTCTTTCTCTGTGTTCTTAGTGATACTTCAAGTAATGGGATTCCCTGACTGCCCAGGTTTGCAGATGTAGGGCTTAATATAGGTAATATCTGAGTATGTATCTTCAGCCTGCCCCAACTTTACACCATGAAAAAGTGCACTGCTCTAAAACCTGAAGGAGGGCCATTTCAGTGCTAGAGAGACACCAGGGTCACTGTAGGAGCCTACAGAGGCACTCCAGGAAGCCTGGCAGTTTTATGACTGTGATTTAGCCGTGAATGTCTGCAAACTCTCAAGAGTAATTTATGGTCAAGGAGGAACAAACAGGGGTGTAATATCACCAGCAAATAAAACCCTTGAGAGGTGTGGCTGTGGTCTTGAACAGGATATGCAAGATAAACACACCTGAAATAGTGCCTGAAGTGGCATTTAGGTCTGCTGTGCAACAGCATCTCCTGTTTTAGAGGAGCCAGGTTTTCTTACCTGTGGGGGGACCGGAGTTTGGATATCGCTATCCATGATGGGAAGTCAGGGCTCCTGCAGAATGAGCGCAGCTCTGCCAGAGCTCTGATAGTTTCAGTTTCACCTTGCTCTCGATACTCCTCTTCAGTAAGGTATCTAAACACTAACTTTTTAGATTTAAAGTGATTCTTCATTTTTCTAGAATGAAATGAGAACAACTGGTGTTACTGAAGTCTTCTGGCACATAATTATCTACCCTTTTTCTCCACTACCTGCTATTAGCATGCATTAATCACTTCTATCCTTTCAAGAGGACAGGCTACATTTTTGCATTTGAGGACAAGGTATGTAGTATTTGCTACCCTGTTCACCCTAGGTCTTAACTGAAACTGTAGAACTTCACGTAATTACATTTAATGAGCTTCAAATGAGCTTTGGATCAAGTCCTTATTGTGTATGCATGGACTAAAATCTCACAGAATTAAATAGATGGCTGCTTGCTCAGCCACTTTTAGGTGCAAAATGCAAAATGTGTCTGTGCAGAGACATGGGCTGAATCAAAACCCAGTCTGCATATGCTACTTCAAAGATAAGCAATGCTCTAAGCCTGCTATGAGTTGTTCATGTTGTTTACTAGATTTCTTCTCTTAAATCTTGCTTTAAGTTACAAAACTGAGTAGTCTGAGGCCAAAATGTTTACAATCTGATGTTTTTTTAGCTGCTGCATAGCGATAATATAATTAGATATAAATTAGAAAGTGTGCCATGTTCCATTCCCTTCTGTCGACTGCTTTCAATTTAAATGTTGTGATGAGTTAAGATAAGCAAGGGCTGGATGCCCATAAAACTTCCAGCTCTGCATAAAAACACCTGCTCCAACAGCAGCATCAAACTTTCCTCCTTACTTTCCTCTAAAGCAAGACAGAACTGTAGCCATTGTTCAGGTCAAGTGGTAAGGGTCTTGCTGGCTCAAATAATGCAAGATTCTGAGTTTCTTTGATATATTTGAGGCTCTGAACTGTGTATCTGGCATCATGGCCTCACAGTTTGGTGCTATGGCCTAGTGTTTTGAAAAAGAAAAAGCCCTTATCATTCTAAGAGAGATCTGTAGAGCTGGATTTCTTTATAGAAGCATCAGTTCATGAAAACCAAAAAAGAGAACCACATAAAGAATAAACTACAGTGTTTCAGGTTAAAACAGGTATGTTCTGTGAACTTGTGGCCACATCATGCTGATTTCAGAGTGTGCTGAACCTGCTTATGTCAGGTAAGTATTGATGTTGCTTTTGAAAGAGCTGATGCTTCTCAGCTACAGGCTAAAACTGGTCTACAACAAATGATAAATTCTACCTAAAATAAAAAACTTTCAATTCAGTCCACACTACAACATGTAAAAAGATCACAAGAGCAAAGCAGTATCTTCTTCAGAACTAAACAATGTGTAAAAAACTGAAAAATCATACAGGTTTTATTATTTTGCCTATGTCAGTTCTAGCCTTTGCCTCTTCCTAATTCTCTGTGGTTCAGCAGAGTCCACAGCTACGGAACACTCTGCACTAATGACTCTGAACCTGGGTGCCATCACTGAAGGTAAAAAACAGATGTAAATTGGCAGGGCTTTTTAGAATCTTCATTTGAGTGTTGCCCTTGTGATAAAACAGGCTTCAAATCCAAGGATAAGCAAGTATGTTGTTCTCATACCGCTAATGAAAATACTTAGCAAAGTAAGGTTTATTACCCGCTGCAAGCAGTTCCCATTCCAAATGCCACAATGTAAATGGGGGTCTAGGAATACAGGGGACTATCTCCATAGTTCTAAGAGATTGCTTCTATGAATCAGAGAGAGGTACGTACATCTAGGACTAGAACCTTGGAAAACTAAATGGAAAACATTATTTTTGTGGACATGTGATTTTAGCCTCTGAACTCTACGCTATCCAACCTACAAGGACTATCACTTGAACAGCTGCTTCCTTGGTGATGGTACACTGTTTTATCCTGTAAGATTCCATATGAGTTACCTGCAGATTCTCTGACTACACGTGAAGCCAAGGCATTATTGCTGCAGTCTAATCAACCAGACAGAAATGTTCTGGTTGCCATGTGCTGCAGGCTAGAAGGTGCTACATTTGTCCTTAAGAGCAGTCACATTTCACCATTACCCATAGAACAAAACTCATGCTTAAAAAAGCCAAATGGAAGATAATTCCTGTGTCTCAGGGTCTTAAACCTTTTCTATTGCAGTTTTACATCTGGCAAAAATATGAACAAGTACTAGAAATTCCTAAATCATTATTGAAATATATGGGGTTTTTTTCATTATCAGCCTCCAATATTTCCTGGTGGTCCCAGGGTCCTGGACCTTCACAAATAGATAACAAACCTGGCTATGTGGCAAGCAGCACCAAGGGGGTAGCCCAGGCCTTTGGAGCAGAGGCTGACTGCTATCACTGCGTATGCAACTTGAGGTATGGTGACACCACAGTAAATCAGGACAAAGGCTGTTAATTGCAGCGTCCACATGAACAAGGTTATGCTGAGTTCAGTGGTGAGTGGCCCGTGCTGATAGCAAATGGCAAAGCTGGTAATCCCAACAGCCAGAAAATACCCTGCAGGAACAGAAAAGGACATGGAGAAAAAGAGGCAACTGCTGTGAAGTACAGCCTGCTCATTCTCGTGTTGTCTTACAGATAGCTGCATTGATTTATGTGCTTTGTATTTCAAAAGCAGGCAGAGATCATGAGGTGATCTATGAACAGCCTTTAGCTAATGCTGTGACCTGCACATGAATTCACCTCATGAGACAATGCTGAGGCAGGTGCAGGATCAATAGGTTTGTCAGCCCCTGCAGCCACCTCCAGTTGGCAATTTATGCATCCAGTTCCCACATCCAGAGAAGCAGAAACCAGAGGAGCTGCCCTTTTGCTCTGACAGGAAAAGTACATAATGGCAAATCAATGAACAAGTAATAGAGACAAAACTTGCTCTTAAAACTACTACTCCACTATATCAAACTCTGTTTAATGATACAACATGAGTAAATGCTCATTTGAGTGAATAAGGAACATTTGGAGTATTTCAACATCTATGGCTTAAGGAGAAAAAGGTACTCCACAAATGAGTCACTTGGTTTTCTTTTTCATGGGCCAGTATTGATCTGACCACTAAATTAAACCAAAATCTGCAGCCTATTTTCTGATAGTTTTCTTACCCAACAGGTAGGTTTTATGTTCAGACCACAACCACTGCATATTCTCTTTGAAGCAGTAAATAGAATAGAGGGAGACCATCCAGCAGCCACTCATTAAGATCCAGAAGGTACTGTGCTGAAAATTTAAAAAAAAAAGGTAAAAATCTTTTTAAAAAATCAAAACATTTTAAGTCAGCATCAGGACCATTGTTTGCAAAGGAACTCAGGCAAAAGCAGATGTGATATTCTTTAAACCTGCAGGGCTTATGATTTGCACAGACTTCCCCTGCACGCTACAACAAAACAGTATCAATGCTAAGTGGAGCAACTGCATCTCTGTATTTATGTATCATGTCCCCATGTCACAGTATAAGCCTATTCCTTGTATTCCAATTAACATAACTCAGTAATATGGGAAAGAACAGGCTTGGTAAAGGATAAATTCACATCTGCCTTGCAATGAATTGTCTTTGGTGAATGGAAGACAATCTGGCCCAGTTGCCGCTAAAACTATACTTTTATTTAGATGGATTCATAAATTCAAAAGTAAGTTTAGCTGCAGTGCAATAAAAATAATTCCGAATCAACATCTTGCACATCAATAATATTCTGTTCAGTTTAAACCCAGGAGGAAGCTAACTAGAACTTGATTCTGACCTAGCTATATTTACTTGATGCAAGCAATCCTCCAGTCATTTCAGTGCAGTCACCCAGCCACAAAACCAAGGTCAGAATCTTGCTCTGTACTCTCAATTCGCATACTATAATGATTATTATTACTTTGTTTTATAAATGTAGATTTACCCTTGGAATAAACCTTTTAAGTGTCAACAGTACAAAGACTAGCAGAGCAAGAACACCCAGTATTATTCCAGAAAGGTAAAAGAACTTGGTACTCCTGTAAAGAGAACAAGAGAGAATATGGTGAGAAGTGTAATTAAACTGGTTAAGATGCCAACATTTGTAAAAACAGCAATGATCTTCAGTAAGAACTTAACACAGCTGTAAGTTAGAGTTGTAGTTATATGGTTAACAGGCCCAGTTCAGATATTAAATCCGTGTAACGAAAAATCTCCAACAGACACTAAAGGTCACTGGAGTTGTTACAGGCTGGAAGACTGTGCTGAGTTTTTTTTAAAGTTCACACTTATTTCTGATTTTATTGACCTCCTAGTCTCTAATTATTTCATTTTCTTCTATCTACCAATATGGTTCTGTACTGCAGGAGAGGTTTTATTTTAATTTAAAATGTAAAAAACCCTCCACAAACCCAGAGGCTTTTTTTCTAAGCCTGTGCATTATAAAGTCTGACTTACTAATTCAGAGTTAATGCTATAAAACCTATTGCTGCTCTGCTTGTTTTAGAGGTGCCTCCTGACAATTATTTTGTGACTCATTTTGCTTTGAAGTCATGGGCCACATATTTTGCTATAACAATTAAGTATCCTCCCTCACATGCTATGCAAAATGTGATGGGGAAAGGCTGGCACAAACGTGGAGGCAGAAAAGGCCCCAGATGACTTCACCCCAAGTATTTCTCCCCGAGGAAGGCACTGTTGCTAATGTGCAGCATTATTTAGCATTCAGCTAACCTCACTGGTCTACAACAGGGAGAGAGGATTCTTTTGAATTCACACACTTGCTCACTAAGGATTGTCTTGATGTCACCCAGTGCAGGAAGCTTGGATACAAAAACCCTAACACAGCTAAGTGAGTAACAGTGTGCAGCACTCCAAGGTATGTCACAGTCTGTCCAAACACAAATGGTATGAAGAAGTTTTAAATGCATGTTCAGTTCCTTGTTTCACTTTCCCAAAGAACTGCTTCTTTAGCTTAGCAAACAAACCAAAGATGCACAGGCTTTGGGAAAAAAGGTCAAAAGCAGCTAGTACTCACCTGCTCAGGTTGTTTGCAAAATGGAACAGAAAAATTCCAGCTACAAACAAAAACAAGAGCTTTCCATCTAGCACTAAAAAAGGGAGGAAAAAAATAGAAATTGACTTTAGACTAATTCAATCTAAAATGCTGATTAAATAAAATATCAACAGAAAAGTCCCAAGCTTCTCACAGAAGAGGTGGCATGTTCAGTAGCACTGGCAATACCAAGCTATCTGTAATCTAAACTGAAAGCCTTTGTACTTACTTTCTCGTTTCACCCTCACAGTGTACGGTTCGGTTTTGAAGGGTTGTATTTTGAAACAAACATCCTCTCCATACTGCTTTATGCTCACAGAAGTTTCTGTACATGTCTCTGGCTTCCAAAGGATTTGAACAGCACACACAGCAAACTCAAAAACAGTTTCTGAATTCCGACAGTTGTTTTTTTCTGAAATAGGCTCAAACATGAACTTTTCTCTGCTGTTAACTTTCACCTGGAAACAAAGAACAGAATACACAGAGAAGTAGCTCAGAATCACTGCTAGGTTTTGGTTTTCTGAGCTGTATAGCATATAAGCCATACGTATCGTAATGAAGATCAGTCTTATTTGTTTAATATTGGTTATTTATATTACCCAAAGATTAAGTGTTTACAATTAATCACCTTACAGAGAACTCATGGGCAGCAAAGTTCAGTGGAGAGGCCTCAATCCATCTAAGAGCTCAGTGAGTTGCGATGACCTTGCCCACACGCACATTTCTAACAGCCACTAATATTTGACTGACCAGTTTCTTCTGTGAGTGTTCATACCCTTCCTCCTTCCCCTCCTGACCTGTAAGAAATTGGACTTGCTTTTCTTGTAGTTTATAATGCAGTCTTCAGATTAGGGACACAAAAGGGATAAGGAAAATGAAAGGTAGCATAACCAGAAATTTAAATACAAGCACATTCCTGTTGGATATTTTGGGGTTTTTTTGTAAGTTCCTAGCACCCTCCCCCACCAAACTGGTAAAAGGTATTGTCCATCTTCTAAGATGGGATGATCTTCCTGAAGACTGTGATTCATTGTGAGCTCTTGACTGGAGTCTATAAGCCAACAAAGACCCATCTACAAAAAAAGTGATGTAACAGGTAATAAACGAGGCTTCTACTGGGAGAGGAGACTGCATCAGCAAGCAATTTGCTGTGGGAAAAATCTAAATTTCCTGCTTTTGAACATTTACTCCAGGAATGTTTGTGTGACTGATGGAAGGTTTTACCACCTGAAGTCTGCTGCCATTCATAAAAAACATCTGCAGCATGTTCCTGAGGAAAAGTAGTCCTGGGAACAAAGAGATGTTCCACTTTCTTGTATCTGAGATCAAGTTCCTCCAACAGAGTGAAACTCCTTCCTTCCTTTGTCTGGAGATATACCTCCCAGGAAAGAAAAGGAACTATGCTTGTTCCCTTCAGCTGTTATTGGTTCCACTGTTGAAGAGATTTTTATATTGTTTTGAACTGATCTCTAAGTGTGTTTCTTGTAGGATGACCCTGTGTTACTCAAGAGAACAGAAGCACACTGCTACTGCTGTGTGTTCATTAGTCACAATCTAACAACCCCTTGGTTCCTACACTGCCCTTGGTGTGCTACAGCGACTGTGTCACAACTGCATTTTGTCCTCAAATGTACACATTTCATAACGATGAGCAAAAGCATTTGTTGCAGAGGTTAACAGTGGTCCATCAGCAGAAAAGGTGGGCAATAAATAATATACAACCCTAAGTTCCTGTTTCTGTGACACCATCATACTCCAAGCCTGGCTGACATCCTGCTAGCAGAGACCAAACCCTGCTGCATCCCAAGTGAAGAATCATAACGCTGCATTTTTATCATGGTCTGACCTATACACCATTCAAACTACTAATTACAGAGAGATGCTGCTCTGATCTTACTAACTGACCATACACTTGGCTGATAAAACTCACACAAAATATCCTGCATATCTGAATGACCCCCCAAATGGCCTCTTACCTGAAGAGTCGACCACAGGTACTGTAAGCGAATGGTTCTGTTTTGCACAAAGCAGTAACAGTTTTCATCCTGTTTCTCAATGACATCCACTTCTTGCAATAGGCTACAGTTTCTACCTGGGGAGGGGAAAAAAAGTTAATTTTAAGCATGTATCAAATACAAATGTATAATTTTAGTCCATTTCATTGTTGTACATGCTGAGAGAAACATGTTCAATATGATTGAGATGTAAATTCAAATTAGATTTCTAATCAAGTAATTTAGGCTCTGAAATAAACTGCAACACCTTTGGGAAAAAAAAAACCAAACCAAAACTAGAGTGGTACTTTTTTAAAAATGTAATCCAGAAAAGCTTGGCTTTGGTATCAGTGTTTTGATGGCACTGGAACAGGGTCTCTGGGCCAAATTCACTGCTGGCACAAGTGGGCGTAACTCCACTGGAGTTGCATGTACCAGTGGTGAATGCAACTGTGGGAGTCTGAGCAGGTAAACAGGCTTACATATTAAAATAGTAATTTAGCACATGACACGGCTGCTGAGTGCAAAAGTCATACTCCTCTCCATCAGAAATGTTCCTAAATAATACAGCTCTGGCTTTTCAAACCATGTTTTTTCTGACACAGTCCAGCCATGGCATATAACAAGGGAACTGCACTGATAGCTCACATTGAATTAGGGATGCTAATTTGTCCTAACCCTCCCGAAACCTTAGCGAGCCCCTGTGTGAGCTTCAGAATTAAGACTGCACTTTTGAGCAGAAATGAACCTAAAGCAAAGGAGCAAACTTTGAATAACGTACATTCCGATCCATTTATACCCCACAGTGCATTACTGCAGTTCCAGGAACATAATTAAAGAGAAGAATAAGGAAATAATTACAGATCTTTACAGAGAGACTCATCTGGATTACTGAATGGAAAACGTAGGTCTCAGCCAGGCTCAGTAATAACTCCTAACACACTGTCACACACTCAGAGCAGCAAAATGAGTATGTGCAAACAGTCTCAATCTGGACAAGGAGATGCTGTTTGCAGGTAAAAACCTGCTGCTTCTCTGTAAGGAAGCCGAAATTAGGCTAAATTATATTTTAACCAATTCAATTAAGCCAATGAAAAAATACCTGTGTGGATGTTCTTACGTAAGTTTATTACAGCATTCCAGAATTAGTGTCCTACACACGATCTTGCTAAGTTGGTTTAACCTTAAAATTTGGGCATTTTTACTGTGGAAAAAATTAACCACCTGATTAATTTTCATCCACGGTAAATCCAGTGGGAGGGAGAACAACCAGGCACTTCCACAAAGGTCATCAGATGAAGCTGCAGGATTCATCTGTCAGTAAGGCGAGGCTGGGCACTACCCAGGGCTAAAACCAAGACAATCCCATAGCAGGAAATGGCAATACCCTCCTAGAAAGACAAAGCACAGCCCAGAGTGCCCACATCTTCCCTGCAGGGTGTTTTAGGATCTTCTGCCATTATGGATAAGCCACCCATCCACATCAGAAGCAATGTCACCTACATGCAACACTGGCAATTATTTTCTTTCTCCCCTTCGTTTTAAGGGCATTTTTCTTGAGGGGGAAAAAAAAATAATCTGCTTGAAACATTACATCAGCTCCGTAAGAGTGAAACCATCCTGTTCCGAAAGGAAAGATGCTTCCGAAGAGGTAACTCTGAGATGGGGGGGGGTGGGGTGGGGGGGGGCGGTGGTGGACGTTAGCTAATGTGAGGGCATAGAGGTGAGGTAACTCTGAGATGACAAGGGAAAGAAATTTGAAACTATGAGGAATGCGCGTCAGGGGAGCGGGCCTCAGGGGCACGGGCGGCGGGGCGGGGCAGGCTCGGCCTGAGGGCGGGCAGCGCCATGTTGGGCGGCTGAGGGGGATGGAAGGGGCTGAGGGGACAGAGAGGACCGGGGGCGCAGAGGGAGCCGAGGGGACCGGGTTGCGGAGCGAGTGCCCGCCCCGTGCTCCCGCAGGGACGCGGCTGGGGAGCCCCCCGGGCTGTGGCCGGCCGCGGGCGGGAGGGGACGGGCCGTACCTGCTGGCGGCGCCTCCCCGCTGGCCTCGGCCGGCCCGGGCAGCGCCAGCCGCAGCAGCAGCAGCAGCAGCCCCGGCCGGGCCCCGCGGCCGGGCCGATGCCGGGCCGG
>JAWWEU010000163.1:31562673-31578355 GCA_035583155.1 Acropternis orthonyx | reverse complement strand
GGCCGGGCCGATGCCGGGCCGGCCCCGCCACAGCCATGAGGCGGCCGGGGCTGCCCTGGCGGCCGGCGCTGCCCTGGCGGCCGGCGGGGCGGGGAAGGGAAGGGGCGGGGCGGCCCCGCTGCGGCCCCGGGCCCGCCCGGGCTGCGGCTCCGCCCCGGCGGGACAGCCCACGGCGGGGCTCTGGGTTGGGGTGCGCTCAGAAAGCAGCGGGGAATCTACGGACCGGAGCCTCTGCCCACCCAGGACCTCCCCGGACAGGGGGTTGTGGGATGCTCTGGGGGAGCTGAACATCCCACACCCCTGCTGTATGTCCCAAGCAGCCACAAGCAGAGCCCGGGGCAGGTTTCATCGTTCCCCATCCGTGCTGTGAAGACACGAGCCGGGTCCGACTCAGCTCAGTCCCCGCTTGCTCATTGCAGTCGTTTTAGATCACTCGTGAGTCACAGTCAGCAGTCAGGGGTGGAAAGGGCTGGAGCTTTCCCCCCCCCTCTATTCTATGAAAATCAATAGACACAGTTTTGCCAAGGCATTCTGGCATCACTGTTGTCTATTTTTACACCGAGCCCCACATTTGGCTCTACCACCCTACTTGCTTTGCTACAACGCATTCCCACCCTTGTTCTTAAAACAACGCCATTCGTCTGCACGAAGGTTTTCGGTTTATTTATTTATTGTTTAGGGCTGTATCCAATTCCCGGGGGTGCCAGGACGGGAGTGTTTGTTGCTTTTTTTCGCACCCGCGGGGCGCTGCCCACTGCCTCGCACCCTGTCTGGGCGCTGCGGGGCTGCGGCTCCCCCGCCGCACCTCCCACCGCCCGGCGGGGCGCGCACCGCGCTCGGCGCCTTCCCCGGCGAGTGCCGAGGAAGCGGGAGGGATAAGGGCAAAAATAGTCGGGGTTTGATAGCGGCTGCAACATCTGACAAACTTGTCTTCGCATTTGTATCTCTGCCTTTGACGTGATTTCGGCTGTCGCCTCTGTGTAACTTCCCGTGCGCTTTCTCCAGCAAAGCTGATGGAAGAGAGAAATATTGGTGTTTGTGCTTCCCTGATAAACCCTTTTAAGTATCTTACCTCTTGATTGTGTGTCTACACAACAAGGGACCATCACAGCCAAGTTATTAGAGGAATCCCTTTCACATTTTCAATTTACAGTATTTTTTCCGTTATATTAACCTTCTTGACAGTATTTTTTTCCACAAAGGGAGACATTCCACATTCAGTTCTTGCTTGTATTTTCATTTCTAGAGCTCTTTGCACTTCACCGCTAATTAACTTTCAATAACTGTCATAGGGTTACAGTCAGTCAGCATGAATCAGACAGAAAATGTAGCTTTAGGGGACTGCACTGTGTCAAAAACTATTAGAAACCTTTGCTTGATTTCCAAGGAGAATATACTCGCTCAAGCAGGATACAGCAGCTATTAGGCAGTGTTCTACCTCAGTAAGAAAGCCTCAGTAAAAGAGACTCCATGGTTTTGGCACAGCCCATATTTCAGGGTGGCTCTGAGTAATTATGCAGCATTTTCCTTCCATTTGTTTGATTTCTGAAATTGTGGTGCTGCTGCTGCTGCTTGGGCCAAAGTTTGGGTTCTCAGCTTAAGGGGAATGTTTTTAACCTGTTTGCTCACAAATATAATTTGAAGTGGGGGATAAGGGGAGGTCACTTATGGGTGCAGACCAGCTTGTGGAAGCTCTGCCCTTAATGAGGTTTTTTCATCTGGGGAGAGCTGAGTGAGAGCAGTTTTTGGATGGGAGTGCTCATGGTACCAGGACTGGGTGACATGCCTGGTATGCAGCATGCAGAGCTCTCCAGCTTCATGCTTTTGACAAATTGCCAGTTCAGAAATTGGGAAGGAGACGGGAGCAGTGCAGAACCACATCCATAGCATGTGTTTTCCTCTCAGGCTTTTGGAGCCCTGGGTTATGCCACCCCATACACTCTGGCCCCTAAAACACTCCTTAACATCCTCAGCAATGCCCTTGTCCAGCTACTTAAAGGCAGACTGCAATGTTACAAGCGATACCAAATCCTCTTTGTGCTGCTAAATCCTTGTTCTTGCACAGGGACCCCAGGTACTCACTGCTGGTGATTGATTTGGCCTGTGCAGCCACAGAAACAGGCCACAGCTGTGTCAGACACCGACGGGGAGGGAGCTCCTCTGTGCTTCCCAAAGCCCTGGGCTCTGGTGTTGTTGGAGGCAGCTCCTCTCCCCTGCAGCATCTGCAAGCCCAGGCTGAGGACAAGGCCCTCGGTTTCCCAGTTCCCACCCCACAAGGTGATGTTCATTGCCCACTTGCAGCCTGCTGTTTACTTGCGAGCTGGAGCTAATAGAGGCTTTCAATTTCCAGGTGTGATGGTAAAATCTCAACACATTCTCTGGATGACTAAGGATGCTTCCTATGGTTTATTTGATTTTCATTTTCCCCCCTTTGCCCTCCCTTCCCCCTCCTTGCGTCACAAGTGGGTATAATTTGTTTGCAGAGTTACAGGGTATTTTGTCTTTCTTTGGCTGGTCTCAAGTGCATGGGGGTTTGTCGAAGCAATGGCATTCTTGATTTCTTAGAGCTGGTACGTGGGTGTTGGATTGTGTCATTCGTAGGAGGTGAACGTCAGAGGAAGTGGGATCAACTGCTGGAGGAGGTGTGTAAGCCAGGTACTTAATATTTGGTTTCCTGGAAAAACAAGGGAAAATAGCAAAACAGGCAGCCTTTGCATCTTTAGTTTTCTGATGTAATCAGAATAACATAAAACATATGCATGCTTAAGCACGCATAGGTTTGGGTGTTGGGTTCCTTTTGTTTTGTTTTGTTGGTTTTTTCCCCTTAGTTTGCTCAGGATGGAGAACGACTGTATTTCCTTTTAAATAGTTTTACATGTTTTGGTGGATTTTGTTGAATGTTTATTCCAGTAATACAAATAATTCATGTTCTGTAAGTGCCCTCACAAATAATGTGATTTATTATCAGGTGCATTATGTTGTCTTTTTATTTGATGTAAAATGGTGTCTTAGAGTTAAAATTAGACAGAAGAGCCATTTGAGACTATTTTGTTCATCTCCAACTGTTTTTTCAGAAGTGCATTAGTCTGAAGTATTTCATGGGCAAAATACTGAGTTATTTTGGGGGGAGAAAAATTATCTGCAAAAGAAAAGTATAGCTACTTATTTTTACAGTAGTTTTATGGTAATCACTATTCTATTTGACAAGTATAGATACTGAGCTAGTCGTACTCTGCTAGGAATATTTCTTTCTCTTAAACTGCTCTAGGTGGTAGGTATCTTTCGGAGTTCTTGTTCAGGCTAAGCTTAAAAATTTAAATAGAAATCTTTTTTGTGTGTGGGGGTTTTTTGTTTGTTTGGGGGTTTTTTTGGTTTTGGTTTTGTTTTTTTTTAAGGGTACCTGTGTTCTATCTTATGGATTAAGCAAAAGGACCATAGCAGCTTTCTTGGCATTTATTCCTAGGCTCATTTTCCCATTGTTATCAAAGGGATCTGTAGGTCAGGCGGAAGCAAAGCTCAGCCAGCTGATGGTGAAGTGTTCATGGGAGGGCTTGTCTGCAATTGGTGAAAATACAGCCCTTCCCTCTGGCTTTAGCAAAGTATTCTGGTGTAAGTTTATGGATCTCATTGATACTATTCCTGATTTACACAACAGTAAGCAGTAAGTAAGCACAACAGTAGGTTAAGTAGCAGTGGGCCTTAAATATTTATCTGGTTTATTTTTAGAATGGCAGTTGCGCTATTTATAGAGCAAGGAAGCAGTGATACAAATCTGACTGAATTCCTCCTTTGCTTTGAATCTGCAATAGAGAAGCAATTGGGGTTTTTTGACCACAAGCTCTCAATTATTATGTTAATTTGCTCTGATTAATATGTTACAGACTTCATTTTTCAAAGGCCTCTTAAGCCCTGCTTTTAAGCATAAGGGATCTTGTTATTTCTCTAAAGAAGAATTGATGCAATCTTAAGAGCAGCTCTGAGATTGCCCTGTGGTGCTGTGGAATCACTAATACCTTACATGGATTTATCCACGGGGAAAGGTCCCAGGAGAAAACACACTTATGGCTGGTCATTTCCTTGCTAATAAAACCCTAGAATAGAATATATTCTCTAGTGAGAAGCTTTGCTGAATGTAAGACAGGCAGATGGGGTTGCTGCTGCAAGTGAGCTTGTTTCTGTGCCAGTGTGGTGGGGAAGGACATTCCTTCTGAAAAGCAGTGTGAGGGATAAACTAGGCACTGGTGGATGGAGATGTTGGAAAAGAACATGTGGTTATATGTGCTGACTCAGAAGTTATCACGTTTGGCTCCTAGGCCAGTGATTTATACGTGGCTTAGCTTAGCAGTTACCTGAATCTATTGTTTTCTTTTGATTCCAGATGGTTTGTGGTAAGTAGATTGGTGATCAGAGCCTGGCCTTTAGTTGGCAAAGAACTATATTACCAAAGAACTATATTACCCTACCACTAATGCTGACATCCTGACTGATGCTCTCAGACATGTACCCAGGGCTTCACTGCAGCTGAACAGCCCTCACCACACAGAGACAGGCAGGTTGCCACTTGGCAGGACCAGTTCTGTTGCTGCATCCCTCCTGATGCCCACTGTCATGAACTTCAAAACATCATTCCATATTTAATTTAAAACCAAACCTTGAGAGCCTGGGAAGAAAAGAAAACTAAGAGAAGAAGTCAACCCCCATGTTTGCTATGAGAAACCACAAGAGGTGGTATGACTTTGTAAGGAGGCCATGGGAGCAATGTTTTATTTACAGATAAAGTGTATGACTTTCTGTCTCATGCCTTCAGATGTATCTTTATATTGACTGCTGTTTCTTGTTACTACGTTTATATAGTAGCTTTTAGTAATTGTCCTAGTCTTTGATGAAGCACTCTTGGAAGAATGGAGTGCTAGCAGTGTTAAACAAATGTGAAAAGAATTATTCTCTTTCCAATGTTTCCTGAAATTAGATTTAGCCCCAATATGCTCAGCTATGTTCAAGATTAATCTCTGTCAAACTCTTTTAGATCAAAGGAAGCTGTTTTGTATTAAGAAGATTCTGATAAAGTCTACCAGCTCTTGGGTACAACACAAAGGCAACCTGTGGCTTCCCTACTTCTGTTCAATCCATAAGTTTCTGGGTGTCTTGCTGCTTCCTATTTTCTTCTCTGTGTGTGCTCTGACAGGTCTGGCTCAGGCAGGTGGCCATTAGCACACCCACAACCAGGCAATTCCGAAAGCATCTTCTTGTTCTCCCATAGCCTGTCTGCCCTGGGTTGCTGATAGTTTCTTCTCACAGCTTGCTGTAGCTTACTGATGCACTACTGTACACCTGCACCCCTGTGAAATCCACTGGTGTGAAATTCCTGTCACTGGCAAAGCGTGCCACCTTGGCATGCCTCCTCTCCTTTCTCAGCATGCCTGGTCTTTATTAATTCCTTTTCCTGCTTTCAGACACAGTCCTCCTTCATTACACAGTTTATGTGCCCTTCTGAACAGGCTGTGTAATGACTTCTATTTATTTTTTCCTCATCAACTCAGATTTTTTTGAATGCTGCATTTTTCCTATTTAAACATAAACATGGGAGAGACTGAGAAATTAGTACTATGAAGTGATTAGGTAGAGATATGCCAGTGGCTTTGCTTGATTAATGGATTTACATTAGCCATAGAGAGCTTTCCAGAGTCTTTCTCTAAAACAAGGTAATTTGCTTGAAGAGCTACTTTTTTTTTTTTTGTTTTGTAAAATACAGCTATGCAAGTGATGCATGTATGAATGTCTAGGGAGAGCCAGGATAGGATGTACAGTCATTTTGCCCCTGCTAGTCATAGCTACTTCTGAAGGTACTTGAGGAATGCAGGATGTGCCACAAAGAGGTCTTTACAAATATTCCCTGATGGAGTCATTTCAGCCTTTCCCAACATCCGTATTAGCTCTTGCTGACAACAACAGGATTTTTGTGATGGTGACTGCAGCAGAGTACAAATGCTCTTCCCCTTTCACGCCAGCCAGCAAGTGAAGGTAAAGAGTTGCTACGCTGACTCAGACAAAAGGTTAAACAAGCCCAGACTCCTTCCTCTGACAGTGGCCAGAGAATTTTCAAGCAAGTCAAAGAACAAAACAAGCACTTCTCTCCCTGCTTCATCTTCTTCACAAAGTGAGTGTTTCCAGCTCTGATGTCTATTCCGACAGGATAAGAAAGAATAATTTAAAGAAATAGTGTGGCAAGGTGAGGAGAGAGGCATTCTCTTAAAAGCACTAGCAGGGTTTAGTTTTCTGATCCAGTGCCAAATTCAACAAAGGTACTTGCCAAATGTCCTTGCAGCAGGACTTGTCCAGGGGCTTTGCAGCTTTGCACCTCGCTGTCTGTGTTCTGCTGCTCTGCTGCTGGAGTCAGTGGGGTTCCTCTGATGCGGAGGCTGCTGCTGAGCCCATGTGAAAGTGCTGCTGCTTCTGACTGCAGAGCATGTCTCTAAGAGTGTGAAGTAGAAGGAGAGCCCAGTCCACACCACTAGCAAGGCAAGCCATTAGTGAGAGCTGTAACTTCCTCTTGGCTATTTGAGGCTGGGGAAGGACTGCACAGGGAGGTGGCCTGGTTTTTCTACTGCCTGGTTTATCACAACGGCCTGTGGGCTCAGACCATCTTCTGAAAGTTAGGGTAGATGCTGGGCTGGTCCCTGTGATTCCTACCATCTCCTCATGACCAGCCTTGTATCATGTTCCCATTTCCTCCTCCCAGGTGGAGCTACACTCAGACTTGTTATAAATCTGCTAAAGGTTGTGGCATCAGTGCCAGGCTTCTCTGAGGCACAGGGGCCTAGACAGTCCTGCCTGAGGGTGAGGAATGCTGGACTATGTATACATATGCTACATAAAATGCATGAGAGATGGAGGCACAAGAGTGACTCCAGGCTGAGAGCCAAGACTGTTTCCATGCAGTGCCAGCCTTTTTAACCACACAGTGCTCCTCTGGCCTTTCCAGTTCTATAACACAGATATGAAAGCAAAGGGACATTTTATATGTCTGTCCATTTTTATGTCAAAAGGTTGCAGTTAACTGGAGACTGAGCTGCTGACTTGGACATTTTCTTTCACTCTTGGAAAAAAACCCAGCTTTTTAAGCTTTTAACCTCAAAAGCAGCATGGTCTGAGAGCATCAGCTTCTCTTCTGTGTCATTACACCTTGAGTCTGTTCCCAGAACTGTATTTCCAAAGGAAACATCCATAGACAGGTGTTATTTGCCAGCTGACTTGGACGTTTGGCAGTTCCTAGCTCCAAACAAGCTTCCTTGGTTGTGGAGACAAGCCACAGAACCGGTAACCTGGCAAACACTGTTCCCTGCTTCAAAGAAGTTTCAAGTACCAAACACATCAGGAGATCCTGCTAGCTGCATAAGCCAAACAGACTGCACTCTGAAGAGGTCAGAAACAACTTAGACACACCTGGGAATGCTCATAAAGCACTTGAGCCTCATTGCTATTGCTCCAGGTGTCCAGCAGCTCTGCAAACATTCAAATGATGTCTGAGTGAGGCAGGTGTGGCTTCAGCAGCTTGGACGCCAAAAAAACTTGGCAGGCTAGAATCACATAGCTAACACTTGTCTGTTTCTTAATTTGTTCATGTCTAAGTCTCTATAGTCCTTCTAGGGAGATAAGATCCTGGCTTTTCTATGTATCCATGCATAGAAAGGACAGGAATAAAATCATCCATGGTTGTGTTCAAAGATGGGCAGAATAAAGCAATGCCTGCTGGCATCAGGCCAGCAGAGGCTCAGAAACATTCTACTCCACAGGCAGGTGACCACTGCCTGTGGCATAGCCCTGCTCCTGCCCTTCCCATCCACACTGCTTGTCATGGACAACAATTGCATCTTCCAGCCCAAAATGCCCATGTTCTCTGAACTGATCTTGTGTAGCCATGGGATGCCTTTAGAAGAATGTTAAAATTCCATGGAAAGAGTACTGCCACTTGCTGAGAATAAAGACATTTTAAAACGTCTCTAAGTGACCAAAACTTGCAGTGCTCAAAATCATTGTCCATTGTTATGTAGGCGTATATTACCCTGCAAATGTTTCCCGTTGTTGGTTTAACTTCCAAGCTGTGCGTTCAAGGCAGGTGCCATATTAGTTTCTTTTCCTGTGAGTCACAGCACCACAGCCCAGAGAGAGATCACTGTGTCCACTGAAGATGGAGACTTCAAAGCTTTGAAGAACAGCAGAAAAATGGGAAGGCTGTGAAGGGGTTGCCTATTGTATGAATAGACCTTAACAGTGGGGAGAAATGGCAACAGGGACACTGCACAGGAGCAGTGGCCAGACTGTTCCTCAGCCTCTTCCAGAAGGGTGGAACATGTTTGGGTTCACTGCATTCCCTTTATTTGAAGGATAATTAGCTGCTGAGCTTTGAAGTCTTACATACATGGATAATGTGTGGTTGGGATGCCCAGCAACGGGATCAAGCACCGAGATGTCCCACACCATTCTGGGTTTCTGCTGCTGTGCTGCTGCAGCTGGGACCTGCTTTCAGTGGGGAACTGGACCAGCTGCTGCTGTTCTGAGCACTCATAAAGAGAATTCCCTCCCCCATGAGAAATACTGATGAGATTTAAATTGTTCTAATGCAAAGCAATGGTATCACAGATGTCATTGATTCAGTAGTATTTTTATTTTCAGTGTGGCTAGCAGGTAGCCACAGCAAACCTCGCTGTGGATTGCTTGCTGTTCCTCAGAAGCTAATGTTCTTTGGACAGTTTCTTGTTCCCTGATGCTGCAAAACACCATGCTCTTCTCAGTGCAAAGGCAGCATTGCTCCTTTATTCACTGCTGGCATCTGCAGGAAAGAAATTCTTCAGTTCCAGGCTGATATAATTCCTTCCTGTGGTAGCTGTGTGCTTTTGGTGTATTGGAAGCAGAACATCAGGCTAGAAATGGGCCTTCTGCAAAACTGACTTTGGAAGGGGGCTCGTTGGCACTAACCAACGGGGAAGCAGAATGTCACCTTGGCAAGTGAGCTATTTCACATTTAAGGCTTGTGCTTTTACAACTGGTTCTCTGTAGTGTCACGTCCTGAAAAACTGGTATTGCGTGGGACATGGCACGTAGATCTGCAGGACTTTATTTCCATTAGAGCCTGTTAGAGCATCTTGAAGGTCCTAACTGGGACAGGGGGCAGCTGATGCCAGGACTAGGCAGAGCAAGGGCAAGGCAATGCAGGACCACCATAGGTAGGATACGAGTGAGCTGGGCCTGAGGACTCTTGTTTTGGCTATTGGTCCTCTCAAGTGAGGCTTGACTATGAAATCGTGAACCTCAGGCAGAAGGAACTGTGATTTCTTGCTTAGCAATGGTATATTCACTGTCACGGAAACTGCAGTAACTCCTTTAGTGACAGTTTGTAGCACAAATCCTGGCTGTTTAATTGGATTTATCGTGGCTATTGGGAGCATAAATGTGTTTACAGATTTGTTGTGAAAGCTTTTTTGTGTGTTTTTCTCATAGCAAGTCAACTTCCATGTGGTGCAATTATGTTCAAGATGTTCCCTGTAGCACTGGAATAATGTCAGATTATACTGTGTGTGCATGTTTTTCTTCAAAAGGATTTTATCTGAGGCATGATGCACTGTAGCAGAAGGAGAAAAGGAGCTTAGTTTTTATTAAGAGAGGCATACAAGGCTTAAAACACAAGAAATTCTGTAAAATCCTGTTTTCTTATTATAGGAAATACTTGTCTCTGTCTACTGAAATGTGAAATTTTTTCCCCATTAACTTCCTTCCTGCTCCATCCACCTGCCAGAACTCCGTCCATGCAGCTTGATAATGTTGTGCCACAGCCTTTTCAGCATTGAGTGGTTGAAGTAAACACATCAAGACCTTTCCAAGACACGAGTCTAGGGGAAATAAGAGATGACTTTCATTTAGTTTGGAAAGTCTTTTAGTTTTTGTTTGGTTTATAGTTCTGCCTGGAAACTTGCAGTGTGTTTAATGCAGTTGTACAGGAAGCCCTGGCAAAGCCTGCTCATGTTCCCAGCCGTGGGGCTTCCCCGAAGGGATGCTGTGGTACAGGAACCTCTATTAGGTGTCAAGGGCTACAGCTCAGCTGGGGAGGGAGATGGCCCCTTGTGCTTACTGTCAGATTTGCCTTTTTTTTCTTTTTTAAATTAACTTGGATAACAATGCCATTTAGCAGTGCAATTTCCTGACTGGTGGCACTTCAGATATTAAATGTCACATCTGCCTAATACTTTCATTCTTTACTGTGACAAGTTTTCCCAGCACTTCGAAAAGAGACAGTTGTGCTATGTTTCACTCCCTGCTGAATGATAGTCAGGAACCCAAATCTGTTCCATAACCCATTATTATTATCACTACCAATTGTTATCAGTAAGCCTTGTAAAGGAGTTACTTGAAACAGCAGCACAGCAACTCTCCCCACCGTGGGAAAGGTCAGGGTTTTCAGACGTCACCATTTGCATCCTGTAATCTATTACTCTGTGTGTCAGTCACAGCTTTTGTTTTTCGAAGTTGCACTGAAGGACAACTTTCAGGGACATGTCTCTGCTCTCTCTTGCTGCCTCTTGAGTCCACCCCCTCCCCACAATGCCTCTCTGTCCCAGAGAAAGCTGCCTAGCCCTTGGCTGAGGTTGGCAATTCAGTGAACAATGCAGGCATTTGAAAACTAGAAAGCTCAAAACTCGTGTTCCTGTGCCCAAAGAGATAGATGGAAAGATCAAAGAGGAGGACACACAGCTTGAGAGGGTGTAGTGATCTCTGACATCTTTGGAAGCAAACAGAGTCAGGCTTGGTGCCTGTGATGCACAGAGCATTGCTGCTGTGCCACAAAAATGTGTATGGAAAAGCACGAGGAGCTTGCAGCTGTGCTTAGTCTGCCTCTCCTCGAGCAGCTCCAGGCAATGTCTTGCCTTTCTGTTATAAGTTCTAATGAGGTAAGGGAGTAGGAGAAAGGATGCAAACAGATCAGACCTCAGTGGAAAGGAAAATCCTCTTGGCAAAACTGCACTCTGAAAATAAAGATGAGTGATCTCTGGCAATCAGATTTCTGGTGGCCCTGCTCAGATTCACATCAGCTGAGAGCCTGGCCCCAGAAAGGGAGAGCAAAGCTGCGAGCAGAGTAACTGTGTGCAAGCTTCAGGTAATAGTTTTCATTGGCTTAGTAAACCCTAATCTGCAGATCCCCTTTGCTAATTGAAAATTTGGCCTTGATTTTAAAGAAGGGGGGGGAAAAAAAAGGAGAAAAAAGCCTGAAGCTCTGTGCAGGTATGTAAGAATGCACCCAAGAATGTAGAAACACAACTTTGTGGGCTTAATCAAGTAGGTATTTGCCAAATTTTCTGGAACAGTTTGTATGTTTAGAAGAAAATTGCCTTGAAAAATCATAAAGTATACTTTATGGAAGCTTGATGTCCAGGCCATTTTACAGAATTTGGGTTTTTACTCTGCTTCATTCAGGTTAAAAAGCTTGAAAGATGAGCTGTTTTAAAGTATTTCACAAGACCCATGAATCATGAAAAATACTATTGCATTTTTCCCTCTGGTTGAAATCACAGAAGTTACGAATGCTAAAAGAGCTATTAGATCATAGATAAAGAATGCTGTACAATGAGTTGGTAAAAACAAATAAGTAAAACCTCCTAGTTTTCCTCCAACTTCTAGTTCCCCGGGGAAGAATTTTAGAGGCAAGAGTGGAGTATCACAGCTCACCCTCAAAAAGGAGTGCCATGCAGCTGTATCCCTTGCAGAGTTGCTATTCCTTCTCTTGGTTTCTTTAATGCTCCAGGCAAATGGAGATTTTATTACCACTCCTTTATTTAGCAGAGTTAATTTCCCCACCCTATACCAGCTCAACTTCTCCAGCAAGTATGTAGGGGGATGGTGGACCCAAATTTTCATCTGCTCCCAAGTCTTCTGCTAACAAATTTGCCCATTTGTGATGCCACAGAACCTGCTCTGTACACAGAGAGATCCAGACAGGCAGGTTGAAGGTGACACCATGTCCATACAACTCAGCTTTGCCAGTGCTGCTCCTTCTGTCACGTTAGGATACCTGTATCCCCCAGGTATTTTTATTAGTAGACTGAATCCTGCCTGGAACTACTGCTGGGATCTGTGGGAAAGTGCTAGGCTGGCCTTTCAAATTTTCCCCCCATATTTAGTTCTTATGCCACTGTAACTTCTGAAATCCTTCTCCATTTTGTTTCTTTCCCCTGAAATGCTGTGGTCAAATTTCCCAGATGTGTCCCTTGTTGACCTGGAATTTCTAAAATCCAAGAAGGAACTGCAGGAAAGCACTAGGCAGTGGGTCTTGTGTGACCATAAACCATAAAAGCATTTAATCAGAGGGAAAGTCTTGCTTTCTATTTCGGTGACTGTGTTTTGGATCATGTGTTGGAGGTCAGAAATTCCTTTTGGCACGAATAAAAGAAAATTCAAATAATAGGAGAACCATGTGCCATTTTTGTCAGTATTTTGTGGGGAAGAAAAACTGAGGGGAAACAATTATTTTTAATTGTTTACATGGTTGAAATCTGTATGATTAAACTGGTGTTTAGCTGAGGGAAAATGGTGTAGTTCAGCGACTTTGCTTCTGGCACAGAGAGAAATATTTCTGTTTCTCAACAAACCCAAAAGGTTCTCGCTATTGAAGAGATTTCTAATGACCTCTTGTTCCTTCTTTTTTCAGGTTCCCATTTTCACACATTTTTAGTTTCCCACAGTCATTTCATCCTCTCACTAAACAGTTCCTGCTGGAGAAAAGACAATGGAAAAAAAAAGAAAGGAAATGCAAATCTCTGCAAGTCATGAGGATAGAACTGCACACAGTGTCTTCAGTGACAGCCCTCAGAGCTTGGTCTTTGGCACCAGCCATACAAGGGACAGCAGGGAACCCCCTAACCCTGGTCCTCAGTTCATGTTGTGGGGGGCTCAACAAGCACAGCTGATGGGCTCCTCTTCTACAATCTTTTAGGGATTGATCTAGAGCCTGATCCTCTTCTTTGTGCCATGTCAGGGGAGGCAGCAGCAACCTTTGGCCATTCAGCTGCTTCCTTATTCCCACCACGGTGTAGGATCTGCCATCTGATCTTCCCTTTAGCAGTACATGTGAAGGGTCAGTAACACCCTTGAAACATCCTTCCATATAAAATTAAATGTGTCCTGTTTTCAGAGGGTTGCAAAATTCCACACATTGTAACGAGTGGTGATACTAACTTATTGTGGAATCTTTCGTGCATGTTAATGAGCTAGGTCTTGCCAATGCTAAAAATAAGTCTCAGTGTAGAAAAGGCTTACAGAACGAGCAAATTCGCTCATTCCCACAAAAATTTCATCTGTTGTCAAAAACATCTGATCATGTAATATCTCTAGCTCTCTGTTTCTTGTGGAGTAACACCAGACCTATTTATCCCGGCTCTTGGGTAGTGGGTCTAGTGACCAATTTTAATGTCTTCTGTAGTGAGAATGCTGATACAACACTTCTGAAAACAGGCATGAAGATGCATTGATTTGAAAAAAGAAACTCAAGGTAAATGCTTGACATGGAAAATTTTAATCCAGACGATTAAAGTTTAGCAAGAAGATTTCATTACAGGAAATGTTAGATAAAAGATGAAGCTTTCAGCCCTGCTAGTACTCATCACCTTGAGATGGATCAGCACCTTAAGAAGAACATATGTTGTTCTGTCTTTGAAAAGCTGGCAGCGAATTCTGAGATTAAAAAAGACATATACAGTGATTATTGGAGTCAACCTTGCAGCTCCACCCATTACTCAAGGGTGACCATGTCTTTTCTGCTTTGCTTCTTAGCAACCCCCTTGGAAGAGGTTCTGCTCTGTGGGTATTTCAGTTGCATTCAATACTTGTATGCGACCTTTCTCCCTGATGTCAAACTTGCACAGAGCAAGGCACAGGCTTGGCTTTTGCCTGTTTGTTTCTAAACCCCAGGTCTCATGGCTGTGTTGGCTGCCAGTCAGTTTCTGACAAATCACATTTTTGTTTCCATTCATCCAGCTGTCACTGGTGTTCTCAAAGGCACCACCACCCGGGTTATATGTCAGGAAACAGCAAAATTTGCTGCTCTACCTCAAGGAAGCAGCTAGAAGGAGAAAACAGTGGGACTCCTTACTCTAGATCCAGTGGAGGTGGCCATGAGACTGGTGGCAGCTGTCAGAGCTGTCTCAGTGGGGTTTGCTTTGATGCGAGGATATGAGGGGATAACACATGTCTTGGTGGATTAGAGGAAGAAAAGCTGTATTTTATTAATGTGTCAGTAGCACCAGGATATCCCAAGCATGGGTCAGAACCCTGTGGGGCTGGGTCTCGTGGGCAAGACAACCCCAGTTTTAGGAGATGAGAGTATGATGTGTGAAGTCAGCAGGCACAGATGGTGGATGAACAGATACACGGTTTAGAAGGCAAAGTAACATTCCCTCTTTTCTGAGAAGAGTGATTTGTAGGTGTTGTCTCAGGACTGCCTTAAAAGACAGCAGGAGCTTTGGACAGCTGTTTTGCCACGTGAAGAGCGCACTCTCTGAAATGCAAAGTGCACATTTCTTTGTTTTTGTGCCGTGGATTTTCCCTGTGCTGACTTGTCACCATGGCACTGGACTGGAGAAACTGATGATCAAAAGCTTTAGGGAGCTCTATGGCTGAATTGTTTCTGCTTTCATCATCCATTAAAAAAAAGAAAAAAGAAAAAAAAAGAAAAAAAAAATCTAAATGGAAGATGAGAACCTGCCTGCTTTAGGTTCATATGGAAGTAATTGTAAGGCCAGGCAGCAGCAGGGTCCTTTCTCAAAGATGAGTAGATGGTTGGGCCTCTTCAGGTAAATCTGCAGTAAACAGGTTGTTCAAAAAAATAACTTTTTGAGGTTATGGGAAGTGAGTGAAAAGAAATAGCTAATCAAAAGGAGAAAATACTGAGGAAAGGAAGTGTTTTAGCTGATACCAGAAACTGTTGGCTTTCATTCTGATCTTCTTGTTTTTTACTGTATATGGCTTTTAGAGTGCCCTCATGTCTTCTCAAAAGGTTATTGCTTTTCCAGTGGCATGAGAAAGGCTGAAATGATATTTGCAATGAGGGTAAATGACTCTCTTGAGGTTTTGGCACCCACAGCTCCAGATTAACTGGAAATGCAGGCATTTAGTAAACTTGAAAATCGGTGCCTCTTGGCCCTGTGCACTCCAGAGAAGCCAGCCTAAGTTTTGTGATTAGGACCAGAGCAGGAACACAGTATACGCCACACAAGGGACATATGTCTAGAAAAAATAAGCCCCCCAGAAGGAATGTCAGCTCATAAGGTGGTGGCCTCTATTCTTTTTGTCCAGACTATCTCATCCATGGAAGTCTGGGAAACCCTGCTGTTGGTTGCATTGTTGGGAACGGCAAGACTTCACTTATTATTAGTTTTGGCTGACTAGAGATCCAATTCTTACAAATTTGTGTAATTTAAAATCACCTCAGGTTTCCAGTTTCCAAAGTAAAAGAGCTCCATTCAAGGTGTGGCGTAGATTAAAGCAGCAACTGCTAATCCAGAACTGGTTCTTGAGATGCTGCACAAGTAGGGAGATGGCTTCAACTGTGATGAGGTGAAAGGCCATGAAGGACCTGACAATCAGAAACCAGCACATGACATAAAAGGATAATACCAGTGAGGTATGTGTGTATATA
>JAWWEU010000163.1:31538945-31559890 GCA_035583155.1 Acropternis orthonyx | reverse complement strand
GGGGGGCAGGGGGGCGGGGGGGGGGGGGGGGGGGGGTGGGTGGTGGCCAGATAAGCAGTTGCCAGTCTGACTCTGAACTGCCCATCATGCAGTCCTTCCACACCTTCAGCTATGGAAACGTGTCACTCGTGGCTGTCCCTGGAGGGAGGAAAGAGGCAGGACCTGTGTTTTCCAAGGCACCAAAATGGGCATGACTAAAATACCATGCAGGCACAACTCAAAAATGGAGTAATTGCCAGGTCTGTGCCTGTTTTGACTAAGACTAAATGCAAAGTTTTAGCAAAGTCTTATTTCATGAACCCTATGCTCACACAGGTCTTTGTGATGAATCTGTATCCTCCACTTGATTATAATTAGTGCACTGTTTTATTTACATAGGATTAATGTAATTCAAATGACTAGATGAAGTCCTTTGATCTCCAGGGTACAAGAGGTGAGACTATGATGATTTATGATTTTAGCAGTTGCTTCTGGCCATAAAATCTATTCATTTGAAACTCAATAGAAAGATATCACTTGCCATGTTGATGAGTTAATTTCCTCTGCTACTAAGCCCTGACCCTGTTCTCACAGCTTTTACCATCCCATTAAGTTTAAATGCCTTTTTCTTTTTCTGGAAGCTCTGCTCCACCCCATCCTGTACAGCCCTTCTGTATGTCTAGGGTACCCTCCTGTTCATTTGAAGTCACTTTCTGATTTATATGCTTCAAGCATGTAAACTCTTCTTCAAAACTCTTTTGCCAACCATGCATTCAGTCAGGTGCTGTAGCTGCCAAAAATACCTCCAGCTCTGAATTTGTTCTTTGTTGCACAGGGTGAATTTACAGGTATAGTGTTTGGAGACTATAAACTTTCTGATCTCTAACAAGTGCTGTTGTCTGTTCAGCAAGTCCTGCCCATTGCACAATGGTATGAATGTTTATGATGCTACATAATATTCCTTGCCTCTGACCCAGCACTCTTCATCAGCAGATCTAGTATTGCTTCACTGAGGAAGCAGTCAAATCATTATCCTAATTTCCAGGTGGGGAAACTGAGGTGCTGCAAGGTGAAATAACTCATCCAATGCCAGCAGAGGAGAGCTGGAAATGGAATGCAGCTATTTCTGACCCCAGCTACATGCTCCAGCCACTAGACCCTGCAGCCTCCTCAATGACAGCTAATAAAATTTGTCTTTATGCAATATGTTTTTCTATTAACAGAAAAAAATTCCACTGTTCGCTTCACAGGTACTAATAGCCTCCCTGAGAAATATGTTTCAACATGCATTTTCAGCAGTACCTGTGTGTGTGTTGTGCCCCAGCTAGCAGCTGTGACCTGCTAGAAGGAGGCAGACTGGGGCGAGGCTGCACCCACGCCCTTGTGCTCCGCTCCTCTGTTCCACCACCCCTTCACTGCTCCGGTGACTGTCGGGGAGGTTGGGGACTGACCACAGAGACAGTTCTGCATACCAGCTGCTGAGTTGGCAGCCTTGGAGTTGCCTCTGGGTCTGACTTACTGTCTTGTCTCCTTGAATATAATTGCTCGCTGCTGATTTTTTTTTTTCTTTCCCTTTTGAATCTGTAGCACTCGTATGCAGATTCCTCATCAATCTCACAATCTGGGGAGCCTGAGGAAATAGAGAACTGATCATCTGCAGACTTCTTCTGTACATTGTGAAAGTGTCCCTATGCCATGTGCGATTCCCAATCGTTTTTTCCTTTAATCAGGCAGAACATCAGAGTGTCAGACTATACCAGCGAGGTCTGTATGCTGGATGGGGAAGGAAGGAGATGCTTCTGCAGAGGCACCTACCTTGCTCCTGGCTCTATAGAGGTGACTGCACATCTGTGCTTCCCCACTTCTAACCCCGTGCTTTACCTCTCCACAGCCTACACTGCTCAGCCGTGCAGATTTTCCATGGCAGACCATGTTCTCTCCCTTGCTGAGCCCGCCGGGGCGTGGCTGCTTGAGCAGCAATGGCTGCAGGGAGTCCCTGAGGAGCAGCAGAACGTGTCTGCCTGGAAATGTGCATGTGCCGCAGATGAACCCATTTCTTGGTATTTGGAGACTTGAGGAACCAAACCACTTAATGGAATTGGCCTGAATTTGAAGGATATCCACCCAAGTACCTTAGCATGATGGTAGAAAAGGCATGTGTAGAAGGTTGGGTGGTTTTATTTGGGTGCGAGGCTGTGTGTGCTCTTTATACATTATGCTGAAAGTTCATCACAAGCTTTCAGCGCTCTGTAGGGCCTCTGTCATGAATGTCAGTCTAGACAGTCCACACCAGGTAAGGGTCTTAAACTTTGCCATTTATTCTGTAGCTTGCAAGCACTTTAGGAAAGAAAGGACATCTGAAACAGAGGTGGTTTGAGCTGACGTTCTGCTTCCTCCATCACCTGTTTACTGATTTTTTCACTTACGTAGTGTTACAATTTCTTGCTTTCACCTACATACTCTCAGTACACTACAGCCATTTCAATATCAAAATATAAAGGCATAGACCAACTCTAAAGCTACCAGAACTCTTTCCATCCTTCCCTTCCCATTTGGGCAGGGCAAAATCTGAAGAACACTTTTAGCTCCAGATGTTAGGACATTTGTAGGAGGGATCAGACTCGGTGCTTGTGTGTCCTCTGTGGGATGTAAGCAGAAACAGTACCTAGACAGGAAAGTGTTTGACTGTTAATGATAGGACAGTGCTAAAAAACACTTTAAAAATACCTCCCTACTTTTTGCTGGGGAAGTCTCAATTTGTTGGCTGCCTCTGGCTTTTTGCCCAGTATTCTCAGATCTTCTGGTGAAGGGAGACAACAGAGCACGTTTGTCCTATTCCTCTTCCCGGGATGCCAGACTGGAGCAGATATGTTACCATTCCTGTTCTTAAGGACACATCACAGGGGGGATTACAGTGTTCTCATCCCTTTCCCACACCTGCCCTGGTATATTCAGTAGCTCAGGGCAGGGCTGAGTTACACCTCATTCACTAGCAGCTGTCGGAAGCAAAGCTAAGTTGGTGTGAGCATCTCCACAAATCCATTTGAGTGCTCTCAAAAGAGCGATCTTACCGTCTCCTTTCTCTAGGATATACGTGCACAGTCCCAGGTGAGCAAAATCCCTTCCCAAGTCCCAGCACAGCATCGCCCTGGGTGGACTTCAGAGATGTCCTCGGAGCTTCTTGTGGGAGAAAGGATTTGCATCGAGCATCCCTGGTGAAAAATTTGACTTCCTATCTTGACATGAACTGTTCCTGTTCCTTTTTTTCCATAGGAGTGGCTGCGTTTCTTTTGCACTGGATGCATGGTATATAAAGCATTTAGGACAAAAAGTCTATAGAAGTGTGATACTAATAATATTTTACAGCTTTAATTACCATGATTGTAGTGCCTAGAGGCGTATGCAAAAACATTTTGAGTGGGAGGAGAGGAGGCAGCGCTGTGAACATTTTTGTGGTTTTGCTGGGCAATGTGCAATGGAGTTTTCTCATGGGAACTACAGCATGCCAGGGAGAAAAGCTGCCTCTGCCTCCTCATCTGCTCCACTGGGATACTGGATCACACTCCAAAGTTGAGGAGACAACCACAGTCACTCCAGTTTTAGGGAAAAGCTGGTCTGATGGACCCTCTGTTTGTAGAGGGGCTGCTCCGGGTGCAGGTGCTGCCCGTTTCTGCAGGCAACAGGTATTTTTCCTCGGGCAACATCCCTTCTGTACAGTGAGCAGCAGCTTCACCTGCGGGATGATTTTAGGATTGGGCAAGTGCTGATTTGGGGCACAGATTTGCCAGCAGGCTCGGGAGCAGCGTGCCTGTTCTTGGTGAGGGTGTGCAATGCAGACGGAGCCGTGACTCCTGCCAGCCACCCACCCGTCCCTTCCGTGCCTGCGTGGGCAGGGGCAGAGGGGAGGGCATGGACAGAGGGGCCTTGTGCCCCACGGCAGGCTTGGCTGTCAGCAGGCCTAGAGGAACCAAGGGTCACAACTGACAGAGAAACAGGAAAATACTCCATGCAGGAATGCAAGTTTTTAAGTGTTACAGAATAAAAAGGGTATGAAGTAAAGCCACTTGCATTTCTCCAGCTCCGAAATGCAGTCCTGCATCCTTAGGAAAGTTTTTTGAACTTTGCTCCTAGATCATGTTTTTTTTTTTTTTTTTAATGTATTTATGTAGTTCTGGTGATAGTGATTTGCTATAGGTTCCTTATTAAGATGCTACAAAGCCAGCAGCCTCCTACTGGAAAAACTGAAGGTGAAATTCAGGCTTATCTGACGTGGTTACCAAACAGTCAGTTCACGACTCTGCTTCCTGCCTGGCCAGTCCCTGCTCAAACAGCTGTGAGGTACAATGGAGCCTTCTGATAGCCAAGGTAGGGATTGGAAGGCAATGAAAACTCAAAGTAAACCCTGTGTGAAAGGCCTTCCTGGCTCTGGGAATGGGTGCTGCCCTGAAAGACAAGTATATTTTATTGAGGCTTTTATCCCTCCCTCCCTATTTCCCCCTTAATTTAATTTTTTTTCTATTGTTATCTGCACTAAATATGATATTACTTAGTATTTATCACTTAAATATTATTTACTTAAAAACTCGTATAATCAACTCTACGGCAGTAAAATAAAGACATGGTATCACTTCTCCCCGCTTGAATTGATACTTGTTATTTCGCACCGGTTTTTTCACAGCTGTGTTTTGCCCCCCGGGCCGGCCCTTTCCGCCACCGACGCTGCCCCGGGGCCGTGTGCCCGCACCCACGGCAGGGTCCCCGCTGCCCGGGGCCGAGCAGAAACCTTGAAGCGGCATTTTACCGCGGGAGTGGCGGGTGGGGGGTCCCGGGCAGTGACCGCGGAGGGTCTCGGGGAGTGTTCCGAGGGGTGTCCCGGGCGGTGTCCCAAGAGGTGCCGACAGTGTCCTCGGCGGTGTCCCGGCTGGCTCCTGGAGGGGTTCCGGGAGTGTCCCAGGGCGGGTCTGGGCAGTGCCCACTGGGGGTCCCCGGGGGGGGTCCCAGTGGTATCCCGGTGGGTGTCCCGCGTGGTACGCCGGGGGTTGTCGCGGTCGGTGCCCGCGGGGGGTGCCGGGGGGGTCCCGGGGGTGACCCGGGCGGCATCCGGGCAGCACCCGCGAGGGGTTCCGGTGGTATCCCGGGGGGTGCCGGAGATATCCCGGTGGGTATCCCGGTGGGTGTCCGGGCAATGTCCCAAGGGGGTATCCGGGGTGTCCGGGTGGGTATCCCAGGGGGGTATCCCGGGGGGTGCCCGCGGGGAGTGTCCCACAGAGGATATCCGTGGGCGTGTCCCGGTGGGTGCCGGCGGGGGGTGGCGGAGGTATCCCAGGGGGGTATCCGGGGGTGTATCCCGGTGGGTGCCCGCGGGGGGCGCTGTCGCTGCCGGTGCCGGGGCCGCCCCCGCCGGGCTCTGCGTCACGCGGCGGCCGCGCGTGGGTGGGCGGCGGAGCGCGGGGCCGCCCCCCTGGTCCCCGCGCGGGTGGGGGCGGGGGGGGCGGGGGGCGGGGGCCGCTCCCTCCATCCCTCCCCTCCTTCCCCTCCCCTCCCTCCCTCCCTCCCCTCCCTCCCTGCCCGCTCGGCCCCCGCGCACGGCGAAGGCGCGGTGCGGGTGCGGCGGGCCGGCCGTGCGCCCCCGCGGCGGCGGTGGCGGGGACGGGGACGGGGACAGGGACAGGCTCGCCCACCCGCCCCGTCGATGGGAAAGGAGGAGCCTGGGCGGGGGGGCCGCGGGCAGGAACTTCGGCGGGGCTGAGTGTGCGGCCCCGGGACGGCGCCGAGGGGAGCCCCGGGCGGCCGGCGGCGGCGGCGCATTGCGGGGTATGTGCGGGGGGCGCGGGCAGCCCGGCCCCGCCACGGGGCCCCGCGGGGCACGGCCGGAAGGAGCGGGCGGGGCGGGCGTGGGTGATTCCCGGAGAAATCCGGCGGAGTGGGCGGAAAGTACAGGAGCGTCTCCCTGCGGAGCGGGGGGGGACGCGGGGCGGGGGCGGCGGCGGCACGGACGGGACGGGCCGGGCGGGGGCGGCGGTGCCGCTGGGAGCGGGGTACGGGACCGGGGGCCGTGCCGGCTCCCCCCGGGCTGTGCGGGGCCGTGCCGGCTCCCCCTGGGGCGTTGCGCGGCTGTGCCGGCTCCCCCCGGGTGAGACCCCCGAGAAGCCGCTCCGGGGAGGTTCCTGTCGCCGGGGCTCGGCGGCTGCGAACTTACTGTGGGCACCGCAGCCCCCCGCCCGTGCCCGCGGCGTGAGTTTCCTCCCCGTGGGCTCCATCCCCTTCCCCGGGACTCTGCACTGGCCGTGGGGGAATCTTGAGGTATTTGTGCTTTCATTTCGTCCTTACGCGGTGGTGGTTTTTTGCACATTTCAAGTTTCTCATTAGTTAGCGGCGAGATAGGGATCTGTTCGTGAAGGCGGAGCTCACTCAATCGGCTGTATTTTGGCACAACTCAGAGCTAGACAAGACTATTTAATTTGAGAAGTCTCGCTTCTGCAGCTACATGTAATTTTCTCCTCCTGCTAAAAGTCCTTTGGAAACGCTGCAGAAATGTAATGAATATGCAAAGCAGCCAGCTCTCAAACCCAAATCCGGTTTGTCTTCAGAGACTTTTCAAAACGCCCAAAGTGATCAAGATATATTATGAAATAATCACTTTTGCCTAAAATACAGGGATGTGATGTTTCACACTTTCTCCTTGTGCGTATTCCTAATTTAATTGGTGACAGCTCAAATAGAACTCACCTGAAATAAAAATCTCAAACAATCGGTTAGAGTTGCTCGGTTGCTTTTACTTCTGGTGCAGCCTTAAAGAGCAGGAAAGCTGCTCGTGAAATCCATGTCCCATGCCTACATCTCACAGCTCCTGAGTTTTCCTTCTTCCAGTACTTCACCCACGTCCACCACCTGCCTACTTGAGCCTCGTATCTTCCTGCCACCCCCGGGAAGTGTGCGGCTTTGAACTGGGAGCGGGCAGGACGGGAAGGAAGGGGTGTTTGCCCGTGGCTGAAAATGCTGAGCAGGGCTGCTGCTGCTGCTGCCGCTGCCCGTCGTCTTGACAGAGGGTGCAGGAATAGGTTGTGAATTCTGCAGTAGTTGTTTACAAATATTTAAGAGTGCTCTGCGGTGCCTCTGTGGTTTTTGTTTTCCTTTTTACCAGGAGTTATGTGTGTGGTCAGAGCTAAGGTGACATCCATCATTTGGAGAGGAGGGCATGGCATGTGGGGTGATAGGCTGTGGACGTGAATGAGGTAATGTGGAAAATCAGAATGCATGGTTTTGGGTTGCAAAGGCTGAGTGAAAATCTAACTTGTGATTTCCTGGTTCTTCCATGGCTATAACAGTGTGGAGCTTTGCATGTACTTTAAACAGCTTTGTCTGCTACGTGGAGTTTCCTGGCTTCTTTGTTTGTTCTATACGTGAAGTAAGAGACGGCTGCTCTTCCCTCTGTGTTCCCACACTTCTCACTGGTGTGGACAATGAGCAAAGAAGGGGGACAAGGAGCAGCTCAAGTGCCATGGCTGTGTTCATTTATTCCTGTAGACATCCCTGTGCCAGCTTTGCATTCCTGGCTATTGCCACAAAAAGGGCTTGCAGTTGGCCATACCTGAGATCTACTTGCTCACTCCTAAGGTGGCAGATCGTCCTGGTTGGCTTCTTAAGGTTTGCCAGAGGACATGACCACCCTGTTACTGCTGAACCAGATTGGTTTGGGATCACAGATTAGAAAGGCTAAGACTTACTGAGCAGGCTGTAGAAGAGGGGGAGCACGTGTGGTGTCCCAGAGAGGAGGATACACAAGTCTTCTGGCTGTGAGCTCGCCCCGTGTCTTCTCATTGTGTAACCTCTTCTCATGCTCACCCTTTAGCCCAGAAGCCTGGTCCCTGATGCACTAGGAAATGAGAATAGCAGTGGTGGAAAGCAGCACTTTAGGTATCTTAGATGCAGCTTAAAGGTCACCCGAAAGATGTGGGGCGCTGAGACTTGAGTGGGTGTGCTAAGGCTTTGCGTAGGTAAGCAAAGCCAGCAGCAACAGCAGGGCTGCATGTCCTTTGGGTTAACGGTCTCCTCTGATTCAGGCAGTGCTGTGCTACTTTCTCAGCAATCCTTGTTGTGTTGTTTGTCCTCTTCCTAAGCCTCATCTTACTCCTCTAGGTCAACTAGCATACCTGCTTTCCTGGCTTTGTAGGCTGTGTGCTGAGCCGAGCCGAACCAGGGGACTAGACTGGTAATGTCTGGAGAAGCAGCGTAGCTGGGGCCTGGTGAGGCTGTCTTGGAAAGGGGAGGGAGCCTTCCCCTTGTGAAAGTTTAGACATACTTGGGATGGCGTTGAGGTGAGTGCTGGAGGAGCTCCGTTTAATGGGAGGAGAAAAGAGGTCACAAGGAAGAGTGCTTCAAAGTGCCTTCTCTGAAGAAATCAGTAGCAGTTGTACATGGAAAATTTTCTTGCCCCTCTCAGGAGTTGCTGTACTGAATTTGAAAAGCAGAATGGGTCTTTAAAGTGCAAAACAAAGGGATTTCAGTCTTGCTTTAAATGCAAATCTCAGTGCAGACTGAACCATGGACTCACTACTGACGCCTCCATAGTACATATTAATCCAGTTTTATCTGTCATGAGGAGATTTGTTGATTAGAAGCCTCTAGGTAAAGGCTGCTTGTGGACTGTTGCTGCTCTTCCAGCCTGTGGGCTGGAAAAATGAGTTCAGTTCCATGGCTTGCCTGGAGCTCCTGGCTGTGTGTAATTTCACTGCCACCATCCTCCCAGGATTGAATTTAGCTCCCTGCACAAAGTCCATTTATGTAGATTTATGTAGATTTTGTGCTAAGATGAATGGCTTTCCAAGGAAATAGGCCTTTGTTTGAAAATTATGTAAGTTAATTTGTGGTATTGATGGTGAAAACTCAGCATCATTTGAAATGGGAGGGTAGGAACAGTTTACTGTAATGCCACTAAGCCATAAGCTGCTAGTTTTGTTTGTCTCGTCAAAGTTTGTGTGGAATGGGAAGATTTTTCTAAGAAATTCTATGAAATAATAACAATTTCTAAAATACTGAACTATGTGCCCTTTTAAAGGGTTACCTTTAAGTGATTTTCATTTTCCTTGTTGCTTCTTGTATCTTTTAGTGTAGACAGTATGTAATTGGTTTTCTGCAGTTAACTGTTATTTTTTGAAAGCTAAATTGTACTTCTAAAATATGTAGCTCTTAAATGTTTCCAGTTTCACCCTGAGTTCCAAAGTGTGCGGTTTATTAGCTCTTAAGCTCACCAGCAGCTCCTTGAGGTAGCTACTCAGCTCTAAACAGCTATTGCTGTCCCTTCTGTTTTACAAAGACCAGCATACAAGGAATGATATTCAGCTGGTGATTTAGAAGGTTTGTATTTTGGGGGTGGTTTTGTTTTGTTTTTGTTTTCTTCCCCCAGGACTTCCATCTTTCTTCCTGAAGAGACTGATTGTAGGTATCCTGTTGCTGTCACATACATTTCTGAAAAGTTTCTGTTGGTCTCCTTATTTTATTTTTCTCTAGTAGAGTTTAATCAGAGTTTTGTTGCAAAAACCTGATCTTTCAGATGCCTCCTGAGTAGAAGCTGAGCTCCATTTGTTACATCTGTACGATTATTTTGAGTTGCTGAAGAAAAGACACATATTGTAAAAAAAAGAAACAAAAATCAAGTAACAAATCAAAAAGCACACACTGTAAAAATAGTTTCTCTCGTAGTTATACCTTTGATTACCAATCTCCCAGTGCCCCACAGCATACGTATTTTCTTGCATCACAGTTTTGGATGGAAAGGAGTTGCACATTATTAAAATAGTTTCCCCCCAGCGTGTGCAAATCATTCTGTAGGTGTTGTTTTTTAGGTTACTACTGTGTGCTTTTTCAAGTGCAATGTGATAGTAGAGCCAGAGCAATGTTAGCAGGCCTGCTCGATGTTTTAGTTCTGTTACTTTCCCAACCAACTATAAATTACACGCTTTAGACCTTATTGATTGGTGGTGTAGCTTAATACAGTAATACTGGAAATTATCCGCTTGTGGTTGTGAAAGCCATCGTAGAGAGAAGAGGTGTGTGTGAGAGAGATCTTAGAATTCTCTGAAGAGTTTATTATTTGTGGTATAACTGGATAACAGGGCTTACGAAGGTGAAAGTTGTGCAAATGTTTTTTCCCTGCAGCTGTAAGGGCAGAATACTGCTGTGATTTGCCTATTGGGAGCCCTTAAGTGCAATTGCTGTATTGCTGAGTGGTGTTCATGTCCTAAGTGTCAATGACATGCAGCCCTGTTAGCAAATGGAACGGGCAGGTGAATTCAAACTAAGGTTTTGAAAGTGTACGTGTTGGAATCCCTCAGTATTTTTGCTTTGTCTGCAGCTGTTGCTGCCATAATTAAGATCAGCAGAGGCATTAGATCCTTTTTATGTGAATTGGGGAAAACTGTAGAAATACTTGTTTCTGAAATACCCTTTTACTGACCCAGCTTCATTAATCCTCTGGGGTTCTGTGAAGCACTTTCTCTTCTTTGCTTTCTTTTTCCAGCCCTCCACAGTGCTATGGAGGAAAATGATTTGAGAATTAAGAAGAATTGAAACTGAGGAGCTTTTTTCTTCAGGGAACCAAGTATTCTGTAATTCTTTGCAGTGTGCTTTGTGGTAATTTTGATCTGAAGAAATAAAAGAGAGTCGAGTAGAAGCAGCGAACAATATTGACTGACATTCTTCGGAACAAACATGAAGTGGGAATGCTGAAAACAAACTGGCTTCATGTTTGAATCATCTTTTTTGTAGGTGCATCGCAACTATCTGCTGATCTGTTTTTTCACAAATGTTTCCATTAAATTAATTAGCCAAAAAACAGAGCTCTCCCTCCTTTTTCATTTCCATGTGTGTTGTTAAAATGAGAGAAAGAAATCCTGCCCTCTGAGTTTTCAGCCTTAGGGAAAGATGGGCAGTGGGGGCAATGCATCTGGTCACTGGAGTTTTGGTGCTCATCTTCCCCCTGTTTTTACTGTTTGCAGGTTCTGTCGTCCGTGATGGCGTCAGCTCTACCCAGAACCCTTGGGGAATTGCAGCTGTATCGAATACTACAGAAAGCAAATCTCCTGTTTTACTTTGATGCCTTCATTCAGCAGGGTGGTGATGATGTCCAGCAGCTCTGTGAAGCAGGTGAAGAGGAGTTTTTGGAGATAATGGCTCTTGTAGGCATGGCTAGCAAGCCGCTTCATGTCCGAAGGCTGCAAAAGGCTTTGAGGGACTGGGTCACAAATCCTGGGCTTTTTAACCAGCCTCTCACCTCCTTGCCCGTCAGCAGCATTCCAATATACAAGCTGCCAGAAGGGTCTCCTGCATGGCTGGGGATATCCTGCAGCAGTTATGAAAGGAACAGCAGCACCAGAGAGCCTCACCTGAAGATTCCAAAATGTGCTGCCACGACGTGCGTGCAAAGTGTGGGCTCGAGCAAATCTGATGTGGTGGGGAGCTTATCGCTGCAGAGCGGCAGCGAACCGAGACTCTGGCAAGGACACCACACCACAGAGAGTGAGCACAGTCTTTCCCCGGCCGACCTTGGCTCTCCAGCTTCACCAAAGGAAAACAGCGAGACCCTGGATGCTGCTGCTGCTCTGTCAGTTGCTGAGTGCGTAGAACGAATGGTTCCCTCCCTGCCCAAAAGTGACTCCAATGAAGTCAAGGAGTTACTGAAAACAAATAAGAAACTGGCAAAGATGATTGGTCACATCTTTGAGATGAGTGACGATGACCCTCACAAAGAGGAGGAGATCAGAAAGTACAGTGCAATATATGGCAGATTTGACTCGAAAAGAAAGGATGGCAAACATCTCACCCTCCACGAGGTAAAACACCTTGAGCAGCACTGGGCTTCCTTCCCCTGTTCCTACATCTTCTATGAGATGCTGTTCACAGGGTACACTTTCTGTATGGGCACTTCTTGCCCAATGATGAGAATTGTGTGTTGACTGCTGTAGGCAGTGCTGCCCTAGCACAGAGGCCTTGGGTGCAGTACAAGTACCCTGTTGTGGGTGGGCGTGGGTGTGTGTGCGCTGATCTCAGCCTGGTGTCATCAGAGTGCTCGGTTGCTGCTGCGACCTGTCAGACAGAGGGTTGGAACAGTTTGGCAGTGAAGCAGCAAACCAGTATTGCACTGAGCATGGCCCTTGGGATTCTAAGCATTTGGCACACTTCTGAAGCAGTCCTGTATTTCCTTGTGGCTTTGAGAGTAGACTGGTTGGTTGGAAAATCAGTAACTAAAACGGCTTGTGTAGCTCCTACCCTCTGCTGTCTTCCCTCACCTCGAGACCCTGCTCTGTGGCTTGTGCCCTTGAGGTAAAAAGGATCCTGCCAATGAGGTCCCTAAACTCAGTTTGGTGGCATTTTCTGGGTTTGAATTGGGATGAAGCTCATTTATATAACCTGTGGGGTTTTTTTGGTCACAGTGGTCTTAAGCTGGTCAAGTGAAGTTCCTCCCGTGTGAGGAGGAAGGGAAAGGACCGCCTCCAGTATTGATGGATGGCTGTAATTTGGAAGCTTGTCCTTTAATCCCTGAGTAACATCTCTTCCCTCTTGTCCTTGAAAGTCCATGCAGGCCTCCTTTCTTCTCTTCTGGCATTCTTGAGGCTCACACTGCAGATGTTGTAATGCAATAGGTGTGTCTGTGCGGGGAATAGTTTCCTAGTGCCAAAGTACAGTACAAGAGGAGAACAAACATTAATTCAAAGCAGTGCCAAAACACTGTTGATATGAATGCTGCATCAGCATTTTCACAGTTAACACTGATTGCAAAATTTAACTTGGATTTAAAATTTGGCATGTAAGGCTTAGCTCCCAAAAGGAAAGGCAATGTTTATGTTACAGGAGTGCCAAAAAAGCTGTACTGGCTTTTGCCTTTTTGTGCTTCAAGAAGAAGTTTTGTAGGTGTGTGATCCACAGCATAAGACTGAGTTCTCTTTATGCTTCTGAGTAGAAGGGCAGAAGGAAACAAGGCCTATTTCTTTAGATTTTTGTTTATGTATTTACATTTATAAGGCAACTGAACATCACCAGCAGTGACTTGACAAGGGCTTTTAGTACAGACTGGGGAGATACTTCCACAGCAGTGAGCCACATTTCTACCACACAATTCTAGTTGTGCAGCTTTCGCTTACGTACTTTGTGGCTTTGTGTTGAACACTTATAATCTGTGAATTCATCCAGTGTACAGAAACAGATCTCATCTTACTCCTCTGACCTTGTGGAAGTCCCTCTTGTAACAGAACAAGTTGTGTATGAGATGGAGACAGGATTTGAAAGGATTGTGTAGATGCCCCTATGTGCATTGCTGCAGATTCAGGCTTTGGAGAAAGGGGGTTCTCCCCACCTGAGGATGGAGGCAGTCAAGGTGTACAACATGTGAAGCTGTGTGCTTTCACAGTCTCTCTCCGGGGTAGCAGCTGCAGAAAATACTCTGAAATCTGGGCAGACTTCTTGTAGGATAACTTCCTGGCATCCAGCAGTGTACTGGGAGGTGGGCTCCAAGGGCAGCTTTTGTGTCGGGCGTGTGGTAGGCTCAGGAGTGGCTCTGCAAAGCTGGAGGAATGAATACTGGGGTGGTAAGTTTGAAGGGGCACCGTAGCAACAAACTGGAGGAAAGGGTGACTGCTCTGTCTTGCTCATTTTTTTTCAGTCTTGCACTACAGATCTTTACTACATCTTTGTAAAACCATGTTTAAAAATGGAATGAGAGCATGGTTTGGCTTTAGGAAATATTTCTATCACTATTATGATTAAGGGCACAAGATCAAAGGAGCCTGTGGTTGACTTATGCCTCACTTACGCATGTGGGGCCTCACTCAACTTGATGGGAACTGCACACATGCAAGCAAGAAGAATTTGCTCATAATTGGTTTACTGTTTGCTTAAAGAGGCTGGATTTCATGAAGTTTTGTCTTGAACAGTTTTCTCTTCATTTCCATTTTAAAGCAGAAAATACGCAAATAGCAACAATGAGACCCTTTTTTTCTTTTGGTTTAAAGTCTGCTAAACCAGAGTTTGCCTTTCATAAACTCCACTTCAGTGTATTTTTGGTTTTGATGGCTTAAACAATTTGCTGCTCAGAAGGAAGGACCTTAAGCAACCAGGGAGGTAAGTTTCTGCTTGTCCAGAGACTGTCTTTCTGCACGTGTTAATACATTCCAAGGCTGTCATTCTGCCTCACAGTTCAAGGTTTTTCCTTGCAGCTGGCAAGGAACAGCTGAACAAACTTCACTATGAATTTAAAAAGTTTAAGTAGTGGTTAGCTTCTTAATGTAAAGATTAGGGTATCTCTGGCTCCTCAAGCACAGTGAAGCTGCGTGCAAATTAAAATCAAACCTGATGGAATTAT
This sequence comes from Acropternis orthonyx, assembly GCA_035583155.1. Taxonomy (NCBI): domain Eukaryota; kingdom Metazoa; phylum Chordata; class Aves; order Passeriformes; family Rhinocryptidae; genus Acropternis; species Acropternis orthonyx. Next base: position 31,545,555 of record JAWWEU010000163.1, on the reverse strand, counting down.
TAGTGGTAAATTAGTGAGATTATTTTGTTTCAGTATGAACACTGGGGTGTCTCAGAGGGCTTGAGCAGCTATTAGAGGCCTGAGAGAGCTGCAGACACTGAGCTGATTTGGAAGTGTGTGCTACTGGTAGGAGTATTTGCATAAAGCACTAATCTGACATAAAATCTGGTGCAGAATTTTCAGAGGCGTTCCAAAACTAATAAACATGCTGTCCTTAATCCATCCCATTGTCTCAGTATTACCCAGCTTTTCAAACACAGAGAGCACTTGATGTTCACAGTTGGACTGAAGGAGGGATGAGTGCAAGGCATGCCCTTGAACTCAATGTTTGAGTCAGATTTGTAATTTCGGTGTTAGTATTTCAGCGCTTGTCTCGGTACCTATAAACCAAAAAACCCCCACTCAGTAGTGTGAGAAACAGGAATTAGAAATACAAGTACTAAATTTTGTCTGGCTTGGTCTCTTCCTTTTCTTTTGCTGACTCACCAAAACACTAGGGCTTGGTATTTAATGATGTGTTTTTAGTGGGGGAATCTGTGAACCCTGTCAGATGGGAATATACCCATCCCTCTTTGTAGAGCCTGTATGGTTGTGTGCTGCTCCATATCTTTAAGGCTTCCAGCAAACAGAATCTTTATTTTTAGACATGCAAAGCTTTCTGTCTGCAGTGTTGTGCCTCCTGAAAAGGCAGGAAGCCATGATGCACTTCAATTCAGTAAATCTGGATGTGACCTGAAAGAGGAAACCAGGAAAAACAAACAAATAAACATTTGGCTTTTCTCACATATTAGGATAAACAGCATTTGCCTACAACTACCCAAAGCATTCTCAGTAATTTCAGCTCTTTGCAACCTTTCAGCTCTTTGAGAAATAAAAAAAAAATCTCAAATTATTTTGTAAGCATTAACCATATTATTCATCCTTGGCAAAGTAATAGCTATCACTGTTACAGAAATTAATGCCTGCTTTGGATGGTAATTCTTTTCATCAGTGTTGTATTAATCTTTTATTGTATTTTTTTTCCCTCTGTGCTTTGGGGTTTTTTTTTAAAGATAGACACTGTAGTACAACTGTTCCTGTCTGAGGGGTAATAGTTTGTTGTTTTAGTACCTTCTGTTGTAGGAGCATAGTAACCAGTTTTACAGATTAAACCTAAAGTTCATGCCCTTGCACATCTGATCTCTGTATGATTATTATTTTTGTCTTCACAGAGACAGGCAACATATCTAGTTTATCTGTTAGAGGCATCTTTGTGCTCTGATTAACATTCAGGTACCGTAGGAAATGCCCTACTCAGATCAGAGGCTTTTAAGCTAAACACAGGAAAAAGTGCTTAGGAAGTATTAGGAGCAGCAGTTCTGTGGGAGGCTTTACTAGAAATACTGCAGGGACACAGGCCTCTGAGAGAAACTCAGCTCTTCTGATAGACCTTTTTGTCTCTTTAACCTTCCTGGAGAACAGGTGTCGTGTTGGGCAAAATGTATTTTTTAATTTGGATGGCACCCAGCCCTGTGGCAAGGACAGTGTGGTTGTGTGCTGTTCGTGTCTCATGACAGCTTCCATCCTTCAGGGGTGGAGTGTGCAGTGTGTCAGGTGAGTTGCTGCCCTCTGGGATTTAATTCACAGGTAGCATTCTGCAGGGTGGTAGACAGCAGGGTAAAAGAGCAAGTTTCTTAGCCTTCTCCCAGGAGACACCCTTTAACCTGCAGACCTGCTGGGCTGTCCCTTGGCTTCACCTTTGTCTGCCTCCATGAAAAGTGCTTCTTGCAGGAGCAGTGTTTTCTGGTGGTCACATCCCTGTGCCTTGGGCTGTGGCTGTTCTTGGCACTGCCATATCAAGGGCTGGGGGTGGCACATCTCAGCCCATGGTGAATATGCTGACTGTGCTGTGGAAACCAAGCTGCTCTGTAATATTCAGTAGCCTGAGACAGATACAGAACATACTGTTGACAGTAGCACCAGAGCAGCTGTGCTCCTCTGCCAAAAGCCAAGCCCATTCAAAGCAGCTCAATTTCTAGAAATAGAAGAGGAGAAGAGTTGTGGGCACTTTGGTAAAAACACCTGTAGTATTCTGTTGATCTCTTGCTGTTACACCTCATTACACGTGCTGGCTGTTCTTCAGCTGAGGAAAAAGCTGCTTCCCGGGAAAGGAGAATGGATCCACCCCTCCAGCATCTCCATTTGTGTCTCTCATTGCATTAATAATTTTCTTGTGTCCATACTGCTGACCAGAGGCTTTTCAGACAGCAGCATTGTTAAGCTGATATAATCCGTGACAGTATCACCACTTCCTGTAGGTTTCTGAAGAGCATTGAGCCTTAACTTAAGGCTTTCCCCCCCCCTCCCTTTATGAATCTATTGCCAGCAGCAGAGGCACTAGAAATGTGTCCTGGCAGGCTCAGGAAAACATCCTTGAAACAAGTTACATTTGATTCATGTCTGAAGATAGTCTTCACAAACACGAGGGTGAGAAACATAGCTAAAAAAAGTTTAATCGTTTCTTAAACCATCACCTTCTACAGAATTCATTCTGTATTCACCAGGGAAAGCCATCTGTACCCACACTGTCAGGGTTTTTTTTTCTTTTTTTTTCCCCCCGAGTCTTGGGCATATTGCGTTTATAAAAATAGTATTCCCTGTAAGCCAGGCTTTGGGAGCCAAACACTGTGAATGTTCAGTGCTACTGTTTTGTACTGAGATTTAATTAATGCTGCGATGAGGCACAAGCAGCGCACATTGAGACAGTCTTACAATAATGTTTTACGTTATGCACCAACCACGTTCATACCCTCTCTCTTCCCAGAGGTTACCTCGTTTAGTAAGGGGTGTAAATAAATTGAAGAAACCCTCCAGGGCTTGCTGTACAATTATAGGTAATTTTCCTTGCAATTGAATTTTTTTATTATTTCAGAAGAAGAGGTAGTTTTACAGGCACAACAGGTGAAAGTATGCAAAGTCATGAATCCCTGTGTTTGTGTTTAATTTCCAGCTCACAGTTAATGAAGCAGCTGCTCAGCTGTGTGTGAAAGATAACGCGTTGTTGACCAGGAGAGATGAACTCTTCGCACTAGCTCGGCAAATCTCTCGAGAAGTTACCTACAAGTATACTTACAGGACCACCAAGTAAGGTTTTAATTAACTCAAAGGATCTTTACTTCCAGGGAGAACTAATCAGTCTAATAGCATTTCTTCTGAAGCACTAGAGACACTTCCTTCTTGCTCTTTAGCAAAGTGCTCTTCTGAGGAGGGTAGGAAAATGTTATTTAAGTCGTGAAGCTTTTAGACTTACAAGATGTAGCTGTCTTGGATTACCTTTTTATTTGCTCTCTAGTTTTCCAGGTATTTTGATGACAGTGCATGTTGAGATGCACCTAAGAGGCTGGTATTTCAAGTGTTTGAAGCATTTCTTATTTTAAGGTTAATGTAAAGAGGCAGAGTAGCCAAGGATGCTCAATGTATCAATTGCCTTTTTTCCACAGACGCATTCAGCTTGTTAGCCAAAAAGATAAGGCCATAGGGAGTGGCTTATGAATTTACTTTAAATGAGGTGAAGCCAAGTCCTAATTTCAGTTGTTACTGTTCTGTTAAATGAAGTGCTCTTAATGGAACAGTGACAAGTGCTCAACAGCTTTTAAATACAATTAAAACCTTAGAATTAGTACGTATGATTGAAATTCTTGATGCTTGCTTTGTTTTTAAATGCTGACTCCCTTGTCTGTAGTGTAATATCCTTTCAAAATACATTTTCCTACGCTTCCAAGTTTTCCTTTGCTTACCTTTTTTCCATAATGATTAGTGTGAATATACATCCATTCTGTCTAAGCAATGCCAAAAGCATTTCTGTAATTCACTGTGCTGAGGTGGCTTTGCTTTCTCTTTGGAAGAAGAATCCATTAATCTCTTCACGCTTCTGAAAACAACACAAAATGCCTGTATTCCTCTGTACTGGAGTGACATTCACTGTCATGTCCAAGTGAATTGGAGACTTTCTTTGTGCATCTCACTTGTTCATCCCTGATCTATTCTTTTCCTTGACTCTGTTTTTCATTATTATTCATAGTCAGGGTTAATGTGCTGTTTACTGATAGTGTATGTGTCTTCTCTCCTAGGTCTAAGTGTGGAGAAAGGGATGAGCTGTCACCAAAGAGGATCAAGATGGAGGTACAGTATTGTGACTTCTGTATTTTGACCTGTGCATGCCAAAATTCACTTTTGTTTTGAAGGGATCTGTCTTAAGGAAATTTGTCAGAAAAACATTTGATAGACAGTTGATGAGTGAGAGAGAAAGAGGGGAGGAGAACATCACCACTGTTTGCAAATGTAAATGCTTGATGGAGAAACCTGTAGGAGCAGGGGGAAAGAGTAGGATTTATTTAATGGTGAAGTTACTCTGAGTGTTTTGCACACTGAGTGAGTAGGAGGGAAGGAATGGGACTGACTGACTTCCTGTGGTGGAATAAGCTCGAGCACTGTAGGAAATGTCTTCCTGTAAGGCCTCCTGCTTTTAAGTCAGAGTGAGGTAGGATTTGCCTAATTCACTTGAGTCAGCTCTTGGTCATGTCCAGAATCCAGGGTTCTGGATAAGGATTGATGGCAGAATATTAGCCATCTCTGACTATGCCATGAATTATGACACTGATCGTACTGAAAAGTCAAAAACTAAAACTAACTGAAAGCTGTGTGTGTCAACACAAATGGTTGTGCCTGCAGATATTAATTTACAGGTTTTTGGAATGAGTTTTGTCTAAAATTCACATGTATATGTGGCTGATGTATACACCTGCACAAGGCATTGTTGAGGGAGATTCTGGGAATTTCTTGTCAGGAGTGCAGGAACAGCATATATGTAGTTTACCTTTTTCTTTGGCTACCACTGCTGGAAAGTAAATTTGAGGCCTTTTAAAAAGTTACTTTAAATAAAAATGTAAAAATAAAAAAATAACATATATGTATGTGTACCGATATAACTCATAAGAATAGCAGGCCTTCCTTTTTAATTTATATTTTAAACAAATTACTGTTTCACTGTTACACAGGTATCTAATTTGTCCTTAGCATTGTGGGTGTTTTTTATTGTGCTGTCTGCTCCAAAAGGTGTAGGTTAAATGTGTATTATGATGTAAGCTAGACCTGAGCTAGATTTGTGTGTGACACAGATAGGGGGGATGTATTCTCGAAGTGTAGAGGAAAATTGCAACATATTCCGAAATGTGTTTCTCATGTAGCTCATTCTGTGATAAATGATGCACTGAACGTAGTAAGGCTTTAATTTTTCTCAGTACTGTGATGCTTTTACCTGTGCAAAGGCTTTTGCTGTGAGGCAAACCCTGGGGACAGCAGTTAGTTTTGAAAAGGCAGTTGTGATTAAGAAACAAGTCCATCAGTCTGTATCCAGTCACAGTTCAAGTTTATATAATGCAAAATATACCTGTGCATTGACAATTTGCTGGTGGCTTTGATAAGTCAGTAATGCCATTGACATGTGTTAGGATTTGCTTTGACGTGTGCTGGTTCTTCAATTCACAACAAAGAGCAGGGAAAATGCTCCATTAAATGATTTTATCCAGCTTCACCGTTATCTGCCTTGACCAGCACATTGCAGGGTGGTTGCCTGAGGTTCCCCTCTTTTGTTCAGTCAGTCTAGCCCTAATTTCTATGAGCTGAGCTGGGGGGGAGCTACTACTCCTCTGCTTGAAGTAGTATTGCAGTGACTTAGATTTCAGCATTAGGAAGTTTTTCCTTCATTCAGTAATAATTGATGATGAGCAAGTGTCTAAAATGACACACTGCAAGGGAGGTGCTGTTTTCTACAGGATCTTCATTGATAGAAAGTGTAAAATTAAAATCTTGAAAAATACAGGCTGAAATTCTGGAAGGGCTGCTTTTTAGTTCAGGAATTCTGAGAAAGGATGTTTACTTGGTTTTCTTTCTGTCTAAAGTCACCAGCCATGTTTTACGATGCTTGTGAAAATTTAATGTCCTAACTGTATAAATGACTATTTCAGAAATAGAACATTTTTCCAAAATAAGAAATTGATTGAAAATGAAATTAAATATTCTTTAGTTTCATAGCATAACATTATTAATTTTGAAATGACCGGTGTTGCTATCAACATAAATGTTTTTTTATCTCACAAGTCTGGGAGTCTTCTAAGGCATAAACCATAGTGCATTATAATTGACATCCACTGTAAGTCATGGATTTTTCTTCAATGAAATGTAAAAAAGATGCAGTTTTATGTAGTAGCTCATTTTGACATATGGTGTTTAGGGTTCTTGGGGCTTGCATTTTGGAAAAAAAAAAAAAAGGCTCTTTTTTTAGTAATACATTTGGAAATTTTGGGGGTGGGGGTTTGGGTCAGGATTTTTTTTGTTTTGTTTTGTGTTGGAAATGTGAAGGTAAAAAAGGAAATGGCAGCAAATGCTGCAAATTTTCCCATTTGTTCTGGTTAAGAATTCCTTACACTGTTTTTGAAGTTGTAATGCTTCATTGTGGCTCTTTAGCTCACTGTCATGGTAATATACAGAGGATCTGAACATGGGGGATTTTTTGTTGTTGTAACTAAGTTGGGGGGGGGGGGGGGGGGGGGTTTTTTGGGGGGTTTTTTTG
>JAWWEU010000163.1:31477904-31538845 GCA_035583155.1 Acropternis orthonyx | reverse complement strand
TTTTTTGGGGGTTTTTTTTGTTTGTTTTGTTTTTTGTTTTGTTTTGTGTGTTTTTTTTTAATAAGGTTCATTTTGCCTTTCTATTTCCTGCTGAACTCCTTATTTTGATTCACCATTCCTTTACCCATTAGTCATTAATGTCTCTGTAAAGTGTGGTCTAAAATACTAGGGCTTCTGTTTGGAAAGACTTTCACAGCCTGTCTGCATAGTGTAAAAGATTGCTTTAAAGAAAAAGATGAGTTAATTTCCTGAAATATAATAACACTTTAAAAAGCCTCCAGAGAGACTCTGAAGGTCATCCTTGAGCAGAGCTGTGTGTGCAAGCTGCAACATTGTCAGGCCACAGCCACATTGTAAATTTATCCTTTTCATGAATATGAAACTCGCACAAGCATTACAAAGAAACAATATGCTGTGAATTACATCAAATTACCTGTAAAAGCCTTTCTCTTCCCCAGCAAGCTCTGCCCCCTCTTATTAGTAGAGTGGGTGGGTGAGCTGTGGGAGTGAAGTGTAAAGAGGAGAAGGGAAAAAATTCCAGGCAAATGAAGGATTAAAGGTGTGGAGGGAGTGAAAAAGGGAATGGAGTGACTTGGGATTTGGGAGCAGATTATAAAAAAGGAGTTGTAGTTCCTAAATCTGCTCTGAACAAAGAGCAGGACAGGCAAGTAGGGATGGAAACAGCACATCCTCATGCAGAGCCAGGATCTCTCCTGCTTAGGTGTTGCGAGGTGGGGGCACCCCTTATTTTATCATGTTTCCTGACTTGACTCAGTGCCAGCACTGCCCAAGGCAATGAGCTGTTGTGGCATCAGCTTAGAAAGCAAAACAAAACTCAGGTGTATCACACAGAATTCGTGGAGGGGGAGACTGCTCGTCGCTGTTGGGGTGGGCCAGGTTCCCCTTCAGAGTCAACATGAACAGCCAAGAGAGCAAAAAGAGAGAGTTTTTAAAATGTTCTTGCTGTCTGTGGTATAAAGAAGTTGTTTTGTGTGTCAGTGGCTTCATTCAGCTGAAAGAGGGATGGGAAGAGCTTTTAAAAGCTCATTTCCCGATGCTCAATGGGAGTCGAGGGGCACAGGCAGGAAAATCTGAGCAGTGGCTGCAAGGAAGCATCTTCCCTTGGTGCGGGTATGGGTGGAGGAAGAGGAGAGAACAGGCCCACCTCTGCTGTTGCTGAGAAGGTTGAAAAGAAAACCAAAGTGTGGGATTCATGTTTTTCACAAAAACAGCAAAAGAAGTAGAAGCTACTGTTTTCATAGGAAAAAATGTCATTAGAGGGAGCGAAAAAGCACATGTGGGACTGGGAACATCTGCTGCATGAAACCGCTTGAAAAACAACTGAGCAGCAGCACGGCAAAACAAAAATGCTGCACTGCATGCAGTGGGACCCCCAGGCAGCCGTGGGGCAGGGCAGGTCCTCGCCTGGCCCAGCGTGCTCCCCATCAGCCCTTACTGACAGGGAGAACAGCCAGAGGGGGGCAAGGGCTCTGGGAAGGTGATCCAGAACCACGTCATCACCTGAGAGTCACCTGTCTGACTGACGGGTGACAGACACAGTGACAGGCAGCCAGACCCGCTTTTGGCAAACAGCCTTTGCTTTTGTATAGCAAGGTGATCACAAATATGTTATAAAAAAACCTGTTATCTGTTATGTTGCGAAAATAGGATCCTGAGTGATGGGTTTTTGTGTGTTCAGCTTCTCATCTTCCTACACATAATCATTCTCCTCTCCCAGACAAATACAGCTCTCAGTGTGAAAGTGGTCAGTGCTCGTGGAAACATGCTGCAAAGCCTTTGTTTCTAGAGCATGAGCCTTTGTGGCAATTAACCTGGCAACGGAATTTTTGCACAGCTCTCACCTTTACTTGTTTGTGAGGTAGTATGTTGGGTGGATAAAACCAGTATATGGTGTTCAGACAGATTTTGGGCTTTTTTCCTGAGCACAAAGAATACATCTATTGGCATTATGTTGCCCTGAGGCTCTGGTAACCTGCTGTGGGGTCAGCACACAGCTCTGCAGGTCAGTGGGCAGCCTGCCACTGGTTGGAACCTTGTATTCCTTCCCCTGTGGTTTTTCTGAAAGATCACTTTTATCGTTCTCGGGCTGTAACCCTTTTGTCCAGCTATTGTCAAAAATGCAATTATTGACATGTATGTGTCTTTAGAACCCACAAGGAAAATATGCCTCGTTTGGTGTACTTTTGATACCCAGGTCTGCAGATCCTCAGTGATAGATGTCAGTGTTCTTAGGTTTAGGGTCTCTCTTAAGACCTCTGGCTTCCTCTCACATTTTGACAGTGTCATCTGTACTGTGCTTTTGTAAACATTTCTGGATGTTCCTCTAGTGTATGTGAGCTTTCCTTTTACAATACCGAGCTGGATAAATTTCTCATATTGAACCCTTGCTTCGATGATTAATTTATTTTAATGGAGTCTGGCAGGCTTTCACAGGAACTTTATTTGCTTTATTGGTACATATGCAAGCTGCAGAAAAGATCTTCATGTCAGAAGAATTTCAGACTGGAAGAATTATTGAATCATGGTTTCCCATAGTATATAAATTTTCTACCATATTTTTAAAATGGTGATATTTCATTTTGTGATACTAGTGTAGGTTCTGTGTGAAATATGTTGAATTTCAGGAGACTTTTCTCAGTTTCACAAGGTTAGTATATATTCTCGACTACATATAAACTTGCTTCCTTAAGAGTGACAGAAACCACAGGCCTAAATCTGCCTGGCAAGGCTGAATGTAAACTAGTTTAATGTCAGTAACAACGGTAGTCTGGATTCATCAAAAAATGAAAGAGATGAGATTGTCTGTCTGTGCCATTTTACATATGTAGCAGTTGTTGTAGAGGGGCTGTGAGTGTTTTATGCACAAATTTAAATGAAGTGGGTAGAACAAACATATAAATTGCAGTCCAGAATTTTCACAGAAGTTCCAGGAATGTGTTTCTTGATTTTTTTTTTTTTTTTTTTTTTAAATTTTGAGTGTACAGAGAGTGTGAAGAAAAATTAATAATATGCCCCTCTTGGTTTGTTTCTTCTTCTGATGAATAGGATGGTTATCCTGATTTCCAGGACACAGTCCAGACGCTCTACCAGCAAGACAAAATGCCACTTGCTTTGGCTAAAGGAAAGAGTGAAGACCCAACAGCTCTTAATTCCCAGGTAAACCAACTACACTACACTGTGATAATACAGGCTGTGTCTTTGTGCATTGGTTTTGATGTGTTGTTTCGATGACTAAATTAATTACCGTCAGTTTTCAAAGGCTACCGAGCTTAGCCGGGATTGCGTCACTCTTAATTTGGGTTTACCTTCTGAAACTGCTCTGACACAGTGCTACGGCTTTGCCCTTGTTAGTTCCAAGGAGGTAGGAACTAGCATAGTAGGCTTGACAATCTGTGGTTGCCTGTTGGGAGCAAGTAGGGTAGTATTGGTACAGTCTGTGCTGTGTTACTTGCGTTATTCGCTATAAATGGAAAGCTCAAGTTACTGAGTCTAGAGGAATAGAGTAGGCGATCTTGGAGTCCTCAGTTCTGACACGTCTTCTAAGAAGAAAGGCCAATATATTTAGGAAATAAGTGAACCTCTGGATCTGAGAGGATAAACTGGATTTCTAAGCAACACCTAGCCTGGTGGAAGCGCGGCGTTCAGAAAGCTTTGTGTAAATGAGACAAGTTTCTGATTCTTTCTTTGTCCTTTCTGTAGTGTATCCCAGCCTGGAGGCAAAATACATGTCTCCCACTGCCAGTTGTTGCCAAGGAGGGATTTCTTGCTAAGTTGCAACAGATTTATTTTGTATAGCTGATTTGGGCAAATGTAATCACTGAATTTGCACATTAGATTACATTTAGGAGTTACCCCCCTGTTTTCTGAGACTGGATGCGTTACCCTTTCATTTACCACCCTCTATTGCAAAGCAGTGCTTGGTCATACAAATCTGTTCATTTTGATACACCAAAAAGCAATTTTGCTACGTGTTCTGATGCCACAGAATAATTACATGAACTTGATTTTTGCAAGCTTATTTTAATTTTGTGTATGCTTTAAAGTTTGGTCATTGCCAAGTAACAGTGGACTAGAGATTTAATTCAAGCTTAAGCGTATCTGCAACTCTACAGATTTTTCTAGAGTGATCAGAAGCATCATTGCAGTTTAAAATTCTGGGTTTATCCCAATTAAACAAAACAAAAAAAAATGGCATGAATGAGAAATACTCTTCTTAAAAATTACTTTACAGTTCAAAAGTTGGTAAGAAAAGTGACAGAATGTCAAAATGAAAGCACACTTGAAAGTAAACTGTTTGAAAATTGTTTCTTTTTTTTACCTACTTCTCAAGACCAAGCTTGAGCTATCAGCAGTCTCCTGCAGACCCTGATGAGCTCTAAGCCAGAGGAAGTAAATACTGATCATGTAATTATCCTGCTATTGGGGTCATCACTGTGCTGGAAAAGCTCAGGTTTTGCTGGTCTGTTATGCCACCATTGTCTGTGGAAGTTATTGAACTATGCTGAGTAAGCTGACTTTTGTGGGAAGTCAGGGCTTTCATCATCTCCCAAGAAAAGTGAAGTGCTCTGCAATGAATAAGGCTCTGCACTAAGTTGAACCAATTATGGCATCGCCTGGAAGAGAAATTAATTTTTCCTATCGATTGTAAACGTTAAGTTTGTACACTTTCTGTTCTTATGTTCCTTGTGGCTCTTCTAAATCAACTTTCTTGACTTGTGATTTTCTTTTTATTTTTGCAAGATGCTTATTTACATTCTCTCAAGAACAAGATTATAGTGAAAGTTAGAATTCTCTTGGCATTAAAGTCAATGACAAACATTCAGACGCCATTTCCTCCCACGTTGCGCTGGATTGTTTAGCTCCACTCTCTAGAGGTGTATAGGTCTTGTTCTTCTTCTAGACAGACATTTCACACCTTTATCCCCCACAAACATACTGTCATCCTACACTTTCAGAATGGCAGATTTTTAAGCTTGTGTAGTGCTGTTTCCTAAAATAAAGATTCCAAGATGTCTGGTGAAATCTTGGCATAAGTTTTTAGCAGATGTTACCATTGCTCTTGGAATACTTTCTGGAATACTTTGAGAAGACATGTATTTGAACAGAGCTAACAGGATAAAATGAAGACGTTCTTTTTTGCTTTTCTTGAGATTCTCTTCACGTAACCTGCAGTCCTAAAGTGCAGAAAGTGATTTTTGTGTGTTTTTGAAGAACGGAACTTAATGTTGCATTTCTATGTGGCTGAACTACAACAGCTTGCATCTTAAGTATTCTTGAGTGACTCAGATGTACATTATGAAAATCTCCATGGGTGTGAAAATACTTTGTTTGCTTCATAGTTTTGAAGAAACCGTAAAACACACATCTGTACATATGAGTCAACAAAAACCTCTATCTAGGCTGTTAGTTTGATCATCTGATATATTGTTTTTCCCCGTGTTTTGACTCGCTATATCTATGTATATGGAGCGAATTTCTTTTTTGTTTTATTTGCAGTCGGAAAAGGTGATGGCAAAACAGATGGAGTTTCTTTGCAACCAGGCAGCACTAGAGAGACGTCTTTCCACAGGGTGTTACAGGCAGAACTCGGAGGAGCACAGCCCCAATGGCATGTCATTAGACAATGCTGATGGACAAGGTATGGTAGCTCCCAGGCACGGCGTTGCTGCCACAGATACATTTGATATTATGCAACCCGTGTCAGTGGTGTTATTTATCTCAAATAGAACCCTGAGCACTGAATGGACAAGACAAGATCTCTGCCCTGAAGTGCTTATGGTCTAAATAATGCAATCAGATGTACACTCAGGTTCTGCTCTGATGTACCTGGGCAAGCTGCTTTGCCTGTGGGTAACATGGGGAGGGCAGAAGGTCGGGTGCACTGCTATTACTGAGAGCAGGACTTTGCTCTACCTTTATCCTCAGTTTTGAAAATAGAGCAGAATGTTGGGTTTCATTTGTGTTCTTGTTTTGTGGAAATTGAAAGTGAAGCAATATTGTAGTTGGTACTCCTTTTTGTTTACCTGTTTGTGCAGTCTAGGAACAAAACCTTGAGGAGCTGGCTATGTAAATTACTTAGAACTAAGCAGATTCTAATGATGTTCTTATTAGCTTGTTATTCTTCAAAAAGCTTACAGTCCTGTGGTTCTCTTTGATTTACCAACTGGCTATTCCTTAGCTTGATTTAATTTTAGGAGTGTTTGTTTTGTTGGCGCACTTTCTGTTTGGATTTCTTTTTTTACTGTTGTGAAATGAAACAAAATGTTACAAACAGAGGAGATACAACCAGAAGTTCTTGTGTCTGGTTTTTAAAAGCTAGTTTGTTTACGGGCGAAGAAAAGCAGTAGAGGGAGGAACTAAGGGAATCAATACAAGTAAGCGTTAAAACATAGGTTTTCATTTGTGTGTATTGGTCAGGCAACGAGGTACGGAAGTAAATAGGAAGATTAGTGTGTGTGGATCCAGCTTTCCTTGGCAGAGTGAGCTTCTTTATACCATTTATCCGTTGTGCAGGGAAAGTGGGAATTTTCAGGATCTCAGAGGGATTGTGAAGTGGGAGCAAAAAATTTTCAGTATCTCAAGGGGGTTTTTGAACAGAATAAAGAGATGTTAAATTTTTTTTTTTTCCTATGGCTGAGTGTCTTTTTCTAGCAGTGCCTGTGGAATAGTCTGCAAAGCAGCGTATTTACATAAGCCTTGTTCTGCTGGAAAACTTCCCCGAGCAGCTGGAATTTAAGATGTGCTTTTGCTGATAGAATTAGTATGTCTTTTTAAGTCTCTACCTGTGTCCTAATACTGCTTTTCTTCTAACACATCAATCTTTTACTGTGACCAACTTGCAGGTGAAAGGCCGCTGAATCTCCGAATGTCCAATCTGCCAAGCAGACAGATGCAGCACATTTCACTTGATGGAGAGCAGCATGTTGGAAAACCTCTGTGTGGTGATTTGATCCGGCTTTATCCCAGTGGTGAGGCAAAGTCCCAGTCCTCAGGTTAGTGCTGTCCCTTGGAAATTACCCACCATTTCTTACAAAGCCTGTGGTGAATTTGCTAATCTGTGATGTCTCTGAGTGAAGCAGCTAGCAAGGCAGCCTGGCATGTGTTGTGTGGAACCATGCAATCAACGCTTTGGAGAGAACTTCAGGGGGAGTGTTACTCATTAATCTGGAATCAGATGGAGTATGATTTGGGTAAAAGTTAGGGGATGCAGTGACTAGGTTCAGATAAGCAGGTTTTGGCAGCTCAGAGAGTGCTGTTGACCCAAACTACTGCTGTTAAATGCTTAAGCTGCATTACAGTCACAGCAGCATGATTCTGACGTTACTTCCTCCTGTATAAAGGAATCAGACTTTTTATAAAAACACCTCTTTATTCTGGTGTATAAGGACCTAGCACTGTCCCTCTGCTGGGAACTGCATGTCATTCTACCTGCATTTCCCATTCAGTGACCTCTGCACACTGGCAATCCTGCAATTTGCCTCGAGCATTGGGAGAAACCCATGCTAAGTTTGATTGAAGAGAGCAGGAAACCTTTGTGAAATCTCTCTGGGTGGTTTCAGTTTAGTACCTGGCAGACTGAGATAAAGACAGGAGTTCTTGAGACTCTTGTAACTTCAGGATTAATGATAAAAACCTACCTGAGTGTGAAAGATGCAGTGGGAAAGAGGTTATTTGAAAGACAAGATGCAGAAGTAGTCGTTTTGAAGACCAGGCAGAATCTTGCGTCTCCCACTTTGCAACATTGCACTCTTGGCTTGCCTTGTTTGCAGATTGTCCCAATCCCAGTGATAATTCACTTGGTGGAATCTCCAGTTGGGGATTTTTACCAGTTCCCTCTCAAAATGCAGGTGCAGAGTGCATCTCCGTTAGCCCTGCTCCTGGAGAGGATTGAAGTAAATCTGTGGTGCTTTCTCTGTCGTCACTGCAGTGTAACTGAGGTGGTTCTAACCCAACTTGGTTAAAGCCCAGGATGAGGAGGCAGAATTTATTGCTTCAACTCTTAGTACCCATGTGGTTCTTGGACCTTGTCTTGATTTAAGAACACAGTATATTTGTTTCCAAGCAGTGTTTTAACATCTTTCTTTCTTTCTTTCTTTTCTCAATGCAGAAGGCCTTGGTATTTTAAAGGATTTTCCTCATTCGGCTTTTAACATAGAAAGGAAGGTCATAAAAACAGAACCTGAAGACACAAGATAGTCATTCTGCTCTGGAAAACAGTGTCGTAGTAAAGAATGAAACTTCACAAGAGAAAAAAACCAGCCTTAATAACCAGTGTTGCCTCATTCAAATAAGAGATTTCAATAGCCAAAGCCTAAGAACTGGTACAGTAATCTGTGGAAACAGGAAAGAAAGAGACACTGCAAACTAAAACAGTAATACAGGTGGATAAACATTCCTGTAAAAGTGGTTTTATAACGTGGGGAGATTCACAAATTAATATTGTGGGTCTTCATTATTTAAGAATGTATTATGTATTTGTATAACTTATCAAAGTAAATCTAGATGTCGGGACGTGTATTGAGTCCAGTAGATGTGGCTACAGTTCATTTTACTTGAAACTTCAATGTCTACTTTCAGTGTACCTAGCGTAGATATGGTTGTTAAACATTTGAATTAAAAATCATTGGAGAATTAGGAATGCAAACCTCGTGACACAATTAACAGCAAGTTTGCAACAATATTTGTAGAAAAAGGAAAAATCCATAAAATATTTAATGGTTAAAAATGTTATGTGGATATAGCATTTGGTAGACCTAGACCCTGATTCTGTATTATAGCAGACGTACTTGACACTTAACTATCGCTACATCACTTTCAATGGTTTCAGCAGCCTTTGTGTAACACTCTTTTAGCATAATACCTACCTACAGGTCAGGAGTGTAGGAAATGCCAGTCAGAGTATGGAAGAGTCCATATGATTGGCTCCCATTTCCTTGGGAAAAACTGCATGGTTTGATATACCATACAATTACTGAAATCTCATTTGGTAGGGAACTCAAGAGACCAAATAGCATGGACAGGGCTGCAAAAATTGTGATTCAGACCATTATAACTTCTTGGACTTCTCTGTGGATCTTAAAAAAAGAAAAAAAGCATCCTAAGTGTGGCAAAGATGAAATACGATGCAGGATTTATGCATCAGTGTAAAAGGTTGCACTTGATATCCAGAAACCATAAGATTTTGGGGGGGAGAGAGACAAGGAGTCATGTCTTCGGCATGTGACTCCTTATTAAGTGCTGTCCAGCCCACATGATTCTATGAATATACCGTATACTGCATACAGTATGCCAATACGTTTCTTTATATGTGTGATTAATTAACATCTGTATTCTTTATTTATTTGACAGTTTTTATTTTTTGTACATGTTCACTTTTGAAGATGTCATTTTATCTAAGGAGAAGTAGTTGGCATATAACTTTGGAATTTACCATGGTGTTTTTGTGTGCATCCATTTCTCCTCTGCGCTGCTCTGCAGTCAAAATAGTTACACGCCTCAGTTTCCAAACACAGTTTTTGCTTAGGACGTGTTCTAGAGGGGAAAAGGAGGGCTGAAGAAACTAAGTTACCATGCCAGTGAGTAAACTTCCCTATTCAGGTGTGCACTTCATGTCTGCAGTTTGCTCTGTGTCATATGTGTATTAAGAAATCAGTCACAGTCTCTGTTGTACTGAAACGCTCAGCAAAATGTGAGCTGAAATGTCTACACTGCAGTCTCTTATCACTGTAAACATATCTAATTATTTTATCACTTGATTTGTGGAACAAAGCTTTATAGTAGAAACACCAGTAAAACAACTTTTTATACTATTAAAATGTTTGGGTTTTTTTAAAAAAAAATTGTTTCTTGAACTGTATGGTACTGTTTCACATACTGAAGTATCTTACTTTAAGCAATGGAGTTCACAGCTTTGCTGTTAGGAATAAGAGATTGAACGTGTAGTTATATTTCCTCTTTCCTGTTGTGTGAGCTAGTAGTACGGATGTCTCTTCAGTTTGTAACATTAACCAGTGCCCTGGTTAGTATCTTAGTAGCTTTCATGAGACGTGTATGAAACTTGTAAAAGGACAGCTTAAGGTTTGAACTGTGCAGCTTGAGCAATAGAAGGTACCAAACAACAAACCTTTAGAGATGCAGGAAACATTTGTTTTTCTCCAACATCTGGCACCATCAAAAGTTACGTGTGGATCACAGAAGAAGCTCTTAAGCTTGCTGGTCTCTTCAATTAAAGTGAGAGGAAGGAAGAAGAACTTGCTAAGCAGCACGCTGTTTCAGTTGAGTCCAGATTTTATTTTGTAAACACTAATGTATTAAATTTGCTATAAATTAAAGTATATAACAGTTATATTTTTGAGTTGTAAATACAGTACTTTGTGTCACGACTGGTTGGTTATCTCCAGAATGATATTTCAGTTTATAGTCCAACAGGCCATTTCAGTCACAATAAGCTGAAAGCAATTTTTTTTACTGGTTTGGAACTGTATAATTTTTTTTTTTTTTAACCTGGGGGGGAGGGGGGAGGTACATTCTGAGATTGCACATACGTTTGGTAACAGCAAATATTCAAGCATTGGTCTTTCCATGACAAAGGTCTTGGTGGACTGCAACCTGGCAAGCCTCTGGAGTCGCAGGTAAAGGCTTGCCCTTGTCTGCTGGGGAAGGGTTGCTAGATCCAGGGTACTCTGGATCAAAGGCCAGCCCTGCAAATGATGCCTGTTTTATTCACATGTTTATATTGTTGCTTACAAAATAAAATTCACCGTGAGAACTCTTTAGTTTCCCCAGGGTTTTTCCTTATTTTCTTTTTCTTTTTTTTTTTTATTTTTTAAATTGTATTTTCTAAAAGGAGATGTTAATTTTGGGGGGATAGGGGAGGAGGGAGTACCTCAAAGTGCAGCTCTCACTTGGAGGAAGCTTTTTCCTGCTCTTGTGGTTGAATCCTCATTTACCTTGTGTGCTCAGCCTGCAGGGCTCAGTGGGCCCAGGCAAGAGGGAGGAACTCAGACTGGGGAAGGGTCTGCAGCACAGCACTTGTATTGAGTCCCCTCCCCATCTCCTGTGCTCCCGCTTTTGTGTGTGCTCATGTTTACACAGGATTGCAAACAGCACAGATCTGCTGGGAGGGGAGGCCAGGGGTGTGTCAGTGGTTTTTTTGGAATTGGAGAGACAGCATCACTGTCCAGCCCTATCAGCTGTCTCAGTGATCCACCCTGGTTCAACTTGCTCTCTAAGCAGCAGCCCACAACGCTGCGAAGAGACTGCTGGAGGGCAGAAGCTGGATGAGAGATGGGGTACAAAAAGAGAAGAGAAACAGACCAGGGAGCAAAAAGTGCAGAGAAGTCAAGTGTGTGGTGGGGGGAACCCCTCCAAAAACCTTTAAAACATCCAGGTTGCTGAGCTGACACAGAAGCCAGGAGCGATTTGAAGCAGAGGTGGGAGCAGAGTAGATGTGATCTCCCTGCCTTCTTCCAACCCAGAGGAGATTAAATGTGGGAATTCAGAACCAGTAGATCAATGTTTGCTGTCTTTTGTCTGCACTTCAGTGCAGTCTTGCCCCGTTCTGAAAGAGGAAAGAGGAGAAGGGAGGAGCCAGGCACTGCTGTTTTGAAGGTGCAAGGAAGGGGCAGAACAGCCACAAGTTAGTTATTGACGTGTCAGACTGCACAACAGTATAATCAGAAAACCTTTAGACATCTATTTTTCTAACTTGATGTGGGCTGAGAAGTGTCTGGCCGAGGTTCAGTAAGAGCACAGTGGTGCTGGACAGGCACTGTGCTCCCAGAGCCCACAGGCTTGCATCAGGCCCGCCTCATACCGTGTCTCATCAGGTCACTGTGAAACTGAGTGCTGAGAGATCCTTGGGTTGGAAGGCAGTGTTGGGTGGAAAAACTTACAGAAGGGTCATTAATGTTTATTTGACCTTCCAGGAGGTGCCTGTTTCTCATGCAGTCTGAAAAAGATCATTTAAATTTTTTATTGCTGGCTGCCTCCCTAAAGCTTCTATGTCTTTTTCTAAATAAGCAACTGATATGAGAGTCAGCCAGGAAAGTCTTCATCCGTGGCTGAGCCTCTACTCGTGGCCATGCCTTGCCCATGGTGACAGCTGCAGAACTCATTTCCTCCCCATTCGCTTTTCAAAATACGGAGAACTCACACACAACACCAGTACCAGACCTGGTGGAAACATATTCCAGCGACCCCTAGTTAAAGCACAAAGGGTTGTTACTGTGGCAAGTGGGATTTGGTAACACTTTGACTTGGTCCTGGGCTCCTGAGGCCATGGGGTGAGCACAGCACTCTCAGGGCACCCTGCTCTGCTCCTTCCCTTGAGTGTGGAGTCATTTTCCAGATGAAAAACCAGCAGCATCCCAGGCACCCTCATGCAGGCATCAGGCAAGCTGGGCTGTGTTTTTGGGGTGCCAGCTGGCAGAAAGAGGGGTGTCTGCCCCTCCAAGCATATCCCACCAGGGTTAGGAGGGCTTGTACTGTTCCCAGCCTTGAGCTGGGATGTAACTGGGTTGCACTGTGGAGCTTGCTGGCTGTCTCCTTAAGCAGGAAAATGAGGAGAAATGCCATGAGGCTCTTTTGTGCTGTACAGAAGGGTTGAAAAGATGTTGTGCTGCAGTGATTCAGTGGGGAAAGGATAAATCCCTCACATACACCTACGCACCACCACGAGAAAGAACTCCGTGGGCAGAGAAGGAGCAGAACATGAAATATGAATTTCCTCGAGCTGCTCAGGAGGGATGGCTTTCCAGAGCCCTTCCCTCGGCGGCTCTCCTCTCCCACTGCCCGGCTGTGCCAGGATGAGGGTCAGCCCCTTCCAGGGAAGGCCCCCAGGTGGGGCTGCTTGCCCTGCCCTGTCACCTTCACCTGCAGCCCTGGGGCAGGGTGAGTTCCCTCCGCACATGACCTTGGGCGGTGGTTCTCACCCGTGGAGAGGGGTGGAGGCCGGCTGCCCACCACTGGGTGAGCTGGCAGTGCCAGCAGGCAGCAGCTCCAGCGCTGAGGAAGGCGGTGAAGGTGACACCTGCTGTGGAAAAGCTTGGGAAGCCCTAACGCAGGCTACTGCTAAGTCCTTGGGTCATCAGATGGTGCCCTAGACACCAGCTCATCCCAAACCTGCCTCTTGGCCAGATTCCTGTTGCTCCTGTCTCCCTGTTCTTTGGGTAAGCCCACAGAGAAAATTGCTTTTTTGCCTGTTTCACAAAATATTCAGAGGTCTCCAAAGCATGTTCACCTGAGGTGTGCACCATCTGCAACAGGTGCTGGTGGGGCAGGGGCCACGTGGAGCCTGGGACACATACGGAGTCCCCAGAGGAGCTGTGGCAGCAAAGGTAGTCACTGCTGGTTTGGGTAGATTTAATTTACATTGCAAGAGGTTTTACTCAATTTTATTTGCTTTCTTAAATATTTTATATTACTCCTCAGTAAATTTGAATTTCTCCTATGTCTTTGGATTGTATGTGGATGCAGTTAATTTCCTATTACCTTGGGGATTTCAGACAGCTTCAGTCTCAGCTATTTAGAAAATTATTTAGTCACCTTGGAAAACCCTATGTAGCCAAAAAATCTTGTGTTTACTTATTACTCGGTTGTAAATTTGTGGTGCAAAACATAGCAGTACTGGGTTGTAAAACTGCACACAAGCCTCCATTGAAACCCAGTGCCAAAATAAAAAAAATGAAAATCTAAAAAACACATTAACTCTCTGCATGCAGTGACACGAATGCAGATGAATGTTTTCATCAGAAGGTTGGGCAGGAATTTCCGAGGTTTTCTGCGGAGCAGAGTAACCTCACAGATGCAGGGTAGCTCAGTGTGACACACCGAGTTAGGATGTGATCATATTTACGCATTTTGAAACCCCGTAATGACTCATCCCCATGCCGTTAGAAGTTTGCACGTCGTAAATGTGTGTTTGACTGCTGCGAAGGGGCCATGTGAACGCCCACGGGACCTGGGGACGGCAGCCCTTCCTCCCATCGCCTCTGGCGGGCAGGGCACGGGGGCAGGGATGCTGCTTGGGGGTAAGGGGCTGCCTGCGACCTCAGCCTTCCTCCCACTGGTCCTCCAAAAGAGATTGCACGGACACAAAGCTGCTATCAAAGGGGCCCTGATGCTCAGAAGGGTGATGTGGTCCCACTCTTAATACAGAAATACTTGGGGACATATTCTTATGTTTCACGGAGACCTGTTGAAGTCACCCGTGTCCGTGTTTGGCACCGCAGTTCACTGGACACAGCACAGGTATAAGAACCGCCTTGTTTTTAAGGGGCAAAATCCATCTTTTTCCCCGCACACAAACGAAGCTGCCCGGTGTCTGGCGAAGCCCTGCTGAGCCTGGGAGGGGGCACAGCCCCAGCCCGGGGGTGCCGTGGCCGAGGGCTCCCGCTGGTTTGGGTGAAGCGGAGTCAGCCCGACGCCCACACGGCAGCCTCGGGATCCGCCTTGCGCTCATTCAGGAGCTGCAGCTTCTCCGCCACGCACAGACTGAGCTCAGCAGCATCCCTCTCGTATCTCCCCTCCCTGGCTCGCTTCCAGCCGCTCCGCGTGCGCCTGGTTATTACTGTAGCATCCAGCATGTTTTACTTCATATTCATCTCTCGTGCACATACCGGCCCACTCACGGATTAGATCTGAATCTTTTTTTTTCCCTCCCCCCCCAACCCCTTTTTTTTTTTTTTTTTTTTACTTTTTTTGCTTGTTGCTCGACAAAGCGGTGAGGCACGACACGCCGCGTGTTGTGACACATCCTGACAGGTCTCTGCGGCACGGCGTGGTACGGCACGGAGATGGAGCAGCCGTCTGTGCTGCGCCCTCCTGCCCTGCTGGCCGCACCCGCTGGCTCTGCCCTTCGGGGAAGCCGAGGGGAGCATTGGATGCTATGGCTGGTGATGGCACCAAAGGTGCCCTGGCTTTTAACGCGCATCTTGTCAAAGCAGGGAGAAGGGCAGGGTGTGCCCAAAGCCTTGCTGCACTCTTCTTCAGTAGCGCTTTCCTTCTCACAGGCGGTGGTGGGCGCGTTAGCAGAAGGTGACTCCGTAGGGCCGGTCAGGGCCATGTTACATTCCCTGCTGTATCGCTAGCACTGAGAGGTGAAACGCCAGAAATAGTGTGAATATGGAGTTTTCTAATTATTTTGGTGTGTTAAGCATGTTTTAAAGGGCTGTCACTGCGCATCTCAGAAGGATAAGAAAAGCTTTGGAAGCTTGGTAGGGACAGTGAATTGCAAACGGGAAGGAGCGGAGCGTATCTTGCCAAGGAGCTGCCCTGAGCGGCTGGGGAAAGCAGCGCCAGTGTGTGGCTGGGTTTGTCTCCTGTTTGCATCTTCTGAAATCTCGTTTTTTGATTTGCTGATTTTCCTCTTCTGAAGTGACCTACTCAAAAGGCTAAAAAGTACTCCTGCCGGCTGGTGAAGTCTGGGTTTTATTTAAATCTGTAGAGTTAAAAAATTAGAATGATATTCAAAGTGGCCATTTTGAAGTATGCATCCACTGCAATGGATCCCTGATGTAGCTGTAGATGTTTTAATTATGAGACAGAGGATAATTCATGCAAGTGCTTGAAACCAAGTTTAAATCTCATCCTCATGAAAATGTCTTTCTCTTGGTGTCGGAAACATTAATCCCCTGGGTGCCCACGGAGTGGGGTCCCACCTCACTGTCCAGAGGCAGCTGGTTTCTTCCCTCAAACAGAGCTGAGCTGGCCTGGAGAGCTGCAGACACCATGGAAATTGCCTTGCTGGTTCCCCACTCACTGCAGCTGTTTCATTTCATCCTTTGCTGTGCCCAGCAGTGGCTGGACAGTGCTGGGTCTCAGGCCAGACACTTGTTGGGGTGGATTTGTTTTTCTCCTGTTTCCATGCATTTGGTGGAATTCAAAGAAGATTGATGTGAACTCCACAGCCGAGACAGAGCTGGTGAAGCAGGTGGCAAGCCGGCAATGGGTGCAGGGAGGAAAAAAACCTGCAAACCAAACTGAAAGCCTTTTAATTAAAACAAAAGATTAGATCAACAAGGTATTACAACAGGTGGTTAAATCCTGCGGCTAAACAGTCCGTGCTTTGTTCTCTGAGTCTGATGCATGAAGAGAAACTTTCTACAGGGCAAACAAGGGATCTTGAATACGTGGCATTAAAAGTTTATTACTGGTAACACAGCAAAACTGGCACCCGCCAATTTTCACAGGGAGAGAGAGGAGACATGTAAATGCACAGCTCACATCGACAGGGCCTCTCCAGCGGTGTCAAAAGTTTGCGTTCCCATGAGATAGAAAGAGACTGATTTGTTTTGCTCCTCGCTGCGGCTGTGCTGGAGCTGCTGGCACCCTTGTGTATACAGGAGGTGTGTGCTGCTGGCAGGGGACACAGGGACGTGGGTCTGACAGTTTCCTTGTGTCCAGTCCCTGCCTGGCAGTGAGGCTGGCACAGCCATCACTCCCACTGCTATACACCCTCGTTGTTAAATTAATGAGAAGTATTTTGCTCCTTGTGGGCTGTGGTGTTTGCAAAGCACTTTAATCTGTATGTTGTTGGCAGGGATTCTGGGCAGTTCTGCAGCCACACTGGGGAGAAGAGGTTGGATGTGCCACCTGCTGCTGCTGACCATGACCCCAGGAGGTGCTGCTAAACCTCCTACCAGAGGTGCCTTGTTTTATGAGGATGAGCTACATCTTGATTTTCAGAAGTGTTGAGCCATATTTCAGTCTTCTAGTCCAGCACACTTAAACCTCAGGAAGTGGACCTGATAAAATTAGTCCAGGGGAGGGCTGTGAATGTGATCAGAGGGCTTTCTCTCACTCAGAATGCTGGGCTTGTTCAGCCTGGAGAAGACGAGGCTTTGTGGAGAACTTATAGCAGCCTTTCAATACCTAAAGAGGACTACACACGAGCCAGAGAGGGACTTTTGACAAGGGCATGCAGTCGACAGGACAAGGGGAATGGCTTCAAACTGACAGGGCAGGTTTAGACTAGATATTAGAAAGAAGTTCTCCACTATGAGGGTGGTGAGACACTGGCACAGGGTGCCCAGAGAAGCTCTGGATGCCCCATCCCTGGCAGTGTTCAAGGCCAGGCTGAACGGAGCTGTGAACAACCTGGTCTACTGGAAGGTATCCCTGCTCATGGCAGATGGATTGGAACCAGATGATGCTCAAGGTCCCTTCCCACCTAAACCAATCTATGATTCTATGATATACCTAGAGGGAGAGATGATGATGATGATAAGCAGTGTGCACCCAACAGTAGATGCATCAAGTCTTCCAACATCGATGTAGGCATTCCCTACAGCTTGTTGCTTTTCAAAGCTCAAGATGAGAAGTCTCCTGGATCAGGCTAGACAATATGCTCTGCATAACAGAAGACACCTGGGCCATGACCATGTGCTTCCCCTTGACCACGGCAGTAGGTTGGTACCCTCCTGAAGGACCTGTCTGGATTGATCACATCCTCCTCACTCTGGAGCTGCTGCAGGTCACCCCTGTGGCTCAGGGCACGAGTACTTGCCATGGTGAACACAGGCAGGGTGAGGGCAAGTGATTAATGGGGTGTTGACAGCTCCAGAGGATGAGGCCAGTGCAATGGGGACATGTCCTCAGTGCAACTGAGCAGCACAGACCAGCCTGAAGGCATTCCTGATGCTGCTTATGAGTCCTCCTCCAATGGTGCCTGAGCAGCAGAACTTAGAAAAACAGATTAAGGTTCTCCCTGCTCTCACAAACACAAATGATACAAGGAAAAGGGATCACTATTCAGAATTGTTAAACTTTTCCTTTTAGTTAAGGCTGGAGGGGGGGGAGGGAAAAAAAAAGACCCACCAATGAACCATCTGGTTGCTTTGCTCTACAGTGTGCATTTGACAGAATTTGGGGGAATGCCTGTCTTTCCAAAAGACAACATTTCATCAGAGAAAAGTCCAACCCAAAACCCCTGTTAAAATGTTCCAGAGGGAGGAATTGGATTAGCTATAGATGTGCACCGAGGAGAAAAAAAAACAAGCTATCATCTGATGCTTTTAAAGCGTTAGCTGAGGCACCATTTTAGGAGTCAGGTAAGTATGGCAGGTCCCATAGCAGGGCTGCAGCTCTCCCATAGAGTGGGTACCAGCCGGCACAGACCCAGCTTGGAGCGTAGCTGCCAGTGCAGGAACACTGAGAAGCGGTGCCGTTCCGAGGCTTGGCACCACCTGCTATTTTTCGCAGGATGAGGAAAGCGCTCTTCCATGACCTGGGGGCTCCTTCCCTCTGGGAGAGGACAGATGGTCTCCCGGTGAAGGTGTGGGACTGGAAACTGGGAGCTCTGGATGCCTTTCCCGGCTACATCAGAAACTTGCTATGTGGCACCACCTACTTCTGCGCCCACGTTTCCTCCTACTCCTTCCCTCTCGCTTGCCGCTTTTTCCAGACCTTTCACCTTGATGCTCGAATGTGGGGGGTTATTTTTGCTTTCGCAGAGTGCTTTTCACAGACTCAAAAGCCTCCTGGCGTGCTGTCACCAGTACCTGGACCAGACACCCACTCCTGCCCAGGCTTCTCCCGCCTCCTCGCCCTTCCCATCAATCTCTCCCTTCCCCTTGTAGAGCTGCTGCTGTTTGATGTCTCCTCCAGACACTGCTTGTGGCCAGAACTTCTCCTTGCTCTACTTTCGGTGCATCACTTCCCCTTTTCAGCAGGCAGTGTGCTCGGAGGCACGGTGATGTGGGTGCTGAGGGCAGAGCTGGCAGCAGCCAGGCTGTAACCCCACCTTGGGCAAGCCTGCTGGCAGGAGTGCTGGGAAATCAATGGATGTGACTCACAGCCAAGCAGCCTGACTCAGCTTACGGGTTTTCTGCTCTGGACTAAACAAAACCCTCAGAGCTGGGTCCTGCTTGTCGTCTTGGCTGCGTTTGTCCCAGGGCTCTGGGTTTTGTTGTAATTTGCTGCTTCACAGTGATGTTCCCCATTTTTGGCTGGAAGTGTGTGCATCATGGAGCAGCCACTGCCTAGCTAATAAGCCCAGGGCACAGGTTTTCTGTTCCTCAAAGATGATCTTGGTGACATGGCACTATGCCTCCCCTTCCCAAGGGCACCTTTCAAGGGCTTCACTTTCCGTGTTCCATCCAGGCTGTGGTTGTCAATGTCAATTGATTTTAAGTGACTAACCACAACGTGTAGGTTATTAATTGCTGCCTGAAAAAGGATGAGATGCCCACTCCTAAATCAAAATATCTACAGGATTTCTAAAGTCAGGTCCAGTCTGGGCTGCCTGGCACATCCTGCTGCTCCTGGCCACTGGGGAGACAGATCAGGGTGATAAGCCAAGGTTAGCAGTGCCCAAATGTCAGTGGTGTCATACCCTTCAGCAGCATCCTGCATGGTTGCTGTCTCAGCTCACCACCCACAGTGAGCACCGGGGACAGCTTATGGCTCAGTTGGAGGCACAGGCGTCATTTCACTGCTGTTCCCACTTGGAATGAAAATTGGGATGAGAATCGGGCTCACTCCTGCTTCAACCCGTGTTGAAGCTGCTCATGTCCCTTGTAGAGCTCTGTCCCAGCAGCCCCATAGACTGAGGTCCCACTGGGCCAGTTTCTACCTTGGAGACACACACAGCAGTGACTCCATCTCTTCAAACCCTGGTGGGAGCCTCACCTCAGTGGAGTGAGCATAGCTGTGCTGGGGCACAGCAGCTGCCCAGTTAGTTTGGTGTTTTAGTGGAGGAGTGTGGTAATGCAATAGATGCTGTAGTCCTTGTCTTCAGCCAGGCTTTGGTGGGGTCCTACTTGGCAGACTCATAAGGAGCTGGCAGGATCTGGAAGCAAATGGCCAAGGGGTCTGAGAATGCCAGAGGTCCCCTCCAAGTAGGACTGTGCTTGAGTGGAGACCAGAGGCATTTTCTAGGACTACTGACCCTTCCTCCAAAACACAAGGGTGAGGAAAACTGGCTCCTCTAGTTTGCAGAGGAAAAGCTGGTGATGAGGGAAAGAAGCGATGCCAGCAGGATAAGAGGATGCCAGGACACGACTCTTGAGCCTACTTCTCAGAGCTTTAGTTTTTCCGGAGCAACCCAAAGGTGGGATGAGCCTGGTGGTGCTGAGTGTGGGGTCTGGTGCTGGTGGCATCCCCACATGCTGCAGAAGAGGAGGAAGAGCTGGGGAATGTGTGGCAGAGCAAAAGGTGAACCACAGGACTGGTTGAAAATACCTCTACTTTTCATAACTCAGTAATCTGTCTTACATGTAAATTAGGTGTCTGATGTGTTCCCACCACCATCAGCAGGATTTTTATCTGCCTGCAAGAAAGGGAGCTGGGTAGGAACCTTGTCTTACTGAATAATCCTGCAAGAGGAGAGACTATAAGAACTAATTAAATTAAATGTTATTTAATACTTGGCTCAGGGTTAGGATGGTAATAAAAGAAGAGAAACTGTTTCCTTGTTGTAATATGGCAGAGAGTTAATTAAACAACAAAAAAAAAAGGCCTAAAATGGTTGTGATGCCAAACTGCATTAACATCCAGCAGTTGCATCTGCTGGAGTGCTGAAACAGTCCTTTAAAATCTACAGCTTTGAGTTTGCATAAATAAAAGCAACAATCAAGGCTGAAGGACAGCAAACCAAAGGGAAAGCAGAGATGCTCTGCAGTAGAGGAGAAGGAGCCAGAATTTCTTGAGAACCTCCAGAGGAGAACACAAGCCTCTGGTCCGTCAGAACTCTCCTGGAGCCTTCAGCAAGGAAACATTCCTGCACAGCCAAGCTGGTGGGGCTTTCCCTTCCCCTGTTCAGCAAAAGAGATGGTCAGTACAGCTGATGAGAAAACCGAGGGAATATTGCTTCATTCCTAAACTTGCAATCTTATAATCTAGAAATGGAGGATTCAGGAATGTCTTTTGACCTTTTAAAAACTTTTACTTTATAAAATTCATCTGCAAATATTTCCATCAAAATATTTTGATAATTTATTTTGCCATTTTAATTTATAAATGTATAATAAATTTCAAGGAAAAGCTTAGACTATTTCCTTTGGACCTTCTTGATGAGATTGAAATGTGCCTTTGAAATGTTCTGGATTCACTAAATCTTCACCCCTCCCCCAGAGATCTGCTGGTTCAGAAAGACTTCAGCAAATTTGTTTGATAATATAATACATTGCTAAACAAATTAGGCTTCAGCAGATGTTACTTGAAGATGGTATTTTGAAAAATCAATACATGATAGATATCTAAAGTTCATTGGATTTCAGGATTATTATGAAGTATCACAAAGGAAAATAATCTATAGCTGCTGAATATTTTCAGTTTTTCATAAACTGGAATTTTGGGGAGGTTGTTTTTGGAGTTTGGGGTTTTTTTTAGAATTTGTTTGAGGAAAATTTGGTCAGTGTGTGTGGATGTTTCGCCATTCCGTCTTTTCATGTCATCCCTGTGAAGACAGCATATTATGTACCGTACAATTACACATCATAGTATGACGTAAGAGCTTCAGCGGATTTTATTTTCTATTTTTTAATTAGGAGTGGTTGGCTTGATACTGATTAATCTCCCTTGCCTTTGTTTCCAGATCAAAGTGGCTCATGTTCATGTTATAACGAAATGGTTTGATGGCTTCACTGGGGCACAAACAGGAGCCACTTTGATCTAGAACAAAGAAAAGATGTCTTGAACAGTACGAGATAACAGCTGCTCTTTGTGATTGTAATGGCAAATAAAAGGAGAATATTTCAACTATTATTCTTGTCATAATATGACATGATTCAGTAACTACTCCTGACATGTAATTTAATAGGTAAAAATAATATTATAAGAAGGAAACTCCATAAAATAAGAATAATTTTTTTAATGGAGAATCCTTTTATGAAGTGGCAGTTTTCATCAATATGCATGTTTCATCAACAACTGAATTCTGTTGAAAGTGCCTTTGTGATGGAAAATAGTTAGTTTGACCAAAAGTTAAGAAACAGCTGTTATTAGCTTGGGGTCCTCAGTGTGCAGTCTCCTGGGATGCAGAGATGCCCTTGCAGATGTGCCCTGTGCCAGGGGACAGGACTTTGCTGTGTTTTGCTGTGCTGGGACTAGGAGGGGGATGCTGACCACCACTGAAAAGTAGGGAAGCTGCAGGACTTCTTCCCAAGAGAGACTGACTTGCTCAGGCTTTTTCCAAAGTCGCATGCAAACAGCCCTTGTGGTCTCAGTATGTGACTTGGTGACCTCACTTCATGGCTCTGACCTCTGTGCAGCAGAGAGTCGGCGTGGGAGCGGAGGTTTCCTCAGCCCAGCACATCTGGGGTCTCTCTGTCCTCACTCCAAACTCAAACTCATGCTTTGCCATGGTGTCATGTGGACACGACCCATCAACATCCCCCCTTATCCCCTGGCAGGTGCCAGAGAAGGCAGGGAGGCAGCGTGGCTCTTCCCCATGCCCTGCAGCATCCCGGTCCTACAGCCTAGCCACCAGCAACCTGGAGGCACAGCCAGGACCAAAGAAGCTTTCTGGGATTTGGAGAAAGGGCCAACCAGCTCCCAACCGGCAGGCAAGGTTTGCTGAAACTCCAGGAGCTGTCAGCAGGGTTTCTGGCCAGCCTTAGCCCCAGGTGCTCCAGTGAGGAGCAGCAAACAAAAACTTAATTATTTTGTGTATGTAAATTGTCTCCTGAAACAGGCGTTTGGCAACCCTAATGGTTTTCTGCGTGCCGGGGTGTAGCCAGGCACTAAAATAAGTCAGGCTGTAGGAGGGGTGGGAGGTGGGAGGTAGGGAAAACTCTTTTTATATTACTCCCCTTGCTATATTAAGAGGCACTGTTCCCTTTCCTGGCTTGAGAAAAAGCTCTCCCTCGCCTTGCAGACGGTCTCCCATTCTGGTTTAACTGCTCAGAAACCAGGATTTAGAGATCCTTGTCCTTGACACTGCCACTTGCATCGCTGTGACCTGCAGGGATATGAGGAGGTCCCAGCCAAGTGTGGCTGCAGGACAAGGCTGTGGCAGTGCTGTTAGCTGACACCAGCATTTGGGCGCTGCCCTATGTCCTGACCTGGTGGCTTGTGCCCTGGCAGGTGGAGAGAACATGGGGAGCGGGGCATAAGAGGGGAGGTCCTGCTCTACCTAGAGAAGGGTGGGATGGCCAAGAGGGTTGCTTCTTGCTTTTCTCACCTCTTTTTTTTCCCCTTCTCCTCCTTCCCCCTACAAAGCTTGCAGCTGGGTGTTGGTGGGGGTGAGGCTGACAGGGGGTGGATAACCTCGGATGTACGTGTTTTAAATCATGGCGCTGAGCCCAGAGCTTTTTGGAAGGGTGCCACCTTAGTATTGTGGAAATCCAGGGAAATAAATAACAAATAATTGACTCTGACATGCAGTCTCTGCTCATGGCTGGCTACTATTGGTGAACTTCATCCCGTAACAATGACAATTTGCAACCTCTTCAGACTCTCTTTAATGCCTGTCCTTGAAAATGTATCAATAAGTGTTTAATCCGTGACTTCCCCGCATCTCTAGAGGTCTATCCGCTCATCTGACATGACTTCTTGCCTCCTTGGCAGCCCAGCGCTGCTGGAAGCCGACAGAAGTGAGGAGGAACTGAGAGCAGGCTGTTTTCTTCCCAGAGTGAGTGGGAGTAGGGAGTGGGCGATGCTGCTCCCCCGCTTGTCACGGCTGTTGTTTTCCTCTCAAGCGAGGGGAAGAGATGCAGACATGGAGAAAGCTGGATTCCACCAAACTGTTGTTTCTCCGCCGCCCCCTCAAAGCCCAAACCCATTCCAATCCATCATGTTGCTCAGAGTAGTAATTAATGAGTTCTACGGCGTTCCCAACGAGAAAAGCTCAGGTGAAAGGCGGAGCAGGAACAGCGACAGCCCCAGGTGTCCATGCAGAGCCTGGCATGTTTGGCATGGCTGTCTGGGAGCTGGGGACCCCTGGGCTCCCTCATGCAGAGGAGACTGGAGCAGAGGCTGTGCCTGGGGTCAGGGAATGCTGGATAACACTCTGCCCCAAACCACTCCACTGAATGTTAAGATTTATTGTTGTTTTTCCACAAAGACTAAATATTGAGTTTCAGTGGAGGTTTCAGTACATTTTAGTTCAGCAGTGCTTAGCATAAAAAGCAAGTCAGGGGAGTGATCCCACAGGGACACGTGCATATTCATTCACTCTGCTCAGGAGCATTGATGTTTGTGGGGTACAGCCTGAACAGAGCAGCTGAAATTACACTCTTTGTCTAGATATTGCTATTAACATCTACCTATAATGAAAAGTGTCATCATTCCTACACAAATCGACTTCAGTGGAGAAAATGCAGAGGGTCCCTGCAGGAAGAACTGCCCAGTTTGTGAGCCAGCTGTTCTGGCAGGGCCAGGCTCTGCATTTCCCAAATGCCCTCCTTTCCTTGAGTAGTTCTAGGGAGTAAAACATGAGGGTCAGGGGGCTCAGCAGTTCATCCTCATACCAGGATGCCGTGGGAATCCTCGCCTCTGTAATTTTGGCAGGGGTAGGGATGTCATGCTGGTAACTCTGCTGTGAGAAGCGGGAGGGAGCAGGATGCTCCGACTGTTCCCCACAGAAGTGGCAGCTCTTTGCTGGGGCTGTCTACTACAATACATCACACCTGGGGCTGGTGCACACCCAGTCCCTGTAAAATGATGGGAGACTTCCAGGAGAGCAGGAAACATGTCAAGGAGCTTCAATCAAGACTCAACAATGACAAATTAACTTTGTAAAGCAGGGCTTTTCCAATGAGCTGACTCCTCAGTGGTGTTCAGAGAATTCCCCCCTGTGCTCTCATTGTGTAAATGCTGGTTTATTCAGGAAACCCAATGCATATTTTATAGCCTAATATAGCATTGTATTGACTTTGAGTACTAATTCCAGAAATGATCCATTCCCATTGCTGGAACAAAAGCCCACAAATTTTCCACCATAGGGACCACATTTACCTTGTGTTTCAGGTAAGAACAAGGTGTCCTGTAGAGCCTCCAATACTGGGAGACAACTGATCTGTTTTTTTTCATTTTTTTTTTCTTTTTTTTCAACAGGAATGTTTCTACAGGTAGCAAGTAAGACACTTGTTAGCCATTACATCTATATAAGTGTCATCCTGTATTTTATTCCCTTTTCCTTCCTTCGTTCCCCACTCTTTCACTTTTTCTTAAGCTCTTTAAAAACAGCTCCCTATGCTATATGGAGCCCCAGTCTGACAGTGTGACTATTGAGTACATCCAAGATTTCTTCCTGCAGTATCAGGTGTGCTTTGCAGATTAGACAGCAGAGCCCTCACCAGATGCCTTTGCTGTAAAGTCTCATTTTGCTCATCTGCTCTGATAGGGGCAGGCGATCCCCACACAGACCCTGCTGACAGGCCTGCCTTGTGATGCTCAGCTTTATTTTTGGAGCACTTGGAGTCTTGAATGTGTTAGGTTCTGAGATGCCATTTTGCTTTCTCCCAGAATAAATTCACAGTCTTTGTGGTTGAGGGCAAAAATGCTAAGTTTATGTTTTTCTTTCCATTGTTAAACAGAAAACAGAATAACTATCCTTTAAGGCTATTCTTTATATATATTTCAAAAAACACAAGGCATGAGGTCTCTTTTGCTCTGCAAATCACCTTGGATTCCCAATTGCCATTCTCACACCACCTTTTTATTCCTCGGTGAAAGGAACCAAAATTCAGTGACTTTTTTTTTTAGTTGGTGGTTTGGTTTTTTTTTTGGTACATTTAGTTCCCAGCTGAAATCAAAGTGGTGGTGCTGGTACAGCTGGGAGTGTGGCAGCAGCTGGCCCCTGTTCCAAAGGGGCTGTGCTGATTACATTTCCTCTGGGCAGTATGGGTGGGATGCAGTTTGTCCCTCCTTGGGCTCCCACTTCAGGGCCTTTGCTAAAGTTTCTTTTCCAAAATGAAGGCAGGAAGCATATTTAAGCAGTTGCTATGTTTTAACCTGTTTTCTTCTTTGTTCTGCTGAGGACTTTCCTTGGGAAGTATAGAAAAGGGAGGATACAAGAGGATGGATGCTGCCTCAGGCTTTGGTGAGATTAAAACCTTCCTTGCTGCCTCTGAAAGTTGTTAGCAGGAGGTAAAGGTGGGTGACACTGGCTTTTGCTTTGCTGCTTGTGTGAGCTTTGCCTGTGCAAGGCTGATCTTCAGGTCAGCAGGACATCAGCAGTCCTGTAACGCCAACTTCAGCTCTGTTCATGGCAGAGGGTTCCCATCAAAGGGAGTTGTTCTGCTTTCCAAGCTGAAAAGCTTAACTTACTGTGGGTGCAGCTGGGTCGTGAACTGTGTCTACAGGAGATGTTACAGGTTTCCTTGCTATTGTAACTAGATGAGAATTAAGAAGGTACCTGGCACTTAGGGACATGGTTTTATGATGGATTTGGCAGTGTTAGCTTTATGGTTGAACTCTATGACTGTAAGGGTCTTTTCCAATCTAGATGGGTCTATGATTTGAAGGTAGGAGGGAGCATTCAGATATAAACAAAGTGGGTTAATACCCAAAACTGTGTATGCTGCCAGTGGGGTTTAGCCTAAAGGACTGACTCAGTGTGGCTGTGCACAGATCAATTGAGGTGTTTAAATTCAGAGTGTTTGATCAGGCCTGCTGTAATGAGGTTTATTAATGTTGGTGCAAAAACCTCTCTTTTGGCTTCATTTGTTTAGAAACAGGATTATTGATGTCAGTTTAACAGACTAGGACCACAATCAAAGTGAAACAAGCCATTTTCTCAGGCTAAATAAATGTTTGAGCAAGGGTTTGGGCTGGTTAATGAGGCAGTGGCTGGGGGGATGCAGGGAGCTGGTGGGGGAGGGACAGCTATAACCCCCATCCCTGCATCGGGTGTCTGTGGGCTGCCTCCCTTCTGCAGAGCAGTGCTGTGGCTCTTATGGCTTGGGGCTTTCCAACAAGTGTATTTTTCCTCCTCTGAATTGATTTAATTCCTGCTGCGAGTGGAGGCAGCAGTGCTGGCGCTTGCACACCCGTGCTGTTAAAGGCTACATTGGTTGGGGTTCTGCACACTGTACCGGCGTCATTCCTTGACACACAGCTTTCTCCCTGTGCCATAGCGAGTGGGAGCAAATGTTCCCCCATTCAGACACAGCCAAGGTGCTTTCAGCAGCTCTGAATGGAGAGGGAGGGCTCATGGTGAGAGCTGTCGAGTGCCAAGAAGCGGCACAGAGGCAAGGCTGAAAATGGGTGTTTAAAGGTGTGTGAGCTTCTACCAAAGGGAAATGCATATCTCATCCCAAGGGAGGTTCAGCACCAAGCCACAAAAATATGCATCTTTATCACAAATAAAATTCACAAAGAAAGGATATTTAAACCAAAAATATTAATAAACAAACAGGGAGTGTTGTGCAAGACCCTGGGAAGGCTCTGAATTTGAACATTCACCCTGGCTTGCTCCAAACTTCTGTTCCAACAGGCAAACACCCACCTCTGTGCCTGCCCACGCATGTGGCTGACATGATCCTTCCACCTCCTGCATCCCCGGTAGCCTGGGATGCAGCACATGATTAATGCCAGCAGAGCAGGCATATGATTAGTATTTGCCTTGATCTTAAATAAATAAGATGCATATGGAAATAACTGAATAAACAACCATGTTTTAACTGCAGGTCTTATGGGGTGTATCGTTTAGAGCTGATGTGTTGGGAGTAATGGATGAAATCAGGCAGTTTCCATTTGTTTTTGTGATTCATTTTGAATCTACTAATATACTGCATATCCTTTATGGACCTTCAAGACAAAAATTCTGCCTCTTGAGCCTTGATTGCCTTACTGCTTCCCACTCAGAAGCTCTGCAAGGGATTGGCAAGGGCTGTGTGCCACTTCTGAGTGTGATGCTCAGCAGTGCTGATGGCCATCAACACCCCAAAAATATTTGAGACTGTTGAGACTTCAGTTGTCATATAATATCTATTTTCTTGGAATCCTGGTATCAGTAGTGGCAGCTCTGGCTATTGAAGAGACTTGATTCAACTTCCAGTGTAACTGGTGAAAATTTGGGTTAGGCCAAAGGCAGTGTTTTTTCAGGCTGGTGAAATGTGCTGTTTTCTCAAACTCACACGCATCACTCCCATCGAGCATGAAAAAAGCACAGGGAAAGTGCAGTGCAATTCAAATCAAATCACACAATGTTTTTTCTACCTCTTTCTCTTTCTCCTCCCCCGGTTCTCCTGAAAACAAACAAAAACAAAATGAAAGAAAATGAACAAAAACAAGCAGGGGAAAAAAGGGAGAAGGGGCTGTTCAGTACTGAAGTGCTACATAATTGTAGACTTTCTGGGAAACATACCCATGGAATGTTACCCCTGGATTCTGAACCTTGCTGTGCTTACTGGGACACTTGGCCTATTTTTAGCACCTTTTTGGGGTGTCCAGGAATGGGGCATAGCTGTATTTTGCAGTAAGGGGCTGGTCACCCTCTTGATGCAGATGTTATTCCTGGGACAAATTATCAGATTTAAATACGTATTTCACTAATTCAAGACGTTTAAAACAATAAGCATGCGCCCTCCAGGCCGGCAGAGCATTCCCTGTGCTGTGCAGTGCTCACCACGGTGAATTGCTGGGAGATACGTAACTGCCAGGGAGAGCTGAGACCGGCCATGCAGGAAGTGCACGGCCCTGCCAGCTTGGTTTAAACAAAACCTCTGGCTCCCAGAGCTCCTTTACAGCTGGGCTGCACTTTGCAGGGGGAGATGGATGGCCACAGGTTCTCCCCTCTCCACTGGTGCCAGGCATGATGGCAGTGCTGAGACCCATTAGGAGGATGGATGGGGAAAATAAAAGGGTGATCCCAAACATCAGCCACCGGGAAGCTTTGAATGAAGCAGGAGGATTCAGCTTTCAGTTACTCATCTGCTGTGCAGAAGGGATTTAGTTGATTTTATACCTAGGGAGAAAAGGAAGCAATTTGGCCCTGGGTTTCCCATCTCTAATTGCATGCCTGCAGCTCTCTTCTTACAGGGAGATGGCAGGAGTTTTGCCACTGACTTCAGGAAGCTCAGGTGTAGGCTTCAAGTTTCCAGTCTTTGTTTTTTTTCTTAATATTTAATGTTTTAGGCATGTCTTGGAATGATCCTTGTGACAACTTCATGCAACCCATCTGGCTTCTCTTTTTTTTTTGTTTGTTTTTTTTTTTTTAAATGCATCTATGCAAATATAAATAAGCTATGAGCAGTAATACACACTCTGTAAAGCGTGAACTCCGTGTGCTTGGAGCTTGTTACCACCGAGTGCAAATCCACTAAGAAGGTGTTTCTAGCGGGGCCTCCTGTCCTTGATAACTCAGGTGGTGTTTGTGCAGATAAATCAGGGCACCAAAGCATTTATTTGCTTTCAGTGACAGGCACCATCTGCTACTTGCCTGCGGAGCGTTCAGGAAGGGATGCTGCCTGCCTGCCGTGTGCAGAGGCTGTGGAATGGGAATCATTCTGGCGGCTGCAGCAGCAGTGTTTGAGGAAGGTACATCTGCAAGGTCAAGCCAGGCACAGTCAGTGGTGCTGGCCATGGGAGAGGAGGGGCTGGCATGACCTGGCTAACAACCTCCAGGTGGGAATGAGCATCTCTGACTATCCACACTTACACATGGCAGCATTCTCCATAACCCACATCATGCTTTCAAGAGATTGTAGGCTCAGAAATGTTCCCCCACGGCTTCTGTGGATCCACCCACAAGTGCTGGATAGATCACCAGGAGAAAATACCCACTCGGGAGGAATTTGGGTATCCCTGGAGCACAGCTCTCGGGGTTTGGGATAATGAGGGACCACAAGTCTGACAGACAGTAGGCATGAAGTCTTTGATGAGCTCAGCACCTTGGTGGTAGCCTGGGTGTCATTGCTGCCTTCCTCTGTGACAGCAGCCAAATTGCACTGCCCTGAGCTGCCTGGGACTGATCATCCCTGATGCCTTGATTAAGCTGTGCTGCTGGTGGCAGGCTGGCTCCCACTCCTGCTGAAATGCACCTTAAGGTTTGGCACCACCGTGTTGCCATCTGCAAAGCGAGGAGAGGATATCGAGCTGGTAGGGGTGGGAAAAGGCTGTGAAGGGATTTGATGGAAAAGGGTTCTGAGCATCACTGTGGCCTTATAACCTGGAATAATGCTGTTCCCACTATATATATATATATATATATATTTAGAGCACAGTAGGACTTTTTAATAAGAAATAATTGCCCTTCTTTTTGGATCAATAAGCCATTCCCTGCTGGAAGAAGTTCCCAGGAATTTTCTGCTCTTGCATGCCTGTGCATTTACAGCAGGGTCAGCTCCCTGTGCAAGTCAAATTCATGCAAAACACCATACATGTAGGCTCTAGTCTACTGGGTTTAGATCAGAGACGGATCAGATGACTCACAGGAATCTATGGAAATAGATCAAAGTAGCAGCACACACTTGAAGGGAGTGCTTGCTTTCGGTGGGGTTTTTCGAGAGCGGCTGGGAGCGTGAGTCAGAGCGTGGGCCGCTGTGGGTGGCTGCGTGGGTGGCTGCAGCTGTGGGTGTTGGACCGAGACAGACACAGAGAGATGGCTGCAATTAAGTAGTTAGTGAAATGACTGCAATAGTAAAATGGATTTAAAGGCGCAGGTTGCAAATGCGGGCGCTCCCAGATAGCTCCGTCCCGGCAGCTCGGGGGCTGGCGGGCATTCCCCCTTGGATGCTGTGCTCCAGGACCCCGTTATCCCTGCCGACGTGGGAGGGAACTCAGGCAGTTGCTTGTTGGAAATGGGCTGGTTTCCAGCTGCTATGCACACCTCGACAGGGGCATGGGGTGGGTGGTGAATCCCTGCCCGGGGCTGCAGGCCCTGACCCCAGCAAGGTCCGGCCAGGGAAGGAGAGCTGAGGGGAGGAAGGAATGCCAAGCAGAGATGGTAAGGGAACAAGGAGAGGAGAACAGATCTACATTCACCGGGAATAGTTGCAAAACGCCCACACACTTCTGTGGGACTAGGATCATGCCCAGAGCTCACAGAAAAGCTAGAGCTGGTGGGTATATTTTTATGGTGCCCATCGCTGTCGCTTCTAAAGACTGGTGCTGGATCCTACTCGTGATGTGACCCTGGTACTCCAGCTCACAAAACCTGCTCTTGGGCTGTACTGCTGCCTTTGCAGCCAATGCAAATCCCTTGCAACCAACTGCCCCCAAGGAATGTGGGTTTGGTTCCTTTGCTGTTGACCTCGGTGCCCCAGGAATGACAACAGTGCTTGTATAACAGTCTGGCTGACTCCACCCCACAGGACCCCATCTCTTGGCAGCCCCATATGGCAGATTTTTGAGAGCAGGGAGAAAGTAGAGCAAGACTCTCTTCCTTGCTGCTATTTTTAGGTATTGCTATTTCATGCCCTGCCAATCAGATTTGATAAGTGTGCATGACATGAGAGAAATCTGATTAAAATGAGTAAATCAATAAAGTCCTAATTCAGTAAGTGATGAAGGAAACTCAAATCTTGTGGCCACAAACCTGCATAACCA
This sequence comes from Acropternis orthonyx, assembly GCA_035583155.1. Taxonomy (NCBI): domain Eukaryota; kingdom Metazoa; phylum Chordata; class Aves; order Passeriformes; family Rhinocryptidae; genus Acropternis; species Acropternis orthonyx. Next base: position 31,507,390 of record JAWWEU010000163.1, on the reverse strand, counting down.
GCTACACCTCTGTGTGTGACCTGGGCGAGGGATCAGTGGAATGACACCTGCTTTGGGCTGATGTCTAGGCTAGTGGTGTTCAAGCTCTGTTTGCATGTAACAGTGCTGCTGACTTAATTCATAGTATCAAATTACTTGAGTCTATTAGTAATATTTTATGTGTTTGGGGGAGAAACAATTTAAAAAGTCATTCTCCAAGGTCAGCTTTGCCACTCTGTAACAACAAGAAGGTAGAGAAATAATTCCCTATGTGTTTTCCTGTCACGTTACAATTCATCATTAAACTAGGTCTGCTGCCAGCAAGGGTAAATGGCTCAGGCATCTCATGTGCCATGAGGATGTTGTGTGATGAAGCACAGCTCCCAGAAGAGATGCCCTCCCAGGTCCTACAAGAGGGCTCCTGCACTATTCCACGTTTGCCAGTTTGACATTGGCTGTATGCTCCAGAAAACCTCTTCACTTCTTGTGGAAACTGTGTGTGTTTTTTAGTGGTATTTTAATGAAGTGGCCACATGAGGAGACATGTACAGTGGGGATTTCCTTCTCTGTGCAGAGGGCTGTGGAAGGAAGGCTTTATAATTTATTGATAGTCTTTTTTCTTCCCTTTTTTTTTTTTTTTTTTGAGGTGTTCTGCACAGAGCAGGCACCAAATGATTACTCTTCACTTTGATTGATAGTCAAAACATATTTTAGCAGGGAGAAAGGGTGTTATTTTGAATAATTAAAAAAAACCCCAAACCTCTTAAAGCAGTAGATGTGTAAAATTAATGTGTTTTTTTCAAAGTGTCAGTGTAAGTGCTTCTAAATGTGTTCACTGTAGCACACACAGCCTATGCAGTTGCAGCATTTCCCAGAATGTGTGAGCAGCCCTTAACTCTGTCCCTGCACAGAGCTAAGCCTGGTCACTGCTGACACATCTACTGCCAGCTCCAGCACCCAAATCTTACCTGGTTTGTAAACCTAGTCCTTGGTTTTCTAAACCAAGTCCTGAGTGCAACAGTTTGCTTTTTGTAGCTAAACAAAGTCATACTGAAACAACAGCTGGTTATCCCTGCAGCGGGAAGGACAGGCACCTACCTGGTAGTGAGTTGTGAGACTTTCAGGCTGGGTAGTGGATGTTCTGCACAGAGATGAGATGAAACTCTGTCAGTTCCAGCCACCCTGGTGCTCACCTTGCTGCAATTCCTGGGACATTGCTTGTAAGCAGTTTCATGGAAAATAATTTACTGGAGATAGCTTAGGTTTACTTATTACATAGTTTTTAATTTTAAACAGGCTCTGGTCTACAGAGGTATTCCCCATCATAATTTAAAATACTTACATTTCCAGCTATAGATTAGAAAGGGAGAGAAATGTAATGGCAACATTACTTTTTTTTTTGGAGGCAAATTTCTATTCCTGCCTGTTCTCAGACTGGGGTGCAATTACAGTGTGTTGGAGCTCAGAGTTTCCTTCACCCTTTTTGATTGCCAGGCAGTCAGATCCCCACCTTTCCCCACCTCCCAGCCCTGTAATTTAGCTGCTGCTCTGCTGTGACACTTGGCTCTGGTATAATTACGAAGATCACTCAATCTGGAAAACTGTTTCAAGGGGGGTGAGGGCTGGGCACTTTGAGGCCTCCTGCTTGAAGGCTCTCCTGGAACCAGGGCTGCTTCCCAAAGCTCTGCCCAGCAGGCTGGGCTCTGGTGGCTGTGCACCCAGGAAGGATGGTTTCACATCTCATAGAAGTGTTGTAGGCTTAAAAGCAGGATGAGGTCACTGCAAAGCTGCCTGATGTGCCAGATGCAGAAGAGAGTCTGGAGACGTTAACCATCATTTTTTTTTTGCTTTCTAGTTTTGTGTAAAATCAGGTCTTTGATGGTATTTTTGTTATTGTTTTTTCCCCTATGGCAATTGGAGCCCAAACATTCTGCAGGGGCCCCTGGCAGGAGCCCTGTGCCTGCCCACATCCCTGCTTCCCCGGTCCCACTCACAGCCCTCGCCCCAACCCACTCACACTGACTCATCCTCCTGCCCCGCTGCACCTTCACATGCTGCTGTTGCTGCTTCTCCTCTCCCTGCATAGCTTTTTTTTTATTATTATTTTAAAACCTCTTGAAGCACTTAAAAATCAAAGCCAGATTTCCTTGCTATTCCCCCTGGCCCCAAGGGATGGCAGTGAATGGCAGCCTCTTGCCATGCTGGTTTGTCACTTTGTACCCACTGTGGTTCGGTCGAGATGTCGACCAGCTTGTGGATCTGTCCATGTGCTTCAGGGGATGGTGCCGAGATTCCTGAGATTCTTAAAAATTTGTTCCCTCTGAGTACTGGGGATCACAGCCCAGCAGGGGCAGCACCTCCCTTGGCTTTCATTTTCCTGAAGAATGTGGTGGAGGACAGGTAGGAGTGTAATGAGTTTTATTTTTATGCTGCTTCTGCTAAATGTCATAACTGCATAATTGTTGAAACATTCAACTTTCAATGTTTTGGGAATTGTTGATACCAAACTACCCTTCTCATCTCTTTTCCTGCATCAAAAGGTCTCCTGCTGGGGCTTCCCTGGTGCTACCTTGTCCCTAACTGCAGCAGGACCTAGTGGTGGCATAGCTCTGATCACCCCTCATTACCTGTGCCCCACAGGCAGAGGGACCTTGGGTCAGAGAAAAAAAAAAAAACTAATTTGAGAGTTTATAATTGAAAGGAGTGTTGATATGAAGGGAAGAAGCAGAATGGGGGATATGCCATGGAGGGTAATTCATTCCCACCAGTCGCTGTTCCTGCACCAGCAGAGTTCTAACACAGCCAAGCAATTTGGCTGCAGCTTCCCTGGCCTCACAGCAGACATTGAGTGTGTGAACTGGGGAAAACTATAAGAATAACAAGGGCTTTTTCACCTAAATGTACCAAAAAAAAGTGGTTTTTAATGATTGCAGTTCCCCATCTGTCAGGGGGAAAGGGGTAAGTCATTTTATGTGCAGCAGCCAGGGACATGTTTCTGGCAGTTTGGACTTTGGTAAAGAAAGACTCATATGGGGAAAATCGTGATCTGGTCCTTCTGCAAGAGTACAATTTGCAGAGCAAATCACAACTGTACTCCTCCTGGTGCTTTTCCAGTGGCCATTCACAAGGATGACCAGAGTGGAGTTTGTTTGGCACGACACATTCCCATGTGGGCCAACCCTGCTGCCCTGCCTTCAGAGCAAGGGCACTTGAGCTTTCCTGCCCCCACCAGGCCCTTCTCTGCCCCCTTACCCACCCCCACACTCTCTGAGCAAGAAGAGAGGGGTAAGCGCTGGGACCTTCACTGATGGTGCTGCACTTGACAAAAAAAGCACGGGAATATTCAGCCATTGCACAGATCTGTCAGAGCACAGAGTACAGCTTCAAGGCAAACCCTGCTTTGCTGTTTGGTGTAACATTAGCCTCTGTGCAATGCCCATTAATGTGCGGTTGAAAAGATGACATTTAATTTTTGTCTGATTTTTCCCTTTGCCCTCCTTCTCTTTTTCTCAGTTCCAGTCACTTTTATCTCTGCCCTGTCACAAGGCTTGGCTTCTGCTCTCTGAGAAAATATCCTTTATTGACACACTTTGTACCAGCTGAGGAGCAGTTCTGTGTGCCTTGTGAGATCCAGTTTGGCCACACGTAGCATTTAGAGTGAATTTGTTTATCTAAATAACTTCTGTGATTTCTCCCTACACAAGCATTGGTAGATGTTGAGGTTTCAAAGCCAGTTATACTCTGGAAAGGAAGATGGGAACAGCTGGGTTTTTGCTTGCTGCCTGTAGTCAGTGTAGCAGAAGTGCATGAGGACATGTTCCCTGCCATGAGCCTCCTAGAGCTGCTGGTCCCAGGATGAATGAGGGCTGGAAAGGGAAAGCTGGAAACAGTTGGCAGGGAAGTGGATAGACGGTGAGATGATGTGAATAATGGGGCCATGCAACACTCTGGCAATGCCACTGGGGCCACGACAGTGCTGCTTTTTGTGTGTTTTCAGTCTGCTCCTCTTCCTGTTGCATGTGTGCATGGGAAACGCCACCCTGCATCCCTGATAGAGCATCTCCATCCTGAGATGACGACTTCAGTTGTGAGCTTGCTTCTTTTCTGGCAAAAATGAGTGTGTGTTGTTTCAGTCCTGGTTCTGTGGAGCAGTGCCAGGGCCATGTGTGTTTCTGTGCCACTTGTGCTACTCGAGCTGGGCTGTTTGCTCAAAGCTAGTGAAGCACAAATCTCTTATGTTTTGTTTTCCTCAGCATCCCCCAGCTGTATTGAGCGTGTTGGCCACCCTATTATTTTATTCTTTAGTTTTAAAGCTTTTCTGGAGCATTTAATTTCAGTAAAACTCGTGCTTTTCTTGGTCTTTTCAAATTTTATTGAAAGTCTCTTCTCTTGCTCATAGAAGGGTGATGGAAGCAATGATAGCCACCAGTTCTTACAAATGACTCATCTCTATTTCAAGATATTTCAGGTGAGCATGGGCTGATGGAGCTTGTAAGCAGTAGACGGGCCTGAGGATACCTGAAGCTGTGCAGAGGGATGTCAGACATTTCTACTCCCACACTTTCACAGAGCTGTTGAAAATGGATTTCTATAAAGCATTCATCCTTCCCTTTGTGTTTGTTCCAGGAGGGGAACAAAATATAAGGCTGTATGGATTCTGCCTGCATTCCTGGCAGCAGTTAGGAGCAAAACCTCTCTCCAGAACAAAGGTAGCATGGCATAATTCAAGAAGACTCCTGACTTTATGAACCATACTAATCAACATTTATATTTAATAGAGTTATAATTGCCTTGATTTGGTTCACTGCTAGTCACTCAGCAGTTGAGACTTTGTGGTCCAGCAGCTGCTTATGTGCAGGGTTCCCACAGGTAATGACCCCTTTCTGCGTGTGACAGACATGAAGCTCAAATCCCCTTTTGGGCAAAGCAATGGATGTCACTCCTTACCAGTGGTCCAGCAGAGCCAAAGGCACCCAGGGCCAAATTCCTATTATCCAGGGCCTGCTGTCCCACTGAAGGTTTCCCCTGCAGAGCCAAGGTCCCACAGTGTGGCTGTCACCAAGGTGACCCAGGCCGTCTGTGCAAAGTCCCGGGGAGCAGGGGATTCTGCAGTGCAAACGGTGGTAGAGGTTTCGGTGAGTTTCTGGTGGTTTCATGACAGTTTCCCTCCTGTAGATGATGCTCTGAAAGCAGTGGGGATTTAGTGCAGCTGCTGTGCAACACTGTTGAGGCCCACACTGTTTCTGGTGGGCTAACTGAGAAGAGATTTGTGCTCCAGATCCCACTGACTGAGAGCAGTTGTTGGAGTGTTTTTAAAAATTACCTAGATAGTGTTTACCTGGAGCTTAGAAATTGCTGTGAGATGAGAAATCACTATTTGCCTGTAGTTTTTTTGCTTACCGTTCACAAGTCATATCTTGGAAAGGGATGCTTTGGGAATCTCAGTGCTATTGAAAAGAAACACCACTCAAAGGTCTTTGTTGTCCTGCTCAAGTCCTCCACCTGTGTGTTTACACTGTGCTGAGAAACGGGGCAGTCTGGCATCTGGCAACCTGGAGGACCTGTCCTTTACCCGGTGCAAAGAGCAATTCAGGCTGAGGTGGCACAAAATAGCAATATTTCCTGGGGAAAAAAAAAGTTACAAGGCAACTGTAAGGTAAAGTTAGTGCCCCTAATGAAGCATCTAAGGGCCAACTGTCTGGTATCCTTGTCCTATGTCAGTAATTATTTATATGAGAAAGAAGGGTTGTGTGTCCTGAAATGCTACCCAGGGTCCCTATGTGGAATGTAAGGCATCTGTGGATGATCCCTGACCTTGTCCAGGTAAAGGATAACTCCATTTATCTCCTGGCCAGGACCATATACCCCAGTCACCTTGATCTGTGGACAGGTTTGTTAGCCTGGGCAGGGGATGCAGTGTCAGTGAGATGACAGCTTATTTCCATGTGACACCTGCTGGTAAGAAAAGGCACGGCTGCCCTTTGGAAAGGAGATCTGCTTGTACCTTTTTGTTTTTCTGAGAAGCACACATCTCCTACCCCTTTCCTCTGCAGGGCTGGTATTCTCACCCCTTTGACTCACTTTGGCAGTCTGGAAAGTACTTGTCCACGGCACTTACGTGTACAGCACATGCCTCTTTGGGCGTTTGATTGCTTTGATTCTGCAGAAAATGGGCTTTCAAAAAACACCAACAACCCTAAACTAATTAAACTTCAAATTGTTTCAGTGGCAACAGAAACTGCTCTGAACGTGAACAAATACAACACAGCTTAGTGCCATTACCACACAGAACAGTGACCATACTTTCACACCAAAGCAGAGATCTTCAGCGTCACCAGATTTTATTTCATGCTTTGTTATGTTGCTGTTACAGCGTTATCAGCTTTGCACAACCCGTGCCCTCTGTGTTACCTTACCTGCCCTCTGTGTTTGTGGGATGGAGAGCAGGAGTGTGGACACGCCGTGATGGCAAGCGCCGTGGCTCCCCACACAAACCTGGTGGGCTGCTCCGGGGCAGGAGGGACCCTCTTAGTCAAAGTGTACTTGAACAGTGTTTTGCAGAGGCTGGAAGGGTGCTGGAGCTGCAAGGTGTATTTACACACCAGTTTTGTCTCCAGGCTGGAGTTGAGCAGGAACTTCAGGCTGCCAGACCTGACCCATAAGCAATGTAAGCTGGCTTTATGTCAGTCTGTGTCTGATGGGGAAAAGTAAATATGCTGGCTGAAAAAAAGGTATTTAGTGTGCAGTACCTGATAAAGTTTGTGGTGAGAACTGCTCCCTGGCTACAGAGCAAATACCAGCTTCCTGAAGTCCTCTCTCTGCTTATGCAAATCCCCCTTCCCAAGCTTGTCCTGAAATCCAGCATCACCCTGAGAGCACCAGCAAGTTTCAAACGTGGCCCCAGGTGCTGCTAAGGTTGTGAGCCCCTGATTTACAGTGTCACTACAGTCTTTGGCTGGCTGTTTAAGAAGAATATCATTCAACAAACAGTAGTTGAATGCTTTCACGTCAAGCAAAATCAGTCCTTTAAGAGGTTTAGTTGTCAGGTATTCATTAAAGCAGGTTTCACATCAAAATGATAGTCACTAATACAGTGAAAACATCTTTTATAGCTTTCAGGATTTTTGTGCTGGCTTCTATAAATCCTGGATTTCCACTGGTGTGGAAATGTCTAAAACAAATATAGTATGTCAGTGTGGTAGGAACAAGGACGTTCCTGAAAGTCCTTTATGTAAATAGGGTGCAAGGTACCGTAGCTACAACTTTAGCATAGAACTCCCATAACTTCTGCAAACTGTTTTCTACCTTGTAAATACTAAAAATTGGAGTTTGTATCGAAATGAAAATTACCACTTTTTTTTTTTTTTTTTTTTTTTTTTTAAGTAACTGAGCGTAAAGGTAGTTTTGACTTGAGGAATGGAAGGTCAGTAGCGATCTGGTCATTTTAGACTTTGGTTGTCTGCGTGCTTTGGAGAAATTTGCTCATCTGAGAGACTGCTAAATCAGCATTTAGTACAAACCAGTCCCTTTTTGCTGGTCTCAGGCTGGAGAAACCCAGAGGACGTTGCCAAGGCTGCAATGGCAGGGGATACCAAATTCAGGTTAATGGGAGCTGCAGCATGCTCAGCTCTCCCTGAAAGTCAGGCAGGTGCCTAAATAAGGATTGAGGCATCTCACTTCAGCCTAGCTATTTCTGAAGCTCCTGGCCCTGCTGTGTGAATTGATGGCATTTCAGCTGCAAAGAGCAGATGGTACTCGCTAGTGATCCAGGACAGCTTTTTTGCATTAGTGTCAAAAATAGATCAAGTGCCAGCTGTAGCTCTTTTGGGTCAGTGGAGGTGAATTCACAGAGTGATGTGCACAATATTGCAACGTGCAGCAGCAGGAAAAAATCAGGTGTTCATTTCAGTAGCACAAAGTGCTTTTAAGAGGCTTAAACTACTATTTCTCCTGTCTTTTTAAACAGATCAGTTCCTTGTGCATCTCACTTAGCAGTAAACTAGATTGCCTGATGCTATAAAAGTATTATTCTGCATGGATGTAGCTTTCAGCGTGGTGCAATTTAGCAGGTGCATCCAGTTCTTGGAGACAGCTTTGGCTGTGCTGCTGATGGGGCACTTCACAGCCGCACAGCCCCTTCCCAGCTCCATGAGCTGGAGAACTTGCATTCAGTGGTGCTGGAGGGATCAGGATGCAAGAAGGAGCTGCTGTGCCCTTGCTTGCCTTCCCAGGAAACGTAGTTCTAGAGGTCCTGGTGGGAAGGCTGCCAAGCTGATCCACCTAAGAGCAGGCAGTGTAAAGAGCAGTTTGAGAGTGTTTTACATTTATTAGAATATCAGAGGTGATTCTGTTTTTTGGCTTACTGCTCATTTTATGTATTGCTAAAGTTTAGTTGTACTTCAGTGAGAAACTATGGAAAGGTGGTGTATCATCAGTAAGGATGATCCTGTTTTGTTAGTTTAATTGGGCCATAGTTCTTTTCTTTTCTTTTTTTTTTTTTTTTAACTGAGAAAGGTATGATGCATAAAGAGGAGAGTTTGCATCATTTAAGGCAAAAAATAAGTTGTCTGTGCGTAAGCAAGCTGGTCCACAGGCACACCCTGCTGGTTTGTAGGGAAACTGCAAAGGAAATATATAGATACACACTTCTTAAAAAGGCAGTTTTCCTGTGTGTTTATAATCTAAATTAACTTCTTTTTTCTTGCCATGGTAACTTGCTCTTGGTTTTCATTTCTGAAAACACGAGCAGTGATGCATGAGCAGATAAGGAGGGACTTAAAGAAGTCAGGGAGGTTGCCTGGCTGGGAGGGCTCCTGCAGCAGATCCCAATGTTTTTGTAAATCTCTACCAGAATGACTTCATCATGTAGCTGAAACAGCTAACATTTAAAGAAAGTTGTATGAGACCCCCCTCCATGCCCTAAGAGAGGTAAACAACACTGTGAGCTTGACCGTTGTTGGGATTTTTCCACTTGAAGGAAATTACCAGAATAGCAACACAGACTAAAAAAACTGTTCTTTGATTCCGCTCTGGAATCTCTCCCAGATGCCCATGTGATGATTGCCTCCATATGACTTTCCACCCCAAAAAAGAATAAAGGGGGAAAAAACCGAAATCACAGAAACAATGCTCCCTTTATCCCTGAACAAAATGTCTGCAGTGATTCGGAAATAGTTATTCCAGTCGATTTCCGCATGCAGACCTGCAGTTAACAGCATGACTGAGTTACCTGGGAGCAGCAAGGGTCTTCAAATTGGATTTGGCCTTCACAGGGCAAGTATGAAGGCTGGTATTTTGAAGTGTCATAGGCAATGGTTGACCATCCCATTTGAAACCTCTCAAGTGTAGACAATTTATAAAAATTGCTATGCAGCTGAAAATGAGGTTTTTTTACAGATGTCAGCCCAGAGATGTCTTTGTTCATTAGTTCTGGGGTGGCTGAATACCTGCATTTTTCAAGACTGCAGTGTTCATATATTTGGGAGTCATAAGACTGATAAAGAGGACGGGGAATTGACGAGACCCCTTCCTTCTGGTGTATGACCCCCAAGGGAGCACAGCTCTCTGAGCATTAGCACCTGCCAGGGGGTCTCCTCTTCTGCCCCCACCCATGACTTGGATAACCCCAGGAACCTGGTGCCCAGCACAGCCCTGCCCATGACAGGTGGGTGCCCTCCAGTCCCTTGGCTGTAGCAGGAGTTATGCCTGAGCTCACTGGCCCTGGCTATGCTGGTGAAACCAGAGGAAACCATTGCCGGGTGACAAAAATAATGTCCCGGGGATGCAGAAATACGGACTTGGGACTATCTCCCTGTGAAATCACTGCAGGAAAGAGAATAGAGACAGAAGTGGTAGCCAACAGGGTGAGCAGGCTGCCTGCAGAGCTGCTCCAGAAACTTTCTGAAGACCAGGAGCCTCCCCTGGAAGTAAGCCACCTTTCCTTTTGTCATTTCTCCTCTCTGTGTCAGGTGTAAGTAATGCCTGTGTGGACTTCAAATCTTCCTGACTTGTTGGAGAAAGAGGTGATATTACTAATTACAGTGACTAATTCACTTCAAGGACAGATGAACCCCAAGGAAAAACCATCATTAATCCCACGACTCAACCTTCATTCACCCTTTTACCCAGGTATCCGATGCTTGTGTTCATAATAGGTTTGGAAATCCTCTTCCAGCCTCTTGCCCAGAAAGGGATCTTGCTCTAGGAAGGGAACACTTGAATGCTATGCACTGGCACCCGTGGAGCGTGTGTCCCTTTCGTATCCGTAACGATTTTTATCCTGTCAGGAGGGCATTGCCCTGCTGGACACGCTGTTTTTGCACAGGCAGGAGCCCCGTGGGTGCCCTGGTGCAGTAATCAGCTCGCACCTGCAGGTTGCGCCTCTGGACAGCTTTTCCCATCAGCTCTAATTCTCTCTGAGCCCCGTCCCGGAAAATGACGCACTTTTCTCTTACTGCTGGCAGATTATGTTTGTTGCGGAAATGATTAATCACTTGCATTTGCTAGATTACCTTTGCATCTGTATAGACCTATAATGAGTTTATGATAAATCAGAGCGAGATAGGTGCATGGTGAAATAACAAGCAAATGTACCCGCAGCCTTACCAATAATAATCTATGAAGATATATGCTTGTGTGTATTTTCCGATACTTTCACATGATATCAGCAGTGCTGTAGGCACTTCAAAGCCGTGGAAGACAGATCTTTGCCCGGCAGCACTGTCGGAGCAAACAGCCATTCAGGGGAAGGGCACTGAGGAAGGACCTCGTTTGCTTGGGATCTTGGGGCAGTGACATTATTGCGTGCATGATGTCAGTGGCACGAGAAAAATGCTGGGGCTGATGTGTTTTCTATGGTCGAGGGGGTTTTTGGGTTGGTTTGTTTGTTTGTCATGATGAAATATCCCCGTCAGTGACCACGCCTGGTGACATGGTGCTCTTCAAACTCTGTGAAGTGCAGGGAGAAGCCTGAGCTGATTTTGCTGTTATAGTACGGAAGGGCTATGCCTTGTGTTGGTAAATGGAGAAGTAGCTTAGATGTGGCAGGCGCAGGAGGAAACAGGCAGATTGGCTCAGAACAAGTCGAATTTAGTTACAACAGGTTTTATTTTGTTTTGCTTAATGACTTTGTAGAAGAAACAAAAATATCCCTTGTTTCTGCATAGCCAGTTTGCATTGTTTTTACAGTATGTTCCTTTCTCAGCTCTCCTCCTCCTCTCACACATAAAAAAGATGTTATTTTGGATTAAGCCATCGCTGTGGTATGCATGGTGGTACTACTCAAGGAAGTAAACAAAACTAAGTGCACCACAACTCTTCCCCTTGCACTCGAAACCTACCAGTCTAAAACATTTTTGTTGTTCTCCGGTAGCTTTTATGATCTCTCAGCTTCATTGTTGCAATAGATTTTTAAGATGAGCCATGATGCTAAGCTAAGTGACTTGCCTGAGAGACAAGCCTCTTGTGACACGGTGGCCCTGGTTGTTATCTACAGCACAGCACACACGGAGGTACAAATACCTCGGATTATTATGAGATTAATTTTGGGTGGAGCAGTAAATCTGCATTGACCCTGCACACGCCTAGGGAGCCATTCAGCCCGGCTCATGTGCCCTGGCTGTGGGAGCACAGGGCAGCAGCCCCTCTCTCCCCACTGGGTGAGGAAAAAGGATTGTGAGGTTCTGGAGGGAGAGTCTGTTACGTGCTGTTTTTGCAAAATGCCCATTGGTGTCGCTCCAAACAGGAAACAACATTTAGTAAGGCGATGTTCTGCCAGACAGGTAACAAATAAGTTGAGCAACAACTACAAGGTGAAGAATTTCAGCTTCTCCCTTAAGCTGACATGACTTTTTCCAGCTGACATTATTCCAGCTGAATGCTCCTGGGGTTTGAGAAACCACCACATAACTAATAGCCTTTCAGTTTTGGAAGTGAGTCGTCTTCAGGCTGAGGAGCACACAAGGATGCCTTTCAATGGCCTTTAGTAGCAGGCTGACTTGCATTTATAGCTCTAGTTATCAACTTAGAAGTAGGGCAATGGTAGTCATACAGGAAAATCAATGGAGACACTGCTAATCACTTACAAAGAAACGATAAATTCTGTTATTTTTCTATCCCAAAGTAATTGCTGTTGCGTAGGAAGAGAAGGCAGACATCTAAAGATCCTCTTGGCCACTGACTTAATAATCTGCAGCAGGCAGGGCAGCTGAGGATAACATCTTTCCTGTCACCTTGATTCAATAGTTCATTGAATCTGTGCCTGAATCTGGATTTGAGCAATAGATTTTCCTTATGAAAAGCATTTTTTTTTTTTTTTTTGCAAATGTGTAATCCACTTTACACAGCAGTGAGTTGTTAATTCCTAAGGCTTTATGTGTTAGGATGGTTGACAGGGAATAACTTTAACCAGGGCACCACAGTCATGTTGGTTCAAACTTGCATCTCTGCAGCTCCTTTGAAAATTTAGGACTCAGGATCTGGGCTGACCATTATCAGTTCAAGCACAAACACAGCTGGGCTTAAACTTGGTTTCCAACTTGAGGGTAGTATAAATACATATACCACAGTCTGAGTATTCTTTTGTCCTTTGTCTTCTCGTGATTGCTGCTGCAGTAACTGGACTGCTTGTCATCTTCAAATTGTTTTGCAGTCCCTGGATTTGAGACAATAGCTGCTTTTTTTCTGGCTAAGGGCTCAAAAGGGAGTTAGCTGGGCTGGCACTGTTTGTAATTACCGATTCTCTGGTACCCTTTGTGAGAGGGCTCCTGGGAGAGATAAGTCAGGGCCCAGCGCAGTCTCCTGGTAACTCAAGTCATTGTGGGGCACTGATGGGGCTCTCCCTATTTTCTGTAGTGCTTATATGACTGTGATGCCGAGGGATGAGGGGCAGAGCTCTGCCGAGTTAAGCACTGTAGGAACATGTGATGAAGAGACAAGTGCCGAAGAGTTTGCAGGCTATTGTTGGTGGGCAAAGCTCATGGTACAAACATTACACATTCTCTGAGCTGATTGTTTTTTTGGGGGGGTGGGGTGGATTTTTTCAAATTGTGAAGTCAGCTGGCATTTAGCAAAGGGAAAAGGGGAATTCTGTTTTCTTCTTTCCTGTCTGACACTGGTACAATGGCTATCAGACTGCAGGACTTTTTTTTTTTTTTTTTGTTTTTGCACTGAAGACTAAAGACTAAGGGAATAGCTAAACCCAGCTACGTCCACAGCTTTGCCTTATAAGGGAACTGCCAGAAAGCGCAGATCTCGGCGAGCCTCTCCTTGGGAGGGAAATGGGGAAAGCAATGCAGAGATGTGTCACGCAGGAGCTTGCAGGGATGGCCAGAAAAACAACACTCCTCCAAATAACTTTGCAAAATTTCAGAAAGAGGCCACCAGCTTCCTTCTGAGGAGCAGTGTGTGCTGTCACACCAAAGAAACAGCAACAAGTTTGGCTGAACAGGAGCCTCTTTTGTAACAGCTAGTGCAGTCTCTGTTGCAGGCTGGTACTTTAGCTGATTGCTCATCACCTGGAAGCTATAAATATTTTCTGACCACCAGGCACTTTGAGTAGGATGGAGAGAGCTCCTTCCCCTGGTTTAGGAACTGCTCCTGGTTTGTCACTCCATCCACCAGTCTGAATGAACTATCCTCCCTGACTCCTGGGGCAAATGATTCGTGCTGTGGTCCGTAAGAGCCTCACCCATCTGCAGGTGTGCTCAGGCAGCTCACTGGTTTTGAGAGGGGAAATCTGGCCGATGAGTTCTCCCCTTCGTGCCTCAGGTCCCTTCCTGAGTTAATGTGCTGTTAGAGAGACGGCTAAGACGCTTTCCAAAGACTGCTGGCTGGCTCAGCAACGAAGGTCATACATTTTTTAATTAAAAGGCTAAGTGGTTATGAAATGTTCCTGAAACCGGAACGCAAGTAGACATTGACAGCACCAGTTTTGTTTGAAGCATAATCAATTTAAATAGATCTGCTAATGTTTGCCACACAGCCATGTGACTCCGCTGGGTTTCGCTGTCTCAGCTGCGAGACAGTGGTTGCAGAGGGCTCGCTGGAACGGGGCGGGATGAAGCACAACCTCGGTGGGAGAGTACAAGGTTTCCTTTGTCCGGAAGGCAGCCTCCCAAAGCAGAGCAGAGGCAGTGCTCCAGCCCCCGGCTCTGCTTGGGCTGCCCGTGGTGCTGCCCTCGCAGGATACTGAAGTGTACTGTCAGACAGAGACTGAATTTGCAAAGGAGCAGATGTGGGGAAGTTCCCTTCCTCGTTTTAGAAAACAGGGGCCAAAACTGAGAAATCCCCGCCGGCTTGCCCTGCACGGAGTGTCATCCCACAGAGGAGTTTCACCCGATCCCACGTGCTGTTGAGCCCCACTTTGCATACCACAGGGCAGAGACCTCCCATGCTTTGGGAATTCAGCTTGATCAGGCCCCTGCTTTGGAGGTAAATGGATCCTCCCTGAAGGGGAGGGGTACCTCTGAGGGAGGTGTTTAGTGATGGTTATCAGGGATGCCACGAGCCTGGTTATGACTCCTGGGGGAGCAGGTTCAGCTCCATAATATACCTTGAGGGCAAGTGGTCATGTAACACATGAAACCTGCTTGTGGGGGCACTCACACCATCCCCTCCTGTTCCTAGGTATGGGTGATGTTACTCTATCATGTAGCTATAAAACTGGGGGGATTTTTAGGTGTAAATTATAAAAAGCTGGTGTTAATAAATGAGAGCTTCAGGTCCCTTCACCAAAGGATCGACAGTATAAAAGGGTGAAATATATCTATATATATACAAACACACAAACATACGGTGTGCATGGAAAAAATGTTTGTGCAGAAGCATCTGATACCCAAGAGCTCAATTAGGTCTTGATGAATGAGTCTGAAGTCATACTTCAAGAGCAGTCTTCAGAAGTTCAAGGATATTTCCCCACATTAATAATGTGCATACATAAGTGGCTCTGTAGAGGTCTGAAACATCATCCACTGAGCACAGGTGCAGGAACATTGCACCGTGTCAAAAACTCTTGACAGATTTCAGCAAAACCTAAGACCTAGGAATAATTAGGAATTAAAAAAATCCCTTTCCACAATATTGTTTCTATTAGCCCTGTAAAAATTTGAATTTAGATGAAACCAATCCCTACTGTCTCCCTCTCAGCACTTAGTGAGGTGTCCTTTCTCCCAGAGGAACCACTTCACTGTGTGCTGGTGCCTCCCCTCCTGCGTAGGAGCAAGCCACACCAGAACCTGTTAGATCTAGAAACACAGCAGGGAAAGCTAAACTTGCACACGTTCATCTCAGGTTGGAGTTAATAATTGATCTTCTTCAGATGTAAGCTACGTGCTTCTGAGAAAATAAAAACAAACATACATTCCTGCCCCAAACAAACATCTCTGAATACAAGCTGATAATGAGTAACTTTAGAATGTATTTCAGGAAACAGGGTATATGCGCTTCTGTTTAAAACTCATCTTGGTTAAAATCCTTGGCTTTGCCTCTTGGAAGTGCTGCACACCTAGAAAAGTATTCTTGACCATCTTTTTTTCAGCCTGTGATTTCTGTGTGTGCTTTCCTTAACCACTGTTCTCCACCTTGGATCTATCCCTAAATGCATAAAGTAGCTTTTTGGAGTGGACAGTCATACAGATATGTTGTTTCGGGCATACAGTATGACTTGTATTTGACTCATAGGCTCATCTGGGCTGATTGTTCCACTCAACTCATGCTCTTTCAAACAGCAGCATCTGCCAGGGTGATGGTGACGGCTGCTTGCGCTGTCCTCGTGAGTGTCACTGCTATGCAGGCCAGCAAAAAGCAACAGCTGATGTGTCTCTGGCACCCTCCAGAGATGCTAAACACCTCAGGCTGTGAACTCCTCTGCACAGTGGTCTCCAAGCACTTGGCAAGTAGCACTGCCACTTGCAGCAGGCCCAGGGCAGCCACTGCCCCAGTGGCAGCACTAACCTCAGAGCAAGGATAGGCACAGCAGCCACTGAGGTGCGGCTGGTGGCCCTGCTCCTGCCACAGCCTTCCAAAACAGCCAGAGCTGGTGTGGCACGTGCTGAGCACTATGGCCAGTAGCCTCGTGGCTCATGATCTCTCCTAACTTAGCAGAGCCCTCGCAGGCACCTCTGCAAGGGTCTGGAGCAGCCTCGGTACTTTGCAGCACTTCATCCAGTGCTGCAGGATGACAACTTTTAGCTAAACACTGAAATGTATGATACATTTTCTTTCACTGCAGGAGAAAAATTCCAGCTTCTCTCAAGGTGGTTGGTGGTCATCAGAACCTGTGGAAAAAAACACACCTTACCCTGATGGAAAAAAAAGGTAAGACTATTACTTGCTCTGCTCTTCATGAAAAACAGTGTTTGAGCACCCAACTCAAACATCTGTCTGTATGCTCAACCATGATGGCCATTCCTTCTAGCATCTGGAAAGATGTACTGTGCATAGTTTTCTCATTATAGCTACCTGCCTATTAGCAAAATACTTTCATTGTCATTACAATGACAAATTACATGACAGGTGCTGTTGCACTCTACAGCAAGGCAATTTTCCTTCTAGACACGGCATTTGCTCCTCCAGGATAACTGGCAGTGCCTGCCTGGAAGGGATGGAGTCACACCTGGCAAGCTGGAGAGTCCTGTCTCACCACACTTCTGCTGTTTTTGTCTGTTGATTCCATGTTTTTTTCCTGAAACACCATGTCTTCTCTTTAGTGTATACCTTTTTTTTTTTTCCATTTTTAATTTTAGCCAAAATTCAGGGGCCTCAGGCCTGACTTTAGTCTGAGGAGTATAATTTTCCCATGAACTTGACAGGGGTTTTTTTGTTGTTGTTACTGTTTTCTTCTTCCCTTGTTCACAAACCCCTCTGCTTCATCTCCTGCCAGATCATCTCCTGCACCTGAGCTTTCTGCCTGCCCTTCTCTGTGATTAATGTACCCTGTCGCTTTTAGGTGTGTCTTTCATTCCTGTTTCCCCAGCTGACTCCAGACAGCCCAAGCAGAAACAGTGGTTTTGTTGGAGAACAGTGGATTTGGCTGAGCACTTGTTTGATGGAGTGACACTTGGCAATATCCCAGTGCTGTTGGGGTGCCAGTCGAGTCTCCAGAGCTTTTGTAGTTTGGTTTTGGGAATAAACTCAGAGGGTTTGACAGTGCAGACTGTGAATGAAACCTGCATTACCTGATCAGCCTGACTCCATAGAGCTGTGAAGACCAGGTACCTATTTCAGTGTTTAGTGACAATGTCTGTTGTTTCAGCCTGGTTAAGATCTGCACACATTCTTGTATTTAAGCAGAGACTTCAGAGAATGTAGGTCAATTAGTTGACCTGGGCTGAAAACCTTTATTTTTTGTGTGGGAAGGTGTATTTTGGCTGTGCTGATACATATTTCACCTAGACAGCTTGTAGATTATGTTTGTGGTATGAATCTTCTCTGGTGCTGCCACTCTAGGAGGTGATGATGACTAACAAAATGGTCAAGTTGCTGTACATCTGTCATCTGGTGGCTGTAGTGTCTTGCGTGTTCTGTAGGGCAGCGTTGACTCTGGGCAGCAAGAAAGGAGAAGTAACTTCCCTCGGTGCTGCCAAACCACATGAGTCATGCTGGACACAGGCATTATCAGGGAGTGACTCATAGGATGATATGTCAGCTGTGTGACCTTCTGAGCTGAGGCCTGGAGCCAGCTGGAGAGCAACTGACCAGCTCATTCAAGATAAGTCGTGCTTGCTTTGTTACTCTTGTGCTGTCTCTTCAATGCCACTGCACGCTCATGTCGCCTGCATGTCTCAAATCAGCTGATGAAGCATTGACTGCTGCTAGTCCTCTCAGTCCTCTGGCAGAGCTTGAGTATTGAAATAGATGTGGAGGGATGGGGGTGTGATTCATCTCCAGATGAACCAAAAGGGTCTCTTCCACTTGCCTTGTGTCAGAACTCTTGGGATGATTCAGCATATCAAAAAATGCAAATGGTTAAACACACCATCTGTATTATTGCAAATGCCTTCCAGACAGAAGACTTTGCATTTGTCTAATTATTTGCATAGCACTACGACTGTAGTATTATAGCCTCTTTTATCCTGCCCCTTTGTTGGGGCAGGGAAAGCTTGCTTTGTGCAGTTGTGGCACTATCACGTTGCTGAAAACCCTCGTTTCATTTATCTCCAACTCCTTGGAACTGCTGAGGGCTGCCAGCCAGGCTGTGAAAGATGGCTGCGAGGTGAGGGCGATCACAGCTGCCTTTTCCAGCAGCAGACAGGGAGGGTGTTTCTGTGAGCTGGTCACGCAGGTCCAGGTACATGGACCCCGACTTTGCACACCTGAGAACATGGAGGGGAAGCCTCGCACGCATCTGTTTTAATCTTTAGGGTTTAGAGACAAATGACCGCATGGGTTCACAATGAGTGTGTCAGTCCTGTACATGGGAAGGCTGCCCAGAAACGTGGAAATGTGCCAGCAACTCTTATTTCAAGTGCTCGGATAGGTCATGTCTGTGCTCACTGCACTGTAAGTGACTGAGTGGTGCACCCGCTCCCTTGCATATCTTCCCTGTCTCTGACCACACTGCCAGGGGCATTCAGGAAATCCTTTCCACTGAGTCAGAGAAGGGATCCTGTTGTGTAACACGGGGTTCGCACTCCATCATGGCTTCAACACAGGATTAGGACAGCATCTGCACTTTCCCTAAACTAATCTGCAAATATGCCCGTGGGGCTGTGGCAGCCAGCCTTCTCAGGGCTGTCCCTGACAGTGTACAGAGAATGAAAGGGACACCAAAGCTCCACTTTGCAGGGATGAGCAGCAGCCACAGAACTTGCCAGGGAGAGCCAGCAGGCTCCGGCCCACAGCTGCTTCCCATCACTTCCATTTCCTGGATAATGGTGTTCATTTCCTTCCAGATTTTACTTGCCTGGGAACACAATAACATCTGTTCATCCAGGTTTCATGAAAGATGAATTTCCTCATAGCAGAAGAGGCTTTTAAAAGTTTTGTCATCTTTCTTTTTTTTTTTTTTTGTTTTGTTTTCTTCTCAGAACAATGACTTCAAATTAAGTTTTTTCTCTAAGACAGTTGTAAAAATGCTAAGCTTGCCCTGTGTCTGTGTTTGGCCTTTTGCTAAACGATTTCTGCTCTGACTTGCCCATGACACCAGCTCCAAGTGCCCGTCTTCCCACTGTTCAGGGCAGCAGGCGGCTGTGTCCGTGCCAGGACCACTGCACCCGTGCACTGCCTTGTGTCACACAAATGCTGTGCCACTACCATATACTATGCTGTAGCCAATTCTCCTGAGGATGCATAAAATGCTGTGGAGAGAAACCTTTCCCATGCACAGATATGTTCAATCTGGTGCACTAGGGTGAGTTAAAACCAGAAAGGCTCACAACAACGAGAATAAACAGACTATTAGCTTAGTAAAAATACCTCCCTAAATGGCCACTTGTCTATGTAAGCTTGCACTCAGAGTTGTGGATTTTTTTTTTTTATTAGAATATGGCATAGTTAATCTCTATAGGATCACTTATGAAACGTAGACTTTGGTTTTTTTCTTTTCCTAAATCCAAAACTAATTAGCTTTGTTAAAAATGCTACATACCTCATGGTTACCTGCAGCATCGTTCCTCATCACTTTTCTCTTCTTGTCACTTTATTATTTTATGCTTAAAAAGTATGGAATTCTTTAGGAAGGAAGAGTGAAGTAGTTAAAAATAATTTTATTCTCATGCTGCCCAATTCTAAAGCATTTCAAGCACTGAGCCCTCTTACTGTCTTCAGTGGACAGCTTTGTGACACCTTTGAGGAAGGCATTTATATAAATGACCTCTCTCTTGGGGCATCACATGGCCTTTGCACGCATGCAAACCCGACCCAGTGGACTGACTGTTTCCCAGGAGATCCCTTTCTATTCCAGAGAGAACACCCTGACTTCTTTCTGCCCACTGTTTCAAGATAATGTGTAACAAACTGCCAGCCCGTTTGGGAATAATCTCCATTCATTTGCAGCTCTGATCTGAAAGCCTCTGAGAGTTGAAGGTTAAGCAGTTTGAGTTCCGGCTGGAAGACACAGCTGAATTCATGCTTGAACTCTGAAACAGGCACTCAAAGGTTACACCCGTAGCTTCCCGTGGTAGAGCTGCCTATTACCCACGCCCTTGAACTGAGAGGACCAGTAGGTAACAGAGGTCTGGAGAAACTAGCTTTGTCCTGCTGGGCAAGCTGAAGCCGGTTTGCTCTGCCCCTTCTCCTTTTGGAGCACAACATTCCCAACAGCATTGAGTTTCAGCAGTACTTAACTTCGGAACTGGTTTGTGACTCTGTCTGGGTGACAGCTGTCTGGTGACTGTACTGCTTCTACCCTTCATCTCATGCATAAGATGCTCCTCCAATTTTTAAGCTGCAAGTCTCAACGTGCCAACAAATGTGGCCTAAACATTAGAAGTGTGCAAGGGTCAGGAATAAGCAGGCAGAAAAGCACAGCTGTAATGCTGTTAAAGGTGCTACTTGTTTTTCTTCTCCCTGTGATGTTTATTTGACAGCATTGGAGCCGATTCTGTACAAACTACTTGGGGATGCAAAAAAAGGCTACCAGTCTTTTTACAGAACTACTGTGTGGGAAGAGCACTGTTCCTCATGGTTTCCTTTTTCCATGCAGCCACTTATCCTGAGCAGGGCTGAATGCCATTCGGCTGGGGTGTGCCAGGCATCCAGAACCCGGCCAAATCCTCAGGAAATGATCAGTGGCGTTCCAGCACACACATCCTTCTGCTTTTCCCGAAGTACAGGGTCATGGACTGAACTGGTGGATGTTTCAGCTCATTAACTTCATGAGTTAATGGTTCTCGTTACTCAAATTAGTATTGAGACGTAAATTAACCTTTTCCCTCTTATCTGTTAAATAAAGGTTATAATCTCTATATTCAGGATGTTTCTAGAAGATTATTACTCACTAGCATGTGGTTTTGATTGATTATTTCCAGTTCCAGTAATCATTAACAACTACTGGTAGTTTAAGAATTAGTTTTTATTTCAAAGGGTGGAATTTATTTGGCTTTACACCAAGGCAGGTTAAATAAGCTCTGATGAGCAGTTATTCCCCTTCTCTTCAATCATACTGTTGTGTAAAGAGGCAATGCATTCTACTGCTTTTGCTTTTTCAACTCTGAATTTCACCTTTAGTGTTAAGAAAATATGTTGACATGTCAAACAATGTAACAGGCAAAGCAGAACAAAATGAGTCACTATTTAAAGTATTTTTTTCTCTTAGATTATGCTTCTTCTATTACAGTATATTGATCAAAAGACAGAGATACAACTTAGAAGGTGGATAACCAGAGGAAAAACTTGCAGAAATGTACAAGGTGAGATAAACTGACTAGAAGAATTACATCAAAATATACATAATGAAACTCCAAGACATAAAACAAAGGTAACTTACTGGTTAAACATGACTATAGGAAGACACATGGCTATCTTGAGAGTTTGTAACTCTGCTGCAGCCATGACGCAGTAATTCAAAGCTGGAGAGGAAACACAAAAGTGGCTGGAAGGTGTTTTTCTAACCACAGAAACGTGAATAATTATATGTGTCTGTTCTGGCCCAAAATACTCAACATTTTTCATTTGTTGTCTTAAAGTTTTTAGCCCAAAATATCCTCCCCACCACAGCCAGGCTGCTCAACCATGCCACTCTTCTCTAAGGTTGTTTTAGCAGAGCTGATCCCCAAGTGTCCAATGAGACTTTAGTCTAACACAGCACATGTTGCAAAAGAGCCTGAAGACAACACAAGAATTCCTATCGAATGGACTACCAATATGGTCTACTAGATTTGTTCTCAAGCTAAGCCCATGATTAGTGATTAGTGTAGGGTATTACAAGTTTACTTTGTGTACAAGTGTGTGGCAGAATAACGGGATGGTCAAGTAATTTCAGAACTGTTTATATTTCCTCCTAAAAATCAATATAACTATATTATCCAGACAGGCAACTGGTTTGGCTTCATGCTTCATCATAGGGATATCTAATTTCCCGAAGTTCTGTTTGTTGATCAAGGAACCAGATGAAACTTTATCTAAATATTACAAATAACCAAGAACTTGGTCATCGTTTAAAAATTGCCTCTGACAGGAAGGCTGTGAAGTCTGTTGTCTGACAACATCCCTTTCCCGTGGTACAAGGCCAAGTATACAGAGAGAAACAAAATTATCAACGCTTCTTGGCTGCTGCTCATTCTTTGAGCCATCCTACAACATGTCTAATTCAAAGCACCTCAAGACATGTTTTACAGACTTATTATGTGAAACTCCTGTTTCTCAAAGAAGAGAATGATGACCTGTCAATTTGTAACCCAGGTTGTTTCACTTACATGTTTTGCAGCGTGACCCAATTCAATAGTTGTCTCAGGACAACTGAGAGGGAGTGACAAGCCATGGCATGTGCGTGGGAATGAGTGACGTTGCCACCAGAGATAATGTAATGTTAGAAATGCTACCAATTTCAACAGCACAACCCAGTCAGTTGAGGTAAAAGCCCAAATAATTGGGTCTAATACTGCTATGGAAACTATGCTGAGGGCTAAAAATACTATTTAAAAGTCAGAGTTTCTTTTCTTGTACATTTTCCCATCAGCTCCTGACTTCAGTGAGAGTTGTTTCAAGCCCTGTCTGAAAAGATGGAGCATTCTGGAGCAGTTAAAGACGATGTGAAGAAGTTCTGTGACACCAGTTAACTCTAAAGAAGCACAAATACTGGACTTTCACAATGTTTCAGATGCACCAAAAGGGCCATACAAAAATTCTGTATGTTTGTCTCCTTGGAATTTAGGGTGAATATATTCATGTTTAAGCACTAGACTAGTTATTAGCAAAAATATATGCTCAATCCAATATTTTAAAACCTTGTTGCTCTACTTAAATCTTTGAATCCAGTTTTGCAAATATTCAGTCCCTTGGCCTACTGTTGTGGAACTGTTCAAAAGTCCTTGTCTAAACATTAAATACCCTTGGAGTGTGATGGTACACTGTGTGCTACTGGAAGTGCTGCTGGTCTTTGTCCCTTTCACCTCCTTAAGAAAGTTACATGTTCATTAAGAAGAGAATTAGATATGGGAGGAGGAGGGAAATCTTTCAAGGTTACATCCTTCAGGAATTAAAAAAAAAATTGTCTGTTTTCCCATTAGTCTTTATGGGACTGTTTGTTTTTAAGTCAACAGGAGACTTAAAGTCTTGCAACTTGCAAGGAGACCTGCAACTCATAGCCCTTGCAAAGGAAGGCTGAGGACTAAATCACCTGAAGTGTACATTCCTCTTCCCTCAGTGCAACAACAGAAATGAGAGGGTGCCAAAAATATCAGGGCAGAAAGAAACGTGGTTTTGCTGACTAGTTTGCTATTTCAGAGGTAGTGGGATTTTGTTGGTTCTAGAATTTCACCCTGAGTTGTTTCTGTGTACTCCAGAGGAGCTTTTTGGATGTTGGAGACTTTTAAACTGTTTGGATTGCCACTTACAATGAGACAGTTTCCTTTATAGTTTGATGGCTTGTTTTGCTTTCTTGATTTTGCCTTGTTTTGTTTTTCTCCAGGCTAGGCAGCTCTGCTCCTAAGCCTGGGTGTCCTGTTAAGCTTAAGCTTCTACATGGCCACAAGTAATTTCAACCTGAATTTGTGAAAAGGTAAAACATTGCTTTTCCTACATGGGACCATTAAACAGGATTCACGTTTATGCCTTTGCCTGAAAGACTGCACCTCCTGAAGTGTCTCCTTAGGGTGCTGGAATTCAGAGCGGAAAGCAGCCAGTTTAGGATTGAGGGGTGGTTGCAGCACAGACTGGCTTCTCCATCACTTCAGGGACGAGGTGGCACAGGCAGATCATAGAGTGCTTTGGGTTGGAAGGGACCTTAAATCTCATTTAGTTCCAACTGCCATGGGCGGGTACACCTTCCACCACACTAGGTTGCTCAGAGCTCCATCCAACCTGGCCTTGAGCATTGCCAGGGATGGAACAACCACAGCTTCTTTGGGCAACCTGTGCCAGTGCCTCACCACCCTTACAGTGAATAATTTTTTCCTAATATATAATGTAAACCTGCCCTCTGTCAGTTTGAAGCCATTACCCTTGTCCTGTCACTGCAGGCCCTTGTAGAAAGTCCCTCCCCATCTTTCCTGTAGGCCCCTTTAGGTACTGAGGTGTTAGTGGTCAGCCAGTGATTGCCCAGTGCTGTGGAGCTTTGTACATGATGAGCAAGCTTGTGGTCAGCCCCAGTGCTCTGACCTTCGCTCAATGCAGGCACCAATTTTACATGTCCATTCTCCAGAGCAGCGAGACATGAGTCCATGGGCTCCCCTGAGCTCTCTCATGCATGCTCGTCACATACATCTGGAATATGATGGAGCAAGTCAGATGATGTTGTCACTTGTTTCTGTTTGCTTGCACAAGATTACCATATTTGAGGATCAGGAACAGAAACAGAAGATCCAAATTTGCTTCTACTCCATGGCCTCCTGTAGTATTGAGACCTGGACTGCAGTTTGACAGATGTCATCAGAATTAAGCATTAAATATGATATGAATGCATGAGGTATGTAACACTATAATTTGGGTATATAATAGTGCAAATAATATGCAGTGTGCTGGACGCAGCAGAGAATACTTCTCCAGTAGGTAAGCTGTTGGCTTCTGAAGTTGAGTGTTCTGATGCGCAAAGAATTTTACATCTGAAAAATGCTATGACTGATAATGAGCATGAGGAACGATGGTGCTGTCTCACCAACCAAGATGAAAGGAAACAGGTTAACAAATAGAGTAACAGGAAAAAATTGTGCCAGACTTTGCAGATCATCCTCAATAACCCTACTCCTGTGATTTGCTTGCTGTTATATACAACAGAACATATATTGTCTGTTAACCATGCTAGGAGTCTCTCAGGCCTTGTAGTCTCTGTTCTTCTCAGTCTCAGCAAATAATCTCAATATTCTTCCCTTTGAGTTAATTACTCACTTCCCTTGTTTGCCTGTAATGTGAGTGATGACAAATGAGTTATGAACTCATCAATGCACTACACACAGGGAGGGCATTATTGATTTTATTTTTTTGCTCGTCACTTGAGGTCACTCCCTCCACTATTACCTTCCAGTTAAAACCTCTAAATGTTTTCCTCCCTGTTGTTTTTCTGAGATGTTCCCAGACATTTGAACCTTCATTTTCTTAGATTAAATAGTAACGGTTTACTGCCTGTGCTTCTGTGTTCAGAGGAAGCAGTTTCATATCCTCTGTAAAATCCAGCAGGGAATGTTACTTGTGACTGACCACCTTTCATTTGAATCAATATTAAAATGTTACCCAAATGTGCAGCAAGTTAGCCTCACAAAAGAAAAGAGTATTTTTAGGAACTGCTGCTAGGATCAGCAGAATGCTCCAGTAGATAATGGTGGTATCTGGTCCTTAGTTCTCTTTTGGAAAGCATTACCCAGCAACAAAAGAAGTGGAGCCAACATAACCATTTAAAATAGCAAAGTAAACAGTTCATGTCGTAGTCAAGATAATCCTTAATTTCTGCTGCTTATCTGAGATCTGCCCTGCTGATCTGATGGGAGGATTTAACCTTCCTGAAAGCTGTATGTGCTTGAACTGGAAAGACCTCCTTCCACCTGCTTTTCAGAGCCCTTTCTCATAGGAGATTAACACTGCTATGCCTTTTTTAGAAAGGAAATTCTTTGAAATATGGATTATTTTTACAGGGATGTACTAGGAATATTTTGCTACAGTACAGTTTAAGTGAAATACTTAAAAAATAATGCCTATTTAAAAGATTTCTTTTTCTTTATAGAAGAACCTTGTCTTAAATTCTCATAATTTTTGTCTTACAAAAGAATACATATAATGGTGGAAATGAAAAGAGAATAATTGGCTTATGGTTACTGCTGGTTGTATAACCAGCTCAAAAGCTCTAGGGAATTTTAATTTCAAATTTCTTTGCACTATGTTGGAAACCATTTTGTAATTTTCTGTTTCTCTTGGGATCCTGTGTGAAACACAGAATGGCAGAGCAGATGGCGTGCCTTCACTTTCCAAAGAGACAAGTAACGTCACTCTGTTCAAGGGGGAAGTCTAAAGGGGGTTTCACTGGCGTATGGGAAAGCCCAGTCTAACATCTGGATCAAAACAAAAATCAGTGTCAGTTTAACAGGTTTAATATGTAATACTTTTCACAAGCAAATGGCTCTATTTCTGTTGCTATTTTTACTATGTTTTTTATGGCTTATTTTAAAATAAAAAATTACAACCCTATCCTTAGTTTAAGGCTCTCTGGCATACCTGTGCCATGGGGAGGAGGGAGGAGAATCACTGGGCGAAATGTCTCAGGCTTAGTCATAGTAGGAGCAAGGAGTGATGGCCTGAATTATGCAGCAAAAGTTCTCAGAATAGGGAATGAGTCACTATTGCCCTTGAACTTTGTGGATCTGAAACTATATTTATCATTTCACATTGTTCCCAAGCTGTGTATTTGTAGTCCCACGCTCAGAGCAACTTGCATTTTCTGCCCTCGAGAGCTAAAACACACACAAGAGATTTTTCCAGGGAGAAAAGTTGAGGATTAATTTCTTTAAGTGAGTTTTAAGAAAAGCTTTATCAAAGAATACTTGCACGGGGAGGCAACTGATGTGAGGTAATACTAAAAGGTTAAAAAAAGGAATAAGGCAATAGCATACAAAGCAAATAAAAAAAGGAAGTGGCTAAAATTAAAGAGTTCCTGTAGGGTCATGTGTAGCATTGGGTACTGTTACGAGAGGCAAACATTTTTGTGAATGTACTAGCTTTTTCTTTTACTTTCCACCTCCTTGTCTACAATGTTTTGAACAAAAACTCCAGCAGTAAAACGAAAGATCCAGATAATTACATTTTTCATGCTTTCACTTCTTCCCCCACTACAGCATAAGAGATGAATTAAATGAATTTTGAACCAGGTTGTGGCTAAACAGCTGGCTAAACACCAAAAAAACACCTCGGCACTGAAATTCAGCAGGGAATCTTGTAGCGTCTGCAGAACTGTGTGTTCAATTAGTGACCTGGAATTAGCACATCCTGAAAGCATGCTCGCTGTCTCTGGTCTTACAGCAGCAGCCTCTGTAGAGGGAATGGAAAATGTGCTCGAGAGGCTTCTATCTGTAGGGTATTTTACATAACGGAATTTTATTATTGGGTGGCAGGATAAAAGAGGCAGTATTGGCTTGCCAAAAAAGACTTAGCAAATGGAAATGCAAAATTAGTTCCAGGAAATATAATAGGTAACATAATAAGTTTGTGAGAACTGTAGGTACTTTGCATTTTTGTACGTGAAGTAAGTGCAGCAAAAGATTACACATCCCACACTGGTATTTCAAGTTTCCTTGTTCAGTGGGAAGAAGAACCATTGGTGCGTGGAGGTTCATTTTATAGGCATAGATTATCAGCTATCTTTAAATCTGCTTCCAAAAACCCTCATGGCTGCTGTGACAATATATTAGCATAGGGAACTCCTGTGGGTATTTGGGCTGTGGTTTAAGTATGAGCATAAGCAGAGGCTATTCTCAATGTCTATTTGTGATTATCTCAGAGTGTGTGGAAAAGAGCTAACAAAACCCTCTGGGTTTTTTTGCGGGGCAGGTCTTTAAGCGCAGTTTACTATGCCTAGACAGCTGAAACTTTCAATCTCTGAGGTTTTGGAAAACAAAATATCAGTGTCCTCCGATTAAAACACTTTCAACAATGTGTGCAGCAAGATCATTTTAACTCAGAAGGATAACTTCTCTGCCCCCACCTCTGCCAAACATAATAAACATACCAGAAGAAATAAACCTCAGTGTATGGGGAAATTGTTCACAAGGATATTTAGCAGAAATAGACTCACAGCTCTGTAAGTATTTACAATTTTGCTCAGAAAGTGAGAAAACCAGAGAAAATTTAAAAAACTGGTTTGCATGTTGGCATTACTGTTGAAATAGGATGATGAGAGATCTCCTCTTCTACTGTCACCCATAATGGATACAATTTACTAATATAGATTTGTACTCATCTAGGACAAATTTAGCAAAATTGAGCAAAGAGTTTCAGTAAGTAACTGCAAAATCTGTGACTTCTAAAATGCTATATACTGGCAGCTGTGACAGAAGCTTGAGTGTATATGAGGAGTGACATTTACACCTTGTGCTGAAGCCTTGCAGCTATTTTCTGCTACTCTTCCCACTTTGGCCTTTTGCACTGCACTGCTATGGGTCGGTGGCTCCCAAACTGAGACCTGTAGATGAGCAGCAGAAAATGTTCACACGCTGACTAAATGTTTGATGAACACGAAGAATGGCCGCACCCAGTTCCCCTAGGCATCCAGGTGGTTGACTTTTGTCTTTTTTTTTTTTTTTTTTTTAAATAAAAAAAGCCTTCAGACATTTGACCAAGACTTACAGCCTCCACCATAAGTTTTGGCAATGAGCTGAGCAGTTGCATTCTTTTGAAAAGTACGTGGAAGGCCCTGAGTAGCTCTGCTCATTGCCAGGAGCATTTGGCACAAAGAATTTGGGAACTAGAGTTCCTGCCGAGGGTTATTTCCAAGTTTCCTGAGCCCTTTCCTAGGATGCCTGGTGGGCGGGATGCGGTGGGTGCTGCTGGCCCTGAGCATCCTTCTCTCTTCCCTCTGTGACAGGACCCATGGGAAGGGCCTTGGAGGCGTGTCAGGGGAGGTTTAGGTGGGATAATTAGGAAGAGGTTCTCCCCCCAGAGGATGGTCGGGCACCCAACAGGCTCCCCAGGGCAGTGGGCACAGCACCAAGGCTGACAGAGCGCAAGGAGTGTTTGGACAACAAAGAGTGTCCTGCGCAGGGCCAGGAACCGGACTCTGATGGTCCCTGGGTGTCCCTCCCAACTCAGGATATTCTGCGATTCTGAGATCCTGCACGCACGTAAGGAGCGCCGCACTTCGTAATCAAAAACATACAGTTTAAAAAAAAACCAAACCAAACCAAAACCCCCCAAAAAAACCCGGCCATATCCATGGCAACCTGAACCCGACACCGCCGCAGCACGGCCGGGTCCCGACGGCTTTACACGTCGCAGGGCGAGGGAAGGAGGGAGGTGGGAGGGAGGGAGTGAGGGAGCGAAGGAGGGAGAAAGGGAGGGAATGAGGGAATGAGGGAGGGAGTGAAGGCAGTGAGGGCGGCCCCGCCCCGGCCCCCTCAGCCCCCCGGCCCCGCCGCTGGGGGGCGCTGCTGCTCCCGCCGCGTGCGCCGCCCGCCTCACGCCGGAGGGGGCGTGGCCTCGGCCCGGAGTGGCGTCCCCGCCGGCCAATGGGCGCGCGGCGCGCGTGACAGTTGTTCGGGCGCGGCCAATGGGGCGCGGCGGGGGGCGGGCGCGGCGCGGCGCGAGGCGCGGGCGGGCGGCGCGGCGGGTCAGTCGGCGCGGCGGCGCAGGATGATGCGGGTGTGGCGCTCGGCGCTGCTGCGGGAGCTGCTGCTGCTCGGCCCGCCGGGGGCGGCCGGCGGAGGGGCCGCGGC